>LR812524.1:29638121-29960621 GCA_903798195.1 Danio kyathit | reverse complement strand
TGTACCCACTTTTCACAAAAACAAACATGTATGTGTGTGTGTGTGTGTGTGTGTGTGTGTGTGTGTGTGTGTGTGTGTGTGTGTGTGTGTGTGTGTGTGTGTGTGTGTGTGTGTGTGTGTGTGTGTGTGTTATTGCTAATTATATTAGTAAATAAGACATAATAGACATCAAATTTTAAATCAACAGAACTTTGATTTACTACATAAATTTAATTGGTGATCTGATTTGTTTTTTATAGGTACAGAACATTGAGTTAAATTGTAGAATTATATATAGCCTAACTAAAGTTTTCTTGTTAATTTTACATACTAGGGCTGCATAATATGTAGTTTCAGCATTAATATCACAATGCGCAATGGGCTCTATGCACAGCTAGAGTTTTAAAGTCAACGATAAACTTCCGGTGAAAGCTTAATGTGACTATTTTCAATTTCACAAGGTTGTTTTTACAGCATTGATGTTGTAATGTAATTACAATACATTCAGATAAATAGACTTAAACATTCATTTAGTTGTTCAAGCGTAAAACGATATGAAAGACTGTTGTAACCACTAGCACCGTCAGAAGTAAGAGTCTAGCGCAGAAATTGTAAAGACATGGCGGGGGGAACTGGAATTCAATGCAGTGCTTCTTGTCCGATCTGAGAGCCACATCATATCGTATATCTAACAGGCAGTGAAGATCGCTGATTTTTAAAGAAATCAGATCTTAAACGTGACAATTTTGTAATAGAAAGACAGTTCACTGGGAGCCGTTGGGCTGCCTGGCTGAATATTAAAAGTCTGTGTGCGTATAGCCCATAGTCACATCACAGGATCTGCAATGTCTAGTTGGGATTATAATAACGAGCCACCACATTTCAGAACATGTGATTTGTGGGTTTTTTAAGACCTGTGACTTTAAGATTTCAAGTTATAATGTTTAAAGTTTTAGTAAATATTAATTGTATTTAAATTATTTATACAATGAAGACTTTACATTGTTATTTTACATATAATTGTAATTACATTTCTATACCCAGAAATCAATAAAACACATTTTATTTCATTTGTATCTTTGTTCAATTGTATTCATCTATGCTTGTAATTTGTTTACTATATTTTATGCCGATATTTCTCTACAAAATAATCCCAATCAATATAAATTATAAATTAATTCCAAAGAGAGTTACAAGTCATCTTGCGAAGTTATATTCATATCTCATCACAATGTACATCGCAAACAAACAAAATAACTCAATGTTTGTTTTTTCCCTATTACATACAGCAAGTTCAATTAGCCTTAAACGAGTGATGCAAAAATAGTGCATATACAGTATGTTTTGTGTAAATCCAACACATCATTTTTAACCAGAGTAGATGTAATTATTTACAATGTGTGCATTTAAAAAAATGTATCAAAAGGAAAATAAATATGTGTATACCAACTTGTAAATATGTAATTAATTTTACTCGGGTCATATCTTATGTTAGATGTCATTTTCTGAAAATACTTGAAACATCATGAATATAAACTTGTCACACAAGTTTATATTCATAACTCCCTTTTCTTAATCATGAACACTAAACGACACAGGAGATCAGTTTAGAAGCATTTTTATACTTTCTGATTTTTATTTTATTATTATTATTATGTTTTCTTACAGCAATATATACCCCGTAAAAATATGACAAAAAGTCAAGACTACAAATGGTTTTGTGTGTGTGTTTGTGTCTTACTTTTACTTACTTTAATAAGTTAATCAACTATATTTTTTAAGCTATATGCAAAGTTTAACTTCATATTTTTAGTCAGTTTGACTGATATACTAGATAAGTTAATTTTATTCAACTAAAAAAATTTTTTTACAGTGTAGTTGAAGGTGAAACGACATATCAGAAAAAAAAGCTACCTGAATGAAACCCAAATGACTTTCTCTCACTTTAAACCCCGTTTTTGACAACGGCTTTTCTCATCCAGTTAGTTCAGCATCACTAGAGCTTCATTTGCGTTCAGAGGGGTCGCTAACCTCTAAAGAATCTTCAGCTGGATCCGTTTCTCTCCTTCACATCCTCCCTCACACCAAGGAAGTTTACTTCTCACATGCTCAATAAGCAAAACCTCTTTCTTCTCCACCTCCCCCCCATTTCCAAACTTAAACTAATCCACAAATGTACTAAGGCAGTCTAGCATCACCTCAGACGTCCAAGTCCAAGCTGATATTAATCCTCTGGCCAGCGAGAAAAGTGGTCAGCGGCGGATACTAATCTTTCTGACATGTTTGGCAACTCGTAGCTTGCGCGAAGCCCTCTCCGCTTCCTCTGCTCCACCTCGGCGGTGTGAGGATTAACGCTTATCCAATTAACCTCCCGCAGAGCCCACAGACTTAATCAGACGAGGCATCGTAGACCTCGTCTCTTAGAAGCCCTATTTAACTAATTACAAATTTGTGCATTACGGTCAAATATAAAAGAGAGGAAACCGGGGGAGGAGGGTTGAGGCACCGGGTCGACAACTCGGAATCTTCAAATGAGCGGCTTGTCATTTTGTGCTTGATTAAAGGTTAATCTTCAACAGAGGTATTGTTTCACCAATGCCATAAGCCTGGTTTTATGTCTATGGAAAAAAAAAAGTGAAATGCTATTTCAGATTATTGAAGCAAAACTAACACCCCGGTGGCAGACAAAGACCACACAGTGAGATGAAAAATCCAGGCCCTAAAAATCCTGCCAGGCTTACACCCTCATAAAAAATTGCTTTCGTATTAAAAAAACTTGCCTGTTGTTTATTTTAGGTTTTAGGTAAGTGTGCGCACAGTGTATAGTGTGATGTTAATTGGAACTATTAAGATAAAAGTTTGGACCTCTCATGTTAAGGAATTAGAGAATTAAGTCTACAAAGTAGAGTAGAGGAGAAAAAAGGGATCAGGCCTATAAATGATTTCCCTAATTTTATTAATCCGAGAAATTAACTAAATGTTTTTCTCAGATTTTACCACCCATTGAATCAAAAACAAAAGCTCTGATATGCTCTGATCTGATATCATGGATTTTAGGCAGGCTGTATTAATGTTTTAATAATATTTACACACTGTAAAAACAGGTATATGATCGATACCATCGATATCGATGACAACATATTGTTTTATGTTAATTATAACTTTTTATACAAACTAAGTAATGTTATACAAGTTATTTAGGACAGTACATTTTAGTTTTTTTTTTATAAAATAAAATTATTAAATTAAAAATGCAGCACAACGATAATAATGCAATTGTTGGATATCAGTTGAGAATTCTACAATGATTTCTGAAAGATCAACAAATAAACTGGACTGCATAATCAGGGTATCTTCCATCCATTCCATATCCGTTTTCACACTAAAAAAAAAAAAAAAAAAAAAAAAAAGTAAAACTAAGAAAACTAAAGTTTTTTGGTTTAGGGTAGAAAAAACTGATAAATGACTTTAAATTTTATTATACACATGTAGGTGGTGCTGAAACGCCCTTTTTCCGCTGATTGGTCAACCAAATCTGAGCTTGTGACGTCACCCTCTAAATAATAGTCCGCCCAGGCTTTTAATTATTATTATTTAATTATATATTTATAAACTAAGTTTACATATTCTATCATTTGATCAGTTAGCAGGCTTGCATTGCATAAATTAAATAAAAGATAACCATTTCCCAGCAGCACCTGGGGCCTGTTTCAGTAAGGAGGTTCAATCAACTCGGAGTTTAAACTTGAACTCTGAGTTGATTTACCGAGAGATTAAAAACTCAGAGTTTTCGGTTTCAGAATAGCTTATCTGGGTTGGGTCAATCAACTTTGAGTAGACCAACTCAGAGTTAGGCGCGCACACCACAACTATAAAAAGGCATTATCAATGGAGCACAGATATTACGAGTTCTCCAGCTGAACTTGATGTGCTCATGCAAAGTTATAGCAAATATGAGCATATATTTAAAAAAGCAACACCACTGCATCAGTGAAACAGAGACAGTTAGCGTGGGAAAACATAGCTGCTCAAGTTAATGCACAAGTTTACATTTAAAGTATTTAAATAAATAAGTATATTAAAAAAGTAATGTAATGTGTTACGTTTATTGGCCATAATTTTAAAGTTATTTCAGATGTAATTGCATTAAATTACATAAAATAGGCTAGTGCATTTCTACAACAAATTTGACAAATCAAGAATGCATATAACCGTAGCTTAAAAAAACCGTAGCATTTTAGTGAAAATGTTTAATTTAAGGTTCCCACTTTTACACTTTTAGATTGATCAGTTTTAATAGATTTAAATGCACTTGTGTGTCTGCCTTTTTTATAGTTCGAGTGGTAGAGGATGATATGACATTTATAATGTAAGCAGAACTAAAAAAAAATAGTTTTTAGAAGGAGTAATAATCCCATTAATCTAGTTAGTAACGTTACATGTGCCTGTGGAAGGTCAGTAAATTTAAGCTAATTAATTATTAAAAAAGGACAAGCTATTCTCGTACGTGACTATGTTCTTTGTGTGACTGAAATGTAGGCTATTAGCTATACACTGTAAAAAATAAAAAGTTGAGTAAACTTTACATTTTAAAGCAACCGGCTGCAAAGAAATTTTGAGTTTAATAAGCTTCAGTGGTTGAAGCCAAATTAATTTTTTAAGTTGACCGAAAAGGCTGGTTTAAGTCAAGTAAACTTTACGGAATAATTTGGCACAACTTCAACCACTGAAGCTTAATAAACTCAAAATTTATGCTGAGCTCAAAAATATGTCCACCTAACTTACATTTTTAAACTGAGTTAACAATTTGTAAGTTGGATTTTTTACAGTGTATGTTTCCATACAAAAATGCGAATTAAATTTATGTGCAAAACTGGATTATTGCATAAAAGATGTGCGAGTAAAGCAGCATTTCCATCCAACCAAAGAGAACAAAATTGTCACTTCCTGATTAACTGCTAAATATCAACAGTAAAAACTGAATTTACTGCGGTAGAAGAAGCTGCATGAACATGTTCTTTATTTAATAAATGACTTGTGCCTCAGAAGACAATGCCGACACACAATGAATGCGTGGTGGCGTTTGAGACGCACGCGCATGAGACGCGGAGAACAGACGCTCTTGACACGCTGCAGACTCTTTGAAGGTAATTAATAATATAATAATACTGAAACGGTTAAGGCGTTTTAGAATGACCAAAACAACATTTCAGATGTTTTACAGTGTGCTCAGCCTGCTGGTTTGTCCATTCACACACATTTTCATCATCATATGATCTCTTATAACAAACCTTTTTATTGCGTATACTGGAATTTGTTCAGTAAAAGTGTTTCCATCGTAGTTTATGCACATCTTTTCTTATCGAATAAAAAGTTTCTTCTACTCAGTTATGCGCATATGTTTATTATGCCTATTTTCAAAAGTTATTAGCATCTTGGTGTTTCCATCAACCAATTTTTTATGCGCACATCCAAAATGCACATTAAAATAGGTGTGTGGAAACGTAAGTCTAAGGTGAGAAATACCGCTTCATCTTTAAAAAAGTGGAGCAGACCGACAGAAACTCTGAGTTTAGAGATTAAAACCTGCTCCTGACCAGGTTAGGTTCACAGAGTAAGTTACCACGGTAACTGACTCTGAGTTAAAGTTACCTCTCTTTCAGAAACAGGCTTGAGTTACCCTGCTTTCTCGAGTTTGACAAACCTGCCATTTTGAAACGGAAAACCCAGAGTTTCTCTCATTTCAGGGTTAAAATACTCAGAGTTTTCACTTAACCTCCTTTCTGAAACAGGCCCCTGGTTTACTGTAGGCCTAAATAATAATAATAATAATAATAATAATAATAATAACATTAAGTAATATTGTTTACTTAGTGTTTTTTATTGTTTAGTTTTTTTTTATAGTCGTTTGCAGGACCAGAATAAGAACACATTGGGCCCTGGGGCTATAACAAAGGATACCATTTGTTTTTATTATACTGTATATTATATAAACGCGCAGCAATTGGTCACAACACAAACAACTTAAGAAACGCACAGCAATTGGTCACAATCAAACAACTTAAGAAACGTGCAGCAATTGGTCACAAAACAAACAACTTAAGAAAAACGTGCAGCAATTGGTCACAACACAAACAACTTCAGAAACGCGCAGCAATTGGTCACAACACAAACAATTTAAAAAAACGTGCAGCAATTGGTCACAATCAAACAACTTAAGAAACGTGCAGCAATTGGTCACAAAACAAACAATTTAAGAAAAAACGTGCAGCAATTGGTCACAAAACAAACAATTTAAGAAAAACGTGCAGCAATTGGTCACAACACAAACAATTTAAGAAACGTGCAGAAATTGGTCACAAAACAAACAATTTAAGAAACGTGCAGAAATTGGTCACAAAACAAACAACTGAAGAAACACGCAGCAATTGGTCACAAAACAAACAACTTAAGAAACACGCAGCAATTGGTCACAACACAAACAACTGAAGAAACGTGCAACAATTAGTCATGACACTTGCAAATTTCTACGTAACACAATGGAAATGTTTCAAGGGGACCCAAAACCCTGACGGACCCCGCTGAGATACGGATGTGTTATTATGTCGTGTAATCAGGATATTAAAATAAACGAAAAACAACTCAGCTTTCAAAGATCCATATCTCAGCAGGGTCCGTCATGGTTTTGGGTCCCCTTGAAACATTTCCGTTGTGTTACGTGGATATTTGCAAGTGTCGTGACTAATTGCAGCGCGTTTCTACAGTTCTTTGTGTTGTGACCAATTGCTGCGCGTTTCTTCAGTTGTTTGTGTTGTGACCAGTTGCTGCCCGTTTCTTCAGTTGTCTGTGTTGTGAACAATTGCTGCGCGTTTCTTCAGCTGTTTGTGTTGTGACTAATTGCTGCGCGTTTCTTCAGTTGTTTGTGTTGTAACCAATTGCTGCGCGTTTCTTCAGTTGTTTGTGTTGTGAACAATTGCTGCGCGTTTCTTCAGTTGTTTGATTGTGACCAATTGCTGCGCGTTTCTTCAGTTGTTTGTGTTGTGACCAGTCGCTGCGCGTTTCTTCAGTTGTTTGTGTTGTGACTAATTGCTGCGCGTTTCTTCAGTTGTTTGTGTTGTGACTAATTGCTGGGCGTTTCTTCAGTTGTTTGTGTTGTAACCAGTCGCTGCGCGTTTCTTCAGTTGTTTGTGTTGTGACCAATTGCTGCGCGTTTCTTCAGTTGTCTGTGTTGTGACCAATTGCTGCGCGTTTCTTCAGTTGTTTGTGTTGTGACCAATTGCTGCGCGTTTCTTCAGTTGTTTGTGTTGTGACTAATTGCAGCGCGTTTCTTCAGTTGTTTGTGTTGTGACTAATTGCTGCGCGTTTCTTCAGCTGTTTGATTGTGACCAATTGCTGCGCGTTTCTACAGTTCTTTGTGTTGTGACCAATTGCTGCGCGTTCCTTCAGTTGTTTGTGTTGTGACCAATTGCTGCGCGTTTCTTCAGTTGTTTGTGTTGTGACCAATTGCTGCGCGTTTCTACAGTTCTTTGTGTTGTGACCAATTGCTGCGCGTTTCTTCAGTTGTTTGTGTTGTGACCAGTTGCTGCGCGTTTCTTCAGTTGTCTGTGTTGTGAACAATTGCTGCGCGTTTCTTCAGTTGTTTGTGTTGTGACCAATTGCTGCGCGTTTCTTCAGTTGTTTGTGTTGTGACTAATTGCTGGGCGTTTCTTCAGTTGTTTGTGTTGTGACCAATTGCTGCGCGTTTCTTCAGTTGTTTGTGTTGTGACCAATTGCTGCGCGTTTCTTCAGTTGTTTGTGTTGTGACTAATTGCTGGGCGTTTCTTCAGTTGTTTGTGTTGTGACCAATTGCTGCGCGTTTCTTCAGTTGTTTGTGTTGTGACCAATTGCTGCGCGTTTCTTCAGTTGTTTGTGTTGTGACCAATTGCTGCGCGTTTCTTCAGTTGTTTGTGTTGTGACCAATTGCTGCGCGTTTCTTCAGTTGTTTGTGTTGTGACCAATTGCAGCGCGTTTCTTCAGTTGTTTGTGTTGTGACTAATTGCAGCGCAATTCTTCAGTTGTTTGTGTTGTGACCAATTGCTGCGCGTTTCTTCAGTTGTTTGTGTTGTGACCAAATGCTGTTCGTTTCTTCAGTTGTCTGTGTTGTGACCAATTGCTGTGCGTTTCTTCAGTTGTTTGTGTTGTGACTAATTGCAGCGCGTTTCTTCAGTTGTTTGTGTTGTGACTAATTGCAGCGCGTTTCTTCAGTTGTTTGTGTTGTGACCAATTGCTGCGCGTTTCTTCAGTTGTTTGTGTTGTGACCAATTGCTGCGCGTTTCTTCAGTTGTTTGTGTTGTGACCAATTGCTGCGCGTTTCTTCAGTTGTTTGTGTTGTGACCAATTGCTGCGCGTTTCTTCAGTTGTTTGTGTTGTGACTAATTGCAGCGCAATTCTTCAGTTGTTTGTGTTGTGACCAATTGCTGCGCGTTTCTTCAGTTGTTTGTGTTGTGACCAAATGCTGTTCGTTTCTTCAGTTGTCTGTGTTGTGACCAATTGCTGTGCGTTTCTTCAGTTGTTTGTGTTGTGACTAATTGCAGCGCGTTTCTTCAGTTGTTTGTGTTGTGACTAATTGCAGCGCGTTTCTTCAGTTGTTTGTGTTGTGACCAATTGCTGCGCGTTTCTTCAGTTGTTTGTGTTGTGACCAGTCGCTGCGCGTTTCTTCAGTTGTTTGTGTTGTGACCAGTCGCTGCGCGTTTCTTCAGTTGTTTGTGTTGTGACTAATTGCTGCGCGTTTCTTCAGTTGTTTGTGTTGTGACTAATTGCTGCGCGTTTCTTCAGTTGTTTGTGTTGTAACCAGTCGCTGCGCGTTTCTTCAGTTGTTTGTGTTGTGACCAATCGCTGCGCGTTTCTTCAGTTGTTTGTGTTGTGACCAGTCGCTGCGCGTTTCTTCAGTTGTTTGATTGTGACCAATTGCTGCGCAATTCTTCAGTTCTTTGTGTTGTGACCAGTTGCTGCGCGTTTCTTCAGTTGTTTGTGTTGTGACCAGTTGCTGCGCAATTCTTCAGTTCTTAAACATCCTAATGCTCTTACAAGTTTTTGTTACTTTGTTAATCTGTGTGTAACATGAAAAGATATTTTGGTCATCACTGACTTCACTGAACTGAACATCACTGAACTGCTTGGACATTTTTCAAAGTATATCTTTTCAATATAGAAGTCCAGAATTGCATAAACAATTACCTGATTATATTTTTATTTAAATATTATTATTTAACTGCTTATTAGTTTCATTTTAGTTTTAGTTATTTTGGTTCTTAAGTCACATGAAAAATACATATTCCTTATTTTAATTGTTAAAAATGTTTAGTAAGTATTAATATTTGGATTTATAATAATTATTAGCTTTATTTTAATTAACCTTTTTTTTTTTAAATTAATGAATTTTTGTAACATACTTTTACAACTCTGGCTTCTATTAAATAGAGCACTATGAAAAGAAAGTAATTCAGACAGATGGAGCATTAAGCACCTAATGCCCAAAAAAAAAAAAAAGTAAGTTTTATATTAGCAGGTTGTTTTGATTTACTATCCTAGTTCGAGTAACCTGGATCCAGAAGGTCAAATGATTAAAGAACATCAGGTTTTTCTAAAAGATTTCGGCTCATGAGCTGTCGTTTGAATTAAGAATCATAAGTGCACATGAGATTGGCGGTGACAATTTAACTCTCTGATTGGTGTATTTTGGAGGATGTGAGTGCAGTGGAGAGTAGGGAAGTGTAAACAGTCCTGATGGTGGAAGTTCAGTGCTCGGCTCTGATCAGCAGAGCAGTAAAGCTGAACCAGAGCCCTCAGAGAGTGAGTACAGACTTCCGTTTCACCAAAGGTCACACTGTTTCTGGCATAAAGCTATTCAAAGTGGGGACACTAGAGGGGCAAGGAGAAATGATGGCAAGCACAGGTCTCTATGGTCTGGTGGGCTAACAGAGTTCATGGTTTCTACATTGATTTTCTAAACATAATTGAGGTGAACTTGGGGCCAGTTGACCCAGTCATTTCTTCTTCTTCTTTTCAGGCCACTGCTGCACCACAAATTCTACATGAATCATCTTGTATATCCATTATGTCTGGCAAACATAAACAGCTGTTTTCTGTGATGCATTCTACACTATTGTTGTAAATACTGCTGATTTATCAATTAAATAACATTTTAACTACGTACAATAATGTTAAATTTAATATTTTTTACAAACATGAATACACTTCCAATGCTAAGTAGAACACAAATTGCAGTAAATATGTTACAATATTAAAAAGTTTGGTCACATTTAATTTTTTTCTAAAAGACATGCTATTAACAAAACATTAACTAAGATTTTAGCTCAATAAACTACTAATTGCTAAGCTGTTTATTAATGGTTAGTAAGGTAGTTTAGGTATTAGTTAGGCAGATATTAGCAAGTGTGAATTTTTACTTAAATCTAAGAGTTAATAAAAGTTTGTTTGAAAAATAAATAAATTAAAAATTAAATAATAATATACATTTTAAATTAAATTAAATTAAAAATGAAGCACAACTGTTTTCAGCACAGATAATAATGCAATCATTATTCAGAATTAATCCTTTAAAAATGATTTCTAAAGGATTAACAAATAAACTGACTCCAGCAATGCTAGCTTTGTCATCACAGGAATAACCTATATTTAAAGATACTTTACAATGTGAAACAGCTATTCTAACTTGTTTTACTGTATTTTTTTTTTTATCTACAAACAGCCACGTTGAGAGGAACAATTTTTTAATTAATTTTAAAACATTATAAAATTCATTATTGACCCCAAAACTTTTTGGGGTAATGTTGAATGAACAAATTATGGTGCATTTATGAAAACAAAATGCATTTTTAGCAAAGGATGTTAAAAAGAAATTCCAAAAAAAAAAAAAATAGCTAACTTCTTATAGCAATCAATCATTCTTGTGTGGTAGGACCAGTGAAAATGTAAACTGTCCACAATAAAAAAATCATCAGTCCTGGTATTAGGCTGCACGATATTGGAAAAATCTGACATTGCGATATTTTGTTTTGCAAAATATGAATATGAAAATATGAACTTCTATGAATATAATGTCACCAGATGATTTGAATAGCTCTATTAGATTGACTAGGCTGATCAAGTCTTTTTCTATGCAGTACATCAGCATAAAATATAATCAATAACATGCATTTATAAATTAAATTAAATTAAATTAAATTAAAAAACACAGCACAACTGTTTTCAGCAGTGATAATAATGCAATTGTTGAGTATCAGTTGAGAATTTCAGAATGATTTCTGAAGGATCAACACATAAACTGGACTCCAGCAATGCCAGCTTTGTCATCACAGGAATAAATTATATTTTAAGATACTTTACAATATAAAAAATTATTTTCCTACTGTTTAACTGTATTTTTTTATCTACAAAGAGTCACGCTAATCTAAAATATTTTTTAATAGTTTTAAAAACATGATAAAATTCTTATCAACCCCAAAACTTTGTATAATGAACAATTTATGGTGCATTAAAAACACAAATGCATTAAATGCAATAAAAAGAAATTACAATCATTTCTAAATACAACAAATACAGCAAAAATAAAAGATAAACAAACAGTGCTTTATGATTTAATGAGGAGTCTAACAGTATTCAAATATAGACATCGAACAATCAAATGTAAAATAACATGATCATCATTTTATAAATAATTTTATGCAATAATATAATATATTTATCTTTTATTTTTTATTATAATCTAATCCTGTGATGGGACTGTTGTGGATATTTTTTTAAACTTTTTATCCCCTCTAAAAAAAACAGTGATGTTGAAAAGATTGAAATAATAATACCAATAAATAACATAATTTATAGATTGGTTTTCCACAACTTCTTATCGATTAAAATGCAGTGGTACTAATTCACATAATATCCAAATGTACCTTGATGGCTCAGCTTCTGTTATGTCTCCTTTGAAAGAAGCGTTCAGTCTTGTTTCTCTTGTAGCGAGATCATCAACAAGGCTCTGTCTTCTGTCTGCTTCAGCTTGCATTCTGGAATTATTCATTAAGGCTTTAAAGTGACACATTTATGACAGCATTATTATGCTCATCTCACAGACTGCTATGCTAAATCATCATAAAAACTTCAACTTATGAACATAACATTCACTTTTAATTACAACACTTTCAAATCCACCATCACTAAAGAAGTACTACTTATAATTGTTAACTTGTTATTAAACACTGCCCTCTATCGGTGCTCATGAGAAATTACCATTTTGTCTTATTAAAGGGATAACTCACCCACAAATGCTATTTCTGTCAACATTTATTCACCCTTTACTTGTTTTATTCCTTCTATGAGTTTCTTTCTTCTGCTACACACAAAAGAAGCTATTTTAAAGACTGTTGGAAACATGTAACCAATAACTTCCTCAGTATTTTTTTTCCAATATGGAAGTCGGTTGTTACAGGTTTTCTTAAAATATTTTCTCGAGTTCAACACCTTAAAAACCTCATAATGAGTTGGAACCACGTAAGGGTGAGTAATTAAATTATTGTTGTCTGGGAACTACCTTTTTAACTAATGTGGAGATTCTGTTTTTGTTTATTCTCAGTCATGTAATTTAATCCAATAGGTTAATACCTACTCTGTAAAATAAAAATTTTAAAACTACAGATGCTATGGGATTTTAGCATGCCACTACGAACTTCTAAAATAATAACAAAAGCAGGCATTTAGTTCACTGAAAACAGCTTCACTAATTGTACTGATATGGTTGTTTAATTCACTAGGATAATAATGAGCAAATAATAAACTCTGTGCCTCTGCTACTGTATATTACTTAATCAAGAATGCTATGTATATGACTCAAACAGGATTTTTTATCATAGTTTTGGTAATGGGCAAACATATGTGAGCAAGGGGTATGTTTTGGGCACTTGCAGTTCATTTATACATCACCTGCTGCAGTATTTTAATCACTAACAAACATGGTTTAATTTATTTAGACAGTGATAAAAAAAGATCAGATTCAATATACACTTCATCAATGATAGATCATTTGTACAAGCAAGCAGACGAGCCTAAAGTATGAACACACATTGTTCTAAAACATTAGAGCATTATCTGATTAAAATAAAGCATTTTCTGATTTCTGAAACAGTCCTGTTTTGCATTTATCACAGCAATTCTTAAACTGGGTAATAATTAGAATCTATGCCTAAAAAGTGAAGCTAACCTTAACCTACAGTATGTAGATAACTTATTTAACCTAGTATATTCATTGGCAAGTACACTGAAAGTACAAGGTGACTTCACATACTGTAAAATAAAGTGCAACCCATTTTATTTATGATGGGAAATGTCCCATTTAATTATAGGAAAATAGTAAACAAGCAATATTGTGATAATATTCTGGACAAATCACTCCAGCTATATGTAGTTCACACCATTAGGGTGTTTACTGGGTTTACTTATCTTTTGATATCACTAGAAATGTCAATAGAGAAAAGACATGTCTTGCCTTTTAGGGGGGCGTTCCTATAATGCTGTTATAGCACACTAAACTACAAACTTCTTCTATTGTCTAGATATGCTGTGCAGTGGCGCGCCCAGAAAATTGGCCAGAATAGGCCACACCAAATCTTGGGTTGGCAGACAAAAAAATTATGAATTCAGTGTAATGTTATATTTTTGTTTCTGGTGAATGAAATAATGTGGTTTTAATTCATTTAATAGATTACTCTTGGAATATTGCAAATTATTCCTTAAAATATTTAGCAAGTAAACCAAATAAAATTCAATATTTAGTTTAAAAACACTTTATTATATATAAAGTTATTATGTATATACACACACACACACACACACACACACACACACATATATATATATATATACAGGTATATATATATATATATATATATATATATATATATATATATATATATATATATATATATATATATATATATACAGGTATATATATATATATATATATATATATATATATATATATATATATATATATATATATATATATATATATATATATATATATATATATATATATATAATAACTTTTGAGTTATTTTTCACATACTTTTATTGTACAGCATACAGTATATGCCACAGTATATGCAATTTATCCATATTTCTTTTTGAGCCACAATATTATTAATATAGCTTCTTCTATTGATGTACCTTATTGTAAATATGAAATTGCTGTCTATTGAAAGTGTGTGCAGGCTGTCAACAACAATTGGGGAGGGGCAATGAATCAGCTACACCAGTGGCACCAATAAATCACCAATAATTTAGTGGCTGCTATTTATTTATTTATTTATTAACTGAAATTTCGTAAATTTACATAAGTACATTTAAATTAATAATATTACAGCAAAATCATATTGGGGTGGCTAGAGTTTACACAGGGGTGGCCATGGCGCTGTGCATTTTGAAAATATTAATAATAATTTATTCAAATGTCTGATTTTACGTTTCTCAGAAAACAAAACAGCATGTAGGATTGAAACTAATTTAGAGAATCTTAAGTTCCAATGATACTGCAAAACAAACAACCATAAAGAAGTCACTATAATCCTACTTGCTGGATTCTACTTTCTTGGTTTTGTGAAGCGTTAAAGGAGTATTGAGTATCAAGTAAGGAACCGCACAACAACCCCAAAACATCAATTCTAAGTGTGCCTCATACAAGTGAGTGGGCTTGACAAACCACCTATAGAAAACACACTGTTTCATCTCTCTGACAAATTAAACAAGACTTGCATCAGTTTTTGCACATTAGCACCAGGCACGTTCTTACAATCACTTCCTATATAAAAAAAAAACACTGCATTCATGAAGTGTGCCTCACACAGGTGAGTGGGCTTGACAAACCACCTGTAGAAAACAAACCCTTACATCTCCCCGACACTTTAAACAACACTTGCATCAGTTTGCACATTTGCACAAGGCACGTTCTTACAATCACTCCATATATAAAAAAAAAAAACACTATGCATTCATGAAGTGTGCTTCACAAACCATCTGTATAAACACCCTTCGCTCTCTCTCCAAAAAAAGAAATAATGCTAAAGCTAGCACTTACTTCTCTGAGCACAAACTGTCCATTTGTATTATTAGCACTCCTTGAGTGTATGGCCTCTTCTTGTTGAATCGCTGAATGCCTCCTTAATTGTAAGTCGCTTTGGAAAAAAGCGTCTGTTAATTGACTAAATGTAAAGTAAATGAAAGGATACATTTGGCGTTGAGCAGCTGCTCGATTCAGTGTCTCTCTGAGTTGTGCTATATTCTGTTTGAGCTTCTGTAATGATGCTCTCAGGGTCATGTTGATCTACATGGATAGAAAAACAACACAAGAGATTATGATGTTGTGTAAAAGAGTGGTCAACTATATCATGTAAACCAGGGGTCTCAAACTGCCGGCTCGCAGGCCATTTTTTGAGTCACTATCATTGTTGTGCAGTCACATATAGCCACTTGTGGTTTTGACCCCCCATCTACTGGATATTTAAAGTACTTTACTATATGTTCGGGTTACTTTCGATTTCTCTCAGTATGCGGTTGAGAGTAACGCACATGCAGATTATTTCTGGGGCTGATTTAAACGTTGAAATATATGTCCGTAAGTGCTCTATTTTTACTAAAGCTATATATGTTATAGGGTAGTTTGATTATAATCAGTTTTATACTACCTATATTTTGTTGTACAAACACCTCTTCATGGCTTTCACGTTATGTTGGTGGTGTAAATATGATCATTTTGCTAATATTTGATTCAAATTGTCTCATTAATAGATTTTCCTAATATGCATACAGTGTTAAGAATTGTATAAAACATGTGCATTAGTAAAATTTTACTACTGGCTAAATTGAACGTTAAAGTCAAAGTGAATATTTACATACTGTTCCCCTCTTGTAGTTTTACAAAAAATAAATATATTGAGAAGAACAATTGCCAGTAAAGTCAACAAAGTTACTCAAACTCTTTTCTGCTGCCTTACGCTATCGGTTAAACATTTGGTTAAGCAACAATTGATTGGGACATAATTATGATTATTATGCTTATTATTTAGATGTAGTATTTTCATAGCAATTTAAACTACCCCTTCAATATGTACAACAAGAAACAAAAAGGATTTTGATAAACTTGGGAAGAATGTATGAGTGTATCAATTACATCAGGTTTCCACTTTTTTCTTGTGCTTGAATGTTAAAACGGCCCTCCGCCATTGAGTTTGAGACCCCTGATGTAAACAATCAAATCCTGCCTTGCCTTGGCTGGGTTTCCTCCAGTCCTCTGCTGTCTGTTTCTTTCATGGATGTTTTCTGCAATTTCTTGAGCCAGCCTACAAGCTGCATCATAATTTTCTAACCTGTAAACAAAACACAGATTACACTTATCAAAATCTACAAATAGAAATCATAAGATAAGGGTTTCTAGTTATTTAAATCACAAGGTTGTCATCAACACAATCATGTGACCCACAAATGTCAGCTAACCGGCCTGGCAACATTTACACGACGCGTAAAAACAGCAATATATGAACGAAAACATAATTGATCAATTAAAGTATCGGGTAAAAAGAGCACTGGGGAGTAGGAAAAATACTGAGATAAATTCAGTCTAACGTTAATGTTAAACTGATCTGACTGTCTGTTACAGATGCACTAAATTAAAGAGCAAACTCAGTTTCCTGAAGTCTACTATCCTGACATGCAGATCGAACAAGACAGTAAACGATAACAGTATAAACACTCACCAGAGGTCCTTTGACATGTTGCGGTTCTTTTGTTTCGAGTTTGCAAAAAGCGTTTTAGCAGAAACTCACAGCAAAATCACATCACATCCACATAAACTGCGCAGTGCCACTTCCTGTTTAGGTGTGACGTCATACGGTGGCCTTCCATAGACATACTTCATACGGTAACCATAAGTATCGAAAAAATGTGACAATGTATTGGAAAATCTGCATTCATAGTTCGTTTCTATTAGATTTTATGTGATTTGTATCTGTATTTTCATTATCAGTTTATGTTATTTTAACTTATAGCTAGGGCCACACGGAATCTGCGAGCGCTGAAATCTGCACAAATTTCCACAGATTTTAGTCAATCATTGAGTCTATTTATTTACTTGTGGAAATGTGTGTAATTTAATTTGCATCGTAAACATTAAAGTTGAAACGGTATTATTTTTTATTTCATATATTAAGCTTTTAGTTACGATACTCCCAAAAGCATAAATCTGTAGATTTTTTACAAAATTCTGCACAGAAACAGCAAAAAATGTCCGCAGATTAGCTGCTGAGTGCCTGTTTATGGTTTTCTCTTTTTTTACATTTTTGGTTTGTTTGGTTGGTTGTTTTTGTAATGTTGTGTACGTAGTCATTTTAATGAGAGTATTTAAATATTTATAATAAATAAATAAATGAATGAATGAATGAATGAATGAATGAACGAACGAACGAACGAACGAACGAACGAACGAACGAACGAACGAATGAATGAATAAATAAAGAAAGAAAGAAAGATGCTTGTGCTGCTGAATATGAGGCTTGTAGATGAATGATAGATAACGTAGATAGCTCAATGCAGTAACCAAAGGTGTATTTATTTGTTTGATTGTTTAAAACACCAAAATATGTTTGCACAGATTTTGTAAACTAAGTCCACATTGATCTGCGTTCTGTGTTAAAATATCTGTTTTTGTTTTTCAGTCTGTTTGATCCCACCCACTGCCATTTTACCCAATAGTTTTTACACAATCTATTGCCAAAATACAGCATACTGAAGGCATGGAAGACAATAAACAAACTAGTCAAATTTGGACAAACCGTATTGTATTGTAATACCAGTGTTTTATTTTGAGTAAGAATACATACTTGTAATCCACATATGATATGTGACTTCATTTATATTGATTTTATTATTTTTTCCAAAAATATAGTTGTTGATTGGAAGAAAATGTGACAAGCAAATTCACCTACACAAATCACAATTGATGGTTGTGTGTGATGTGTTGTAAAGCAATAAGAATTAGTATAGGTAAATTGGCCTTTTTTGCATTTGAATATTTTTTTGTGAAATAATTTATTTTTTTTTCTTTACAAAAAAAAAAAGCTTTTTTTTTTCTACACTGATATTTGTACAAAATATTATGCTTGATGTTTGTTCAAAATACTTATTTAAAATGAGCGAAACAATACTATTCCTGTTTTTTTGAGGTGGACAAATTAATTGTTCAATCCACGTAAATTTGTAAAAACTAATAAGTTCTAATAACTTAATGACTAACTAAATAAATTCTTACGTTTGTGTGGAACCCAGAATTTTTTACAGTGTAGTATGTTGCATGCTCCCTTAATGTTGATATCATTTATAAGAGAGAGAAAGAGAGAGAGAGAGAGAGAGAGATGTTATAATAATACATTCATTCATTCATTTTCTTTTCAGCTTAGTCCCTTTATTAATCTGGGGTCGCCACAGCGGAATGAACCGCCAATTTATCCTGCTGCAACCCAACTCCGGGAAACACCCATACACCAATTTAGCTTATTCAATTCACCTAAGACTGCATGTCTTTGGACTGTGGGGGAACATGGGGAGAACATGCAAACTCCACACAGAAACGCCGACTGACCCAGCCAGAGCTTGAACCAGTGACCTTCTTGCTGTGAGGCAATCGTGCTACCCACTGCGCCATCGTGCTGCCCGTTATGATAATAATTAACCTAATTATACTGTTTTTAAGCTTTGACAACAGGACCAAACCTTAACATGTTGGTTATAAATTTGACACATACAGTAGTTGGTTCATTTATGTTAGGTGCATTACACATATGTGTTATACATATTAATTTATTTTTTTTAACTTATTGATTAACTTAAATATAAGTACACTAAAATTTGTAATTGCTGTACAATACAACCAGTTGAAAATGTTGTGACTGAAAAACTATTCATAACCTGGCTGCTGTCCATAAACAACAGTGTTGTATTTTAACACCAACTGTTAGTTTGTATTATATAAATCAGATTATGCCTTGCAAGGAAAAGTCTTGAAAGTTTTGCACTAAAGGGCTTCAAAGATTCACCTGTTCATGCCAGGATTCTGAAAGAAGCAGCCCTATCCCATCTTCCCCAAAGGATAAAGCATGTCCAGTTGGAAGAGGCCATCCGCATAGAGCACTGGAGCTTTGTTAAATCTCTATTATCTCTGATCTGTTGACTGATTACCTTCTCAACCCTGTTCTGAAAAGAAGAATGTAGCTTAAAATCTATTTGTCTATAACTATCTATTTGTTCACAATTTATTCCAACATATTTAATAAATATCTTTTTTTTTATAAGTAATACATAAATGGTATAAAAAAATCTAATCAAAGTGACTTAAACACATAAAAGTGATTCAAAACAGCTTTTGCCATTTCAGTAAATTCTCATTTGTAAAACAAATTAGTGGAGTAACCTCTTATGGTATATGAGTGAAGTGATCCCTGTAAAGTATAGTTTTACCTATCAAAGTGATCGAACACATTTTAAGTGACACTTTAGCCTGCATTTTAAACATGACAATTTTGTTTTAAACCCAAACAAATGAGCGTTTGAATAAATAACAATGTGTTTGAATTTCCTGGAAAAAACACCAGTCAAAAACATGTGTCCAGTATAAACATTCTGCAACACTCTAAAAGGACAGATTTTGCCTTTGTTTTCAAACACAGAGGGAGTTACAGTAGATAGTAAACACATTGCAGAGAGTTGTTACAACATATTTTTTACATAGCTAATTTTACATACGGTTTTTAGGTAAAAATTATTTTCGTACAATGTATTATCAATGTTGACAGAAATTTTTTTTTTATTTTGAGATATATATATATATATATATATATATATATATATATATATATATATATATATATATATATATATATATACATACAGTGTATATATAAACCTTTTACCTTGTTATTTTGTGAAATTGGCAGAAATCAACAGATATCTAAAACTGTCCACTGTTTATACAGTAGTACTGCAGGCACTTGGTCATCAACAAGTCTCTCAGGGCATCACAAAGAAAAACACATCTGTGAACATAATTTCTGTTTAAGTCTCTGTAATATGAACTGGTGTGGCCTTAATCAATGTTACCATTTTGACTCCAGAAATATGATGATAATGTACAAGGTGAGGGTAAAGTACAGTGAGCAGACAGAGTGTGGCATGCTCTTCTCTCGATTTCTCATAAGAAAGACTGTCACTGACAGAAGTTAAATAAGGTCTTTCTATACCTGTGACACAGAAGATGTAGGACTGGAAAATTTTAAGAGATTAATTGCTGTCAGACCAAGAGCAAAATCACTGCACAATGAAGTAGAGAAAAGAAACACCACAAATATTAATCGAAAGACATAAAGGAAACAGTTGTGTATTCTTAATCTTGGCCAGGACACTCTCGAAAAATAGATTTTTAATCTCAATATGCTTCTTTCTTAGTAAAATTAAGGTTATAATAATAATCATAATAATAATAATAATAATAATAATAATAATAATAATATCTCATCTATGCTAATCAGAAAGGATCGAGAGCTCTCTTTTTATAGATTCTTAGCCAGCATTGATAAAAAAGGATTATTCAATTTAGTAAGAAATAATAACCAATTGTTTAATAATGTCTAAAATAATCCGATAATTAAACACATTTTACCATGGTTTGCCACAATAACCATTCTTTTTGGTTTTATTTCCAGACAATCCTCTAATCTTAATTAATTTTAATAATAAAATAAAATATTAAATATTAATATGATTTATATAACATTATCTTCAATATGGCCCTAAATAAATTTTATTTGTCTTTATTCTGACAAATAAAGAGACAACAAAGTCGCTTATTTATTTATTTATTTATTTATTTATTTATTTATTTATTTATTTATTTATTTATTTTTTATTATAACAAAATGAAACATTTACATTCCATTATATCACATTACATACCAGGAAGCAAAACAGAAATGTATCTTTTAAACAGATTCAAAGTTTTTACAGCTTTCTTGTTAGTAGATTCAGAAATCAAAAACATAAAGATTTAGATCTTCAAGAAAAATCTGAAAGAAAGGTTTACGCCTACAAAATGGACACTTGTGTATAAAATATTTGGCCAAAAATATAATAAGATTAAATAAATATAAACATCTGGATGTTCATTGTTCATGGTTCATGGTTATATCCTAAAATAACATTTTCATATTTTAACATAACATCAGGAATTATACCACTAAATATACCTGATACATTTTTCCAAAAATGTTTGGTATACTCACAATTCCAAATATTCCAATAATAGACAGCATTAGGACAAGAGATTATCTCACGCTGAAAGCGGATATTTTTGTTATTTGGCTTTGTGGTTAATAGAGCTGTTTTTAGCACATTTAGATGTGGCACAACCTGGGGAGACTGATTGTCCCCTCCCTTTATAAGCACAATAATCCCAGAAGGGATTGCTCCAAAAACAATAGCAAATTCTTTAGCTGTAAATGGGTATTTATAATGAGACAAAAATTCCTCGTATTTAAAAGGCACTTCTCTGTTATTAAATATGTCTAACATAAATTATATAATGGGCGACGCCGTGGCGCAGTAGGTAATGCTGCGGCCTCACAGCAAGAAGGTCGCTGGTTTGAGCCTCGGCTGGGTCAGTTGGAGTTTCTGTGTGGAGTTTGCATGTTCTCCCTGCGTTCGCGTGGGTTTTCTCTGTGTGCTCCGGTTTCCCCCACAGTCCAAAGACATGCGGTACAGGTGAATTGGGTAGGCTAAATTGTCCGTAGTGTATGAGTGTGAATGAGTGTGTGTGGATGTTTCCCAGAGATGGGTTGCAGCTGGAAGGGCATCCGCTGCGTAAAAACATGCTGGATAAGTTGGCAGTTCATTCCGCTGTGGCGACCCCGGATTAATAAAAGGACTAAGCAGAAAAGAAAATGAATGACTGAATAAATGAAATTATATAATTCTTTTTGCCAAACTATTAAAGTAAATGGACTTATTTTTGTACAGCAAATCTCTTTTGTGTTAAATTATATAATTATGTGGGGATAAGTTGTGCTTGTAGATTAAAGACCATGATAACAGACATTGTTTATGAAACGAAGATAATTTGGAAGGAATTTTCTCTGGATTATTATTACACAAGAGCAAAAAATTTTAACTCCCTAATTTAGAGAAAAATAAATTTGGTATTAAATTCCACAAAGTGGCAGCAGGATTTTTAAGATGCTGATTAATCCAATTAATTTTGAATTTATGATTAGCAAAACTGATGAAACCATTTTCCTAATTATTCAAAACTACTGATTTTCTAATATAATGTTTTGTTTTGTTTTCTCCATAAAAAAACAAGTCGCTTACTTATTAAAAATGCATCCTTGCATGACGTGACGTCTGAACCAATGAGATCTGAACTGTTCAAATGAATCGATTCAGTGAAATGAACCACTTACGCTGCTGCTAAGCAACGAGCATAAACACAGCGTGCGACTGCTGCTTAGATACATTTGTTTGGCTCGCGAAGCCAGAAGCGTTTTCGATTCATACTCTGAAGCTGAAAGTAGACGATGGCGGAAGACACGCAAGAAGTCCCTCAACTAGCATTAGAGGCTGTGATAGGTTTTAATGGTAGGTGAATTGTAAAAACTATTTATTATATTTGGTATTTCAAACTATAACTTCTACTCACCGTACGTTGGTTATACAAGTATGCTTTACCGAGGCATCTGTATTTGTTTATACAGGGCACGTGTTTTCTGGACTTAAAGTACATCCAGACAAAGAACATCTCATTTATCCTCTTGGCTGCACTGTAATTATCGAGAGTCTGAGAAGTGGAAAACAAGCTTTCCTCCATGGCCACACAAACAATGTCTCTTGCATTTCTGTGTCTAAAAGTGGACGCTATATTGCATCTGGACAGGTTACTTTCATGGGCTTTAAGGTGAGCATATGCAAACATATATAAACAAATAAGTCTAAAAATGGTAATGACATCAATGGTAATATGTTTAGTTGCACCCTTAAAAGTGCTTTCTTAAAAACATATGTCATACAAAAATGAAAGTGCCATCATTTACTCACTCTCCACTTGTTCTAAACATGTTTGTTTCTTTCTTCTATTAAACATACAAGAAAAGATTTTAAAGTATATTTTAAAGACCCCATAATTGTTCCCCCTATAGTGTGGAAGTCAATGTCTGCCAGTTTTTCCAACATTCTACAAAATATCTTTTTTTTGTGTGTTCAACAAAAATAAAGATTGGAACCACTTGGTGAAATGATTGCAACTTTCATTTTCATTTAATTTTTGTGAACTATCTCTTTTATTCTCCATTCTTATAACTTTATTGAAATAAGATATATTGTGTATTTCTCACTTTAGGCTGATGTTATTATCTGGGACTATGAAAAGAAGGAGATGTATGCTCGTCTTTTGCTTCATAAAGCTAAAGTTGAAGATCTCAGCTTCTCCCCAAATGATAAGTATTTGGTATCACTGGGTGGACAGGATGATGCCAGGTAAAACTGCCACTACTACTGATCTTGAAATTATATTTCAGATAATTTTCTTATTTTGTTGTTTTATTTCTACCTAGTGTGAATTGATTTCAGTATCAGTATATGTATTATCTCTATAATGTAAAGTCATTTTTAGTGTATTAATGTCCATTATGGTTTCAGTATCGTAGTGTGGAACATTGAAAGTAAGGAGGCTATATGTGGCAGTCCTGCTTCAGCTCAGAGCGCTGGTCACTGCCTCGCCTTAGAGTACACCAACTTGAGTGATGAAATCTTTGTCTCTGCTGGAAAGTGAGTTGAGCACATTTATTTACCATGTATACATATAAATATATACATTTAAAGAAAGGAAAAATATATTTAAAAAAAATAAAGTATAATGTATTTGTGTGATCATGTCAAAGCTGGGTTGTCAGCCACTAACCTAGTCTTCACTGTCATTGAGATTATTCAGTTCTAATATGCTGATTTAGTGCTCAAGTAATATTAGTTCAGAAATCAGTTGGTTAATATATACTATACATGTAGTTCATGGAAAATGATTAGCTTTTCACTTTCTGCAAATATTAATTATAAATATTTTTCTAACATTTCTTTCAAGTGGAACTCTGCGTGTGTGGGAACTCGATTTGCTCAACAGAAAGATCCGGCCCACAGAATGTCAGACTGGACAGCTCAAGAGAATTGTCAAATGTCTTGAGGTGAATGAGAACCATTACTACTGTACTTTTGCTTGTGTTGTGGTTCTCTCACTTTATACTATACCATAGATGCCTGTCTGAATGATTTAATGGCTAAAACGAGTATAAAACATCATTAAATGTGGGGTTTCTTCTTTGCAGATTCCAAATGATGATAGTTATTTCTACTGTGGAACTACAAGTGGAGATATTCTGAAAGTGAACCTGAAGACTAGGTTGCTCAACAGCTGTGGCCCCGTTAAACAAAAATTCAGCAAGGTGATTTTTATTTTTCACCAGTGGTCGACAAAGTATTCTTACTTCATTACTCTATAAAGTATTTTAGGCAAAATATTTTAATATTTTACTGTACTCTAACATTTATTTATGGTATGGGCTGCTGGTTGAGTTTCATGGAATTCTATGAGGAGTGCTGGACTTGGGATGTTGTCTCTAGGAAACTATAAATATTCCTCTGGTTTTCTAGTTGACCACCACATAGGCTTAAAATGTATTTGGCAATGCAGTCTTATCATCCAATATCAGAGGATTTAAGGATTGAATCCTTAGTATGAATGGTAACTTGAGATCAGACTCATAGTCATACCTATGGGAAAAGCTTTTCATACCTGTTATATACAATTTATTCTGGGATTCCATAGTATCTGAGGACTGGGTTGAACAAGAGTTCAGCAGTTTCAGTTCCAATAGGTAAACCCCTTAAAGGAGGCTAACAGCAAGAATTGGAGAACTGATCTACATTTAGAACATTTACATTTAGAACATTTACAAGCTTTTGTCCAAAGTGACTGTAGAGGATTAATTGTGCAAGATGGAAGTCCAGCAGGAAGAGCATTACAGTAGACCAGCCTGGAAAGTACAAGAGCTTGGGCTAGATGCTGTGCAGCACGGAAGGGTGTGATGTTTCTGATGTTGTAAAGTGCAAACCTGTGGGATCATGCTGTGTTTGCAATGTGCTCTTTGAAGGACAACCGGTCATCAAAGATCACCCAAGGATTCCTTACTGAATTAAATGGGATAATATTAGATTATCCCAGCTAAATATCCTCCACGCAGTGCAAGACGAATGATAAGAGAAACTTTGTGATTGGATGGATGGTGTAGATTGAAAATAGAAAAGGACCAAGAACAGATCCCTGAGGTACCCCTGTGCCCAGCTGATATGATTTGGACAGCTCACCTCTACAGGCAAGACTCAACCCAGAGTGGGGTTCGAGTGATGCCCATTGAGGAGAGGGTGTATAAGAAAATCTGATGATTCACCGTATCAAACGCAAATAGGTCCAGTAAAAGCAGAACTGAAGATTTGGATTCTGCTTTTCGCAGGGCTTCAGTGACTGAGACTAGTCCGATAGGCTATTCTGTGCAAAAAACATTTGAAAACAACCCTTTCCAGTGTTTTAGCTATGGCTTTTAGTCATGACACAGTCCATCCCTGGATGAAACATCACCATGTCTTGCCATGTTGGTCAAACAGAAGCAATTTTTAAGAGCTTTTAAAGAGGGTGTTATTTAACGTAGAGTGTCTATTGCCTAAAGATGAGTGAGGTGAGTGTATTGCATGCTGAGCTTGTGGAACATATTGAAGTATGCAAGCTGAATAGTACTGTATGTCTGAATTCATAGAATTCGAAAAACAGTATGCGTGAAGTACTTGGATGACGTACTATTTAAGGCAAATTTCTGAAGTGTGCATCCGAAGGACTCTACACTATACCATAATGCACCACGAGAAATTCATTAATGGAAGTGAAGCAACGCAACTGACATGTGAAGGTGATCATGACAAATGTCAGATGTACAGTAGTGCATCTGAGCTCCTTTCAATTCAAATGTAGTACCTACTGAGTAGTAGGCAATTTTAAATGCAGCCAAACAGTACATGACAGCCTGCTGTGACTAACAAAGCAGCATACTGTCTGAACCAAACTGACAACTGATTAAACTGCAGCAATTATGTTTCATACAACTTAATTTTCAGATCATGGTGATGTTTTAACTGACTGAAATTATGATTGATGACTATCCACTTTTTTCAACTGGTTCATTGAAGCAAACTGTCCAAAAGATCTCGTTCGTGGCAAAGATCTGAACTTCCCATCACTAGTCAGTTGATGACCATGGTCAGTTCATGGTGGAAATTTGTTATCGGCCAGGTTTAAAACATCATGTGAAGAGCAATACAAAAACCAACCTTGATTTGATTTTAGCACTACACCTGTGTAAATATAGCCAAGAGCACAGCACAGGTAAGTAGTTCAACTTGTAAAAGCAGTTTGCATAAGTGCCTTGCATAATTATGACAACTATATGGTATATTTTGTTATTTTTACTTTTGAAATACACATTTTTTTAAATTAATCTTCTGAAGTTATCAGCATATGACAAAAAATCGTATTATTCCATCAGTACTATTTAGTTTTAATGTCTAACAAAAAAGAAAAGTACTTTTGTACTTTTTTAGTACATTTAATCCTATTTAGCACTATAAGCATATATCACTATTTTGGACTATTTTTATTTTTATCCACCACTGGTTTTAACAGAGCAGTCAAGTAATAATTTTAGCTTGAAGTTGCCTTTATATCACATAACAGTATACAAAAAGAAAAAAAAGGAGCATTTAATGTTTAAGGCTTTTAGGTAAAATGTAATTTCACAGTTGACTTTTTTCTTATTGTAGGGAGTCAACACTCTTAAAGTCTTGAAGACTGGTGATATTTTAGTTGGATCAGGAGACGGGATGTTGACTTTGTGCTCAGGAGCCAATTTCAAAACCATTAAGTATATAACAAACCTTGTTTCCTTTTTTAAAAATGTGTTTCTTTTTGATTTCCTTTCCCTCCTCTATTTCATGTTACCCACAAATTATGGTTAACTAATGATTTGTGACAGGAGTGTTCAGTTGGAAGGAGGGGTGACATCAGTGACCTTGCGAGGGGACGGACACCAGTTCTATGTTGGCACAGAAGCAGCACAGATGTACAGTTTAAGCTACACTGACTTTAAACCAGAGCTCACTGCTACAAACCACAACAGTGCTGTAAAGGATGTTGCCTTTCCTTTGTGAGTAATTCAGCTTCAAGTGCTTTATGAGCATCATCCTTCTGCCGCTAGAGGGAGACATAAGCCACAAACCACACTGATCGTTCACGCTCACATTTGTGCAAATCTCCTAAAGCTTTGTTACTCTCAACAGTGGGACATCAGAGCTCTTTGCCACCTGTTCACACAATGATATACGAGTGTGGCATTCTGAGTCCTCCAAGGAGCTTCTGCGTATTACGGTGCCTAACATAACATGCCACGCTCTGGGCTTCATGCGAGACGGAAGGAGCATCTTTAGTGGTTAGTCTAAAACAAGATGATCTTAATGTATTTTACTTTGAAGTGTTTTAGGTATCTTAACTAGAGACAGAAACAAAACATGACACTAATTGGTATTGATGTTTGATACTGCCAAGTATTCAAACATTTAGGATAAATAAATAATGGATTTTAAAAATTGTGTATAATTATTTTATTTATTTTGTTTTATCTTTATTTTAAACAACTTTGTTGTTATCTATTTAGCAGTAATTCCATTATTCAGATCTTAAAACATGCATTAACTGGCATTAAAAACAAATGACAAACAAAACAAAAAAACAAATCAACAATTAATAAAAAATATTCCTTCAGAATATTTATTTTCAGAACGTTTAAATATTACAGATAGCCTGATTTTCTAAAAGTATGATTTCCAAACTCAGAAATGTCTTGTAAATTAACAGCTTTATTATGTTTTAAGACATTTAATGTATTAAATTGATATACACTACATATTTAGACAAAGCTCTAAAATATTTTAGTTTACGTTTTTTAAATTCTGTATCAAGTAAACAGCAAAGAACTGTTCAGTTTATGGGGCCTTTTAATATTGTTGTAGCCAATATAGGGACTTAAAAAGGTTGTCAAAAAGTTGAGAACCACTGCACAAGAATATATCATGTAAAATTATTAGGCATTAATCTAACAATTTTTTTTTTTTTAAATTGCACAAGCATGTTTTTTTATTCACTCATTTAACATGTTTTCATTGGCTTTATTTGCTTTCTTTTTTGTCAGCTTGGAATGATGGGAAGATTCGTGTGTTCACCCCAGAGAGTGGGAAGATAAAGCTGATCATCCATAATGCCCACAGCATGGCAGTAACTACTATAGCTGCGACCAATGACTGCAAGAGGATCGTCAGTGGAGGAGGAGAAGGACAGGTACATTATTTCACTTAAAATATAATCACAAATAAACAGTTATAAAATACTGATCTGTGCTTTAATTTTTGTTTGAAGGTAAAGAGATAAAAATGATATGAATTTTGAAAATTCAGTTATGCCATTTCAGGGAAAAAAAACTTTTAAACATTGTGTACAATTTGAATAATTGAAAATTGTCAAATCCATAGATTACATTTTATTATTGAACAATATTTAGATTTTACATAACCATTTAAAGGGGTAGTGAATTGGCTTTTTAATTATATTATTATGTTGTCTGAGGTTAACTTATGACATTTGCATGGTTTTTACTTTCCAAAACATCAAAATCTTTGAGTAATTAACTATTTCTACCCTGGTTTTGAGGCCATCTCAGAGATCGAGCAGATTTTATGGGCACTCCACAATGATGACTTGAAAGTAAATGCCCATTGCTATGATTGGATAAAAAGCTCTACATAGTTTCATGTTCTCATCTAGTTCATGTGGGGATTTAAATGCTTCTGTGTTGCATGGTGATGTTGACAAGACACAGTCCTTTTGAATGGTTTTCTTTCACTATCAAATTTTGCTGTTGTGAAAATGACATCCCATGACATCAGTCTAAACTTAGGAATGCAAAAAAACTTTTAAAACTTTAGGTTTGTGGCATTTTGTTTTTGAATGTGATCAGGCAATGTCAGTGTCAAGTTTTCAGTGATTTAAGCGAAATATTGTGTGTGCATGATTCTCTGATGAGCTTACTGACCTGCTTTTAAAACATCTCAAAATATTAGTCATTTTCAACAGTACGAGATCATAATATAATAATATAAGTTATTTTGGATGATTTGTTTGTATATTAAAATAACAACAAACATCTTAAGTAAAACAGAGCTTATCTTTTCCCCTGACATATTCAAGTAGGCCCTTTCATTGTGACATTTCATATGATTAGTTATATTGTTTTTTTCATAGACCCACACCAGGTAAAATTATTTTTTGATTTGTTTAGGCTGCTGTTTTTAAATTGACCCTATGAAAAGATATAATATTTTAAACAGGTCAAAGACAGTCACTGAGCGCTATTGCATTTCAGGCATCCAGAATTTGAGTTCCGGCTTGTGGACCTTTTCCAATCCCACTCTTCTTCTCTCTCTCTCTCTAACTTTTCTTCCAGTAAACATACCATTCTTTCCTAATAAAGGCAAAAACACATACACACAAAAAAGTTTTAAAAAAGACAGTCATTGATTCTGATTTCAATTTATTCTATGATTCAGTCCCAATCATACTGCTATGTTTTAAAGACCACACATTCCACAATTCACACAATACTGTCTGATTAGATTATTGTGTCCTATAATTATATGCTAATAGTGCCAATGGTCCAACATTCCTGACCATTGTCACCTGCTCCTCAATGCAGCAGACAGATATTTGGGCAAACAAGCAAAGCAAAAAAATAAATAAATAAATAAATAAAACAGGACCAGTTCAGTTTATTTTACAAATGAAAAGAGACCATTAGATGAAAATATGTTTTACTTTCCATTTATCAAAGAAATAATTTGTTTTACAACTATACTTATGAATTTATTATTGTAACAAAAATGATTCTGTGAATGGTTTAAACAGCATCTTTATGTAATTATTTGTTCCACATTAATGAGATGGGAAGCAGGTGAGAAATTTCTGCATGTAATTTTTCAAGCGCATTGGTAAATCTCGTTACACCTTTGGCCCAGCATTTTAAAATGACAACATTGACACAACAAGCTCAAAATCCATCATAATTAAAGCATTCAACAGTACTCAAATATCTGCGCATTCTCGACATACCACTAATCAAAAGAAAAAATATATATTTTAGACTTTTTTTTTTTTTTACTTATTTTACTTATTTTAGGGTTTACTTAACTCAAGACTGTTTTGACATCTATTAAACATCTATTAGATATATTTTAAAAACAAAAAATGCTTGCTGGGATGGTTAAGATGTTTGTGTAAACTGAAAGTGTAAAGGAATAATTTTTCATAGTAGCCTATGTAAGTGATTTCAGCACAGTAATCTCGTTCAGCAAACCTTTGTAAACATACGTCAACATCTTGCCTTGGCTTTTTTTCACAACGATTGATTGCCACCCTGCAATTTTCGCTTAACATTTACATAAACTCAAAAAAGCCCAAACATTTCTGACACTCTCAGCTGCTCGTTTGGGTACAGGAGTTTCTGTAATGTGATGTGCGTTTGACAGGACAGACTGTACCTCGCGTTCCTTCATACAGATTAAAAAACCAAAAAACTTTTGTTTTCAAGTGTAATTGGTTCATTTAAAAGTACAGATTTCAAGCTTTATGTGGATATATTTCTTATGTATGTAAAGCAAGTACACTCTGAGAATCCAGTATATTTGTTCACAACAAAAAACTGTTGTAAAAGCACATGTCTGGCTCAAGCTCCTCCCCCGGATAAACGTCAGTCTATTACTATCAATGATTGGCTCCTGTACTGGTAGGGAGGGCTTCATTCACCATATTGACTGTTACACTTTTCCCCATTCAAAATCTATACGAGTGACATGTCTTGTGTATTTGGCTCAATTTTCATAGGAATGAACTGAAAATGCTTGCTATGCTGTGCTTGCAACATGTTAGTGGAGACGCAACGTAAAAGAGAAAAACTTATTTACGCACAGCTAAAACAAATGTTGTAATATTGCAACAGTGGTCCTTACAGAGTTAAGAAAGATATGTTTTATTTGTTGTCCAAAACATCCTTACAGTAAATGCAGAATAAATGTATAGCTTTGACATCTCTCTGTAATGAAGGTGAGAGTTTGGGAGATATTCCAGGACTCATATCGACTCATTGAGACTATGAAAGAACACAAAGCCACGGTGAACTGCATTAAGATCAAGAGCAATGACAAGGAGTGTGTGACGGCCAGCTCTGATGGAGCCTGCATCATCTGGGACTTGGTGTAAGTTTGACAAGGATAAGCTCTTGCCCTCAAGACATGAAACTAGCACTGCTGTTTCGCTATATGGGGGGAAAAACATTTTTGATTGAACTTTCAATAACATCTGTCTACCTTGTTCTCATTTCCCAACCAGGAGGTTTGTGAGGAATCAAATGGTCTTGTCCAACACCCTGTTCAGTGTTGTGTGTTACCACCCTGAGGAATACCAGATCATCACCAGTGGCACTGACAGAAAGGTACAAGACTAGACTGATCTACTGGCATGTGTTTGAGAGAAATGTGGCCAGAAAGTGAGAGACTGATAGGTGAGAGAATAGAAAGAAAGAAAAAACAGATACTGTGTGCACAACAACATGCTGACAGAAAGCTCTCCCAGTTTCCTGTGGATGTTGTATTATCTGCTCATTCTGCTCTGTGCCAAATAGTCCATCTGCTAGGCACAGCATCACTGTCCATTTAAAGACCATGGATTATTAGAATACGTATGGTCGGCCATACGTCCATCACGTCGAAGCAAAGGAAGAATCACATTATCAGTGCTGTCATTCATAGCCCATCTCTTAAAGCAAAACAGAGCAAATGTTTCAGAGCATAGAACTGATATTATAATCAATTTTTTTGCTAGCAGAATAGTAAAATGACACTAAGGGAAAGTCTAAAAAGCATTTCTGCAGTTGTACAAATAACATTCATGTTTGTTTTCATTTTAGCCATCTAATTATAGTAATTAATAATATTCCAGTCAAGACTGTAGCCAAACAAACACAAATGCAAGCCTATTGTTGTCCAGGAAAAGCAGCCAAATACAGCACAGTAGGTACAGTACTTGAAAGGACACAATGCTGGGGTCATGCCGGATACCCAATGCTGGCAGAAAGCCTGCTGGGACATAGCCATTTCGGTGAGGCGTACCAGACCTGCTCTGTCTGCAGATCCAATAGCATTCACACCTTTTCAAAACTCGATAGAAATGCTCTGGCATAAATGATCATTTAATTTGTTTTGGACTGAGCTTCATAGGTACAGTATGAGATTTGATACATTCGGACAGGATGCATATTATTGAATGCACTTAGGATTTAAACAACTTTTATTTCTTAGGTTAGTTTCCTTTCTTCTTCTTTTTAAGCAAGTAACTGAATTCTTTTTTTTTTTTTTTAAGAAGGAAGCCATATTACAACAGTGGAGATCAGTATTAATGCTGAAATGCAATTGGCAGCGAAAATACATTAGCTTTATGTAAGAGCCCAAGACAATAAACAACTGAAGGCTTGGAGCCATTTATGTTTACTTAAGTCACACTATAACAAATTACATATCATAGTGTAGTGCTGTCTTTATTTATTTTTACATTTTATATATAGTTTTTATTCTCTTAGTTGTTGCTCTCTTACTCTTTATTAATAATACTAATTTTTATTAATATAGAAGCTTTTTTCAGTCTCAAAAAATAATAAAATATATAAACCTGTAATTCAGATTTTACAGTCTTTGTCCTCACATTTCTGAGGTTTTTAGTTGTAGTTTTTGTCCCTCAGAATTGTGACTTTATTTCTCACAATTTTAAGACACAGTTCTTTTTCTTTTCAGCTTAGTCCCTTTATGAACCGCCAACTTATCCAGAATGTGTTTTACGCAGCGGATGCCCTTCTAGCCGCAACCCAACACTGGGAAACACCCATACACTCCTGCATTCACACACATACACTTCGGCCAATTTAGCTTATTCAATTCACCTATACCACATGTCTTTGGACTGTGGGGGAAACTGGAGCACCCGGAGGAAACCCATGCCAACACAGGGAAAACATACAAACTCCACACAGAAATGCCAACTGACCCAGCCGAGGCTCGAACCAGCGACCTTCTTTCTGTGAGGCAATTGTGCTCCCCACTGTGCCACCGGGATACCCTTTTTGCTTGCATTCCAAGTTAAAAAAAATTTCTCATAATTTAAGCTTTATTCATTCATTCATTCATTTTCCTTCGGTTTAGTCTCTATTTTAGAGGTCGCTATAGCAGATTTAATTATTCCAGCTTATGTTTTACACAGCGAATGCCCTTCCAGCTGCAACCCACACACATACACTACAGACCAATGGCGGTTCTAGACCAGAGTAACCGGAGGGGCCAAGCAGGGGCCACTTGTACTTTTAGGGGGCACACTTTAACACACATCACTATCTACTTAAACAATTATTCAGTCATTTTTTTTCATGCATCACTCTGCAGTCTTCATAAACAAATAAATAAAAAAACTTTTAAAAAGTAAATAGTTAACCTAGACTCAAAATTATCTTCCATGTTAATTTATTTATCAACAAGTAAATTTGTATTGTAGAAAAACACACTTTTAACATTCAAGTACATCAAGGCACATTTTTGCACCTGTAAAAATTTTTTTTTGCCCTCCCATTAATTAAAAATGTTTCCCAAGTGATCTTTAACAGACCAAGGACATTTTCACAGTATTTCCTATAAAACAAAAAATAATTCTTCTGGAGTCATAATAAGTCTTATTTCTTATAGTTTGTCTTGAATAAAAGCAGTTTTTTTAAAACTATTTTAAGGTCATATTATTAGCCTACTTAAAAAATATTTTTTTATTGTCTACACAACAAACCAGTTATACAATTGACTAATTATTCCAACTTTCCTAGTTAACATTTAACATAATGAATGAAGGCTAAACGAGTTGAAAATTACTTTTACATAAGCGTGACTGAAAAGTACATTTTATCAATGTGTTACATCTGTTCTCCGATGTTCTGTCAATTTGGCCTACCTCGTCAGATTGTCCTACCTCCCATTCAAAAAGTAGGTAGCACATTTTGATGGCAAAATATACTACCTAACAGATTTTGCTACCAGTGTAAATTTTAATGTGGAGTAATGTGATATGAAGCTGTAATATCGCCCTTACCTAATCCCTAACCCCAACCTCAGAACTATCCAATTACAGTGTTGGTAGCATAATCTGATGGGTAGGACAAAATGTCAGGACACCGGTACTTGCCGACTGTATGTAAATTCAAGACTTCATTTCACGTAAAACTACTTACATAAAATTTCTGATTAATAATAGCCTATCCATAGCCGAAGACTTCCTAAATTAAAAGTTTTCAAATCGCCATTGGAAACAAAAGTCTAATATAATCAACAGTTGGCGGTTTATTTCGCTGTGGCGACCTCAGATTAATAAAGGGACTAAGCCGAAAAGAAAATGAATGAATGAATCAACAGTGGACATTTTGATTTTCCAACAGTGGATTATTTTTAACAACATGAACATGGCTGAAGTTGAATTTTTATATTACCTGTGTCGATTTGGAGCTTAACTTCTGACGAATGTGGGAAACTGATGCACGCAGCGCCTTCACTGGCAAAAGTCAAGGGAAAGCAAAGAGAGCAAGTGCATGCGACACTGAGAGAGCGTGCGAGAGAGGCCTCAGTTATATCTCCACAGTCTGCCACCGATTGCTTCTTTGTGGCATTTTAGCTGTGACACAAAAATATGTGTCCAAATTTAGGGACCCCTCTAGAACCACCACTGCTACGGACGGTTTAGTTTAGTCAATTCACCTATAGCGCATGTCTTTGGACTGTGGGGGAAACCGAAGCACCTGGAGGAAAACCCATGCGAACACGGAGAGAACATGCAAACTCCACACAGAAACGCCATCTGGCCCAGCCATTACTCGAACCAGCGACCTTCATGCTGTGAGGCGACAGAGCTAACCACTGTGCCACCCTGATTTCAGCTTGATTTTTTTTTCAAGTTTATGGTTTCTCAAAATTGTGACTATTTCTCACAAATCTGAGTTTAGATCTCACTTTTTTTTTTATTTGTACTGTGACAAATTTACGATACTATGTCACATTTCTGAATACAAGTTTAAAAGTACAAGTTTATAACTTCAAACGGCAAGACATAAACTTACAGGAAAGAGAAAGAAGATCAAATTTGTGATATAAAAAGCAAGATAAAAAGTTGAATCAGTGGTTGGAAGAAGTTTCTATAAAACAAAAACCTTAATTAAATGAACTTTGTTTTATGTCTGGATGAATGTATGTATTTATTTATGTGTAACTTCTAGCAATGCAATTGTACTCATTGAACAGATTGGCTACTGGGAGGTATATGATGGTTCTGCAATCAGAGAACTTGAGGGCTCCTTGTCTGGATCTATAAACGGCATGCACATTTCTGAAGATGGGAAATATTTTGTGACAGGTAGGTACTTTCAGCATCTTTTCCCATACAGAGTTATTTTTCCCAAGTCAATCTTCTGTCATATGGCGGATGTAACAGAAACAACAGGTGGCACAATAGACAGTATACACAGAAGTATTTATAACAGCACCAAAAAAGCATCATTCGCAAAACAGTTGGATAAATGTCTGCTCACCAGGTCTAAATTAACACTTGCAGAATTCAATCTGATCCCAGCAGTTATTTTTAAATGAGTTTCACAGTAGGAGTTGATGAGGTGCTAATCTACAGTAACATCTCTGTTTTTACTGTGTAGTCATGCTGTTTCCTATAGTTTCATGGTAAATGTCAAACCTCACTTTCAGGTGGAGATGACAAACTACTCAAGCTCTGGCTCTATTCTGATGGTGAAGTGACCCATGTTGGCATCGGGCACAGCGGAAGCATCACAAATGTGAGAATCTGTCCTAACAGCAGATATATTGTCAGTACCAGTGCAGATGGTGCAATTCTAAGGTGGAGATACCCACAAACCGCATAGAACAGTGAAGAAGGCCATTTTATTTTATTTAGACATAGATTTGTATTGCATATATATCTTTTATCATTTTTGATAGCAAGAGGCCCAACAAAACTGATATTAAAATTGCTTTGAGCTATTTATTAAAGCAAACACATGCCCTATGTCTCACTATTTCACTTATTAAGTATTACAAATTCATTTGGCACCATAATCTGCGAGAAACAGTGTAATAAACTATATATCCATATAAGCAAAAAGACAAATGAGTACCTTCAGGTTCTTTTTTTCTTGCAAGTAATTGTATAATAAATTAGGTTATGAATTCTTAGGAGATTTAAAGGTACAATTAAACAATCCAATTCCAGTCATTTTATTGAAATAAAGCAGCCTAGAGCCCCAGTTTCGAAGGACTTTTTGTGAACTGCACTGTCAGCTAATATATCACCTGAGAATCTCCAGAGAGCTGGCGGGGGAGGTTTGGAGAAGCACAGCACTGCGTGAACTTAGCATCTGGATGTGTCTGTCCCAAATTTCCTCTCACCTCCGAGGAACAGTCTCAATAATGAATATCTTAACCCCTAACTGTAAGACAGTAAGGATGTTCAACCATTCAGTCAGAATAAATAACACAGGGGCGAGGATGCACTGCTCGCTTACACATTTTGGCAATAGAAGTGGTTTTGTAATAGCTCCCTAGAGCAAATAGAGATTTAATTAGTAACAGAAGATGCAGGTCAGTATCTTCAGCATCTTCAAGTCAATACAATATTATGCCGTGCCTCACATTCCTTCACTACCGACAGCAGAGATTGGAGAAATTCTATGACCTTGTTGGTGATATTAAGAAACAAAGTAACAAAGTCAGTGGGTGATCACAATTCCAAGCACAGTTTTTCTCAGTAGTCGTATAAACAGTATTTATCTGCCTTGCAGGCAGGGTGTCCAATGATAAAGATCCCTAACAAAAGGATAAACCTGTATAAGGTGTCTAATAAGACTGAAAGCATATAAGGGGGGTGGGGGTGGGGGGGGTGTTTAGATTAAATCTGTAATATTCTGTACCGCATTGCTGTTTATTTTTGTCACATTTTCCCTTGGATTTATGCATAATAGGGCTACAGTTACAATACATGAATTTGATTCAAGACATGAAAATTAATCATGCACACTCCTAAAAGAAAGTACTCTGGGCTCTTAATGGTTCATGAAAAAAATAGTCAACGATTTTGGCATAACTGTGTATGAATCTCAGAATGTTTATCTTATGTTTGGGCAGTGGTTTTTGACCCATTCAGATTTTGAGTCGTTATTGGTTTATTAAAAGTATTTCTAATATACGTTTTGTACAATGTTTTTTTAGAGGTAAATAATGTCTTTATTTTAAAAATGCCTAAAAAGTGATTTTATTGATTTTTATGACTTGACGCTTTAGGCCTTTTAAAACACTCTGAAACTTTGTTTTTGAAGAAAATGCTGTGAACTATCATCAGGTTTTTACAAGTTTATGAGTACAGTTTAATAATTTTTTATTCAGCTTTATAGGGTTAAAGAGAAATAGAGTTGAAGCCACAATTATTAGCCCACCTGTGAAATTTCAATTATTTTTTTCAAATATTTCCCAAAAGCAGTTTAATGAAGAAAATTTTGTTTTCAAAATCATTTTAATAAGCAAAACCGTTTTAATTACTAATTTATTTTGTCTTTCCCAGGATGACAGTTCTGTAGTCAATCCAAAAAATGTTTTTAGCCCACCTGTGACATTTTTTATTTTATTTAAAAAATATTTTCCAGGTATTGTTGAACAGAGAAAAGATTTTTCAACACATTATTAAACCTAATATTTGTAACAACTAATTTCATTCATTCAATAATTTTCTTTTGGAAAATTAGTTTAAGTTAGCAAATAGTTATTTTGTAAGATATATAGTTTAAAGTGAAATTTAAAAACTTAATTAGCTTATTATATAGGCATGTTAGGATAATTAGTCCATCCATTACTAGATGACAGTAGTTTGTTCTCTAGACAATCTACAATATACAGTTGAAGTCAGAATTATTAGCCCTCCTTTAATTTTTTTTTATTTTTTAAATATTTCTCTGTTTAACAGAGCAAGAATATTTTTACAGTGTGTCTTATAATATTTTTTCTTCTGGAGAAAGTCTTAGTTGTTTTATTTCCGCTAGAATAATGAATATTTATTTTTAAATAATTATTTTGGCTAGAATAAAGAAAAAGAATATATATATATATATATATATATATATATATATATATATATATATATATATATATATATATATATATATATATATATATATATATATATATATATAGGGGTGGCGCAGTTGCTTCACAGCAAGAAGGTTGCTAGTTCGAGAATCGGCTGGGTCAGTTGGCATTTCTGTGTGGAGTTTGCATGTTCTCCCAGTGTTCGCGTGGGTTTCCTCCGGGTGCTCCGATTTTCCCCACAAGTTCAAAAGACCTGCACTATAGGTGAATTGGGTAAGCTAAAGTGTCCGTAGTGTATGTGTGTGAAAGAATGAGTGTGTATGGGTGCTTTCCAGTGATGGATTGTAGCTGGAAGGGCATCCGCTGAATAAAACATATGCTGGATAAGTTGGGAGTTCATTCTGCTGTGGCGACTCCTGATTAATAAAGGGACTAAGCTGAAAAGAAAACGAACGAACGAATATATATATATATATATATATATATATATATATATATATATATATATATATATATATATATATATATATATATTATTTATTTATTTATTTTTTTATTTTTTTCAGTTCACATTATTAGCCCCCCTTTGATTTTTTTCTTCTTTTTTAAATATTTCCTAAATGATGTTTAACAGAGCAAGGACATTTTCACAGTATGTCTGATAATATTTTTTCTTCTGGAGAAAGTCTTATTTGTTTTATTTCGGCTTGAATAAAAGCAGTTTTACATTTTTTAAATACCATTTTAAGGTCAAAATTATTAGCCCTTTAAGCTATATTTTTTTTCGATAGTCTACAGAACAAACCATCATTATACAATAACTTGCCTAATTACCCTAACCTGCCTAGTTAACCTAATTACCTAGTTAATCCTTTAAATGACATTTTAAGCTGTATAGAAGTGTATTGAAAATTATCTAGTAAAATATTATTTACTGTCATCATGGCAAAGATAAAATAAATCAGTGATTAGAAATGAGTTATTAAAACTATTATGTTTAGAAATGTGTTGAGAAAATCTTCTCTCAGTTAACAGAAATTGGGGAAAAAATAAACAGGGGGGGCTAATATTTCAGTGGGGCTCATAATTCTGACTTCAACTGTATATACAGTATATACTGTATATATATATATATATATATATATATATATATATATATATATATATATATATATATATATATATGTGTGTGTGTGTGTGTGTGTGGTGTGTGTGTGTGTGTGTGTGTGAATTCTAAATTAGAAATAAAATGAATATTTATTGTCTGTTTAAATATAGCAATGTTAAAGTTAATCATACTATGATGTATATAGTTTCTAGAAATCTAAAATGTGTTTTGGGATGTTTAGCAGGTGTAATTACAAGTACATATGATCCTAGGTGTGAATAGACTTCCGTCTGTGGGCTTTTCACGTTTACAATTACTTCTCCATAAGTTGCATGTTCAAAGTAAACCAGGCTAATAAGATTCATAGTGGGAGGGTAAAGCTGTGCATCTACCATTCACATGCATACTCCAACCACAAGCCAGAGCAAGAGAGAGCGGGCGAAATACAGCCAGTAATGGGCATCCACACACAAGCACGCAGGTAGGTGTGGTGTAAAAGAACGAGAGTTGTGTCTGAAGCATGGAGTTCAGCCCAGTGTAATTCCAGGTGCGTACGAGAGCGTCATGGATAAATCGAAAGTAGCGCAGCAGAGAACAGCGATAGGGAATGTCGGGGACGCGGTAATCACGAGCCTCGGTGCCAAAACCGGTGCCTTTAGAGTCTGTTTTTCATCGTCGTGATGGTTTAGCGATGAAGGATTTTGAGACGCACAGGTGGGAGCGACGTGTCTTTACACCGCCGTGCACTTGTTTTTCTTACTAACGTCCACTGCTCGGTTTGGGCGAAACGACGGACTAAACATGGATACGCTGAGGGAAACCAGGAAACAAACAATCAAAGCTAAATCGGCGAAGCGCAAGAACAAAACGCACAAGTCCCAGAAGCTGTTCAGAAGGAAATCGTTAAAATCGCTGGGAAATTTTATGAGCAGGATTGTCAAAACTTTGGGCACTTTGGCACACTTGGGGGACGCGGACCAACCGGACGCGGCAGCGGAGGATGATGATGGTGGATTTGGAGACACGGCGAGTGTTCACAACTCTGGTAACTATAGAGAGAGCTCGGCGAGGAAAAGCTCTTCTTACGGGTCTGTGAAAGAAAGACTGTCCTGGTGTTACGGCGAGAAAACACCGGGAGTCCAGGGTCTGAAGAATCACGGAAACACCTGTTTCATGAACGCTGTGGTACAGTGTCTGAGTAACACAGAACTTCTGGCTGAATATCTGGGTCTGGAGCAGTATAAATATGAATTAAATGAGCGGAGGATCAACGGGATGATAAAGAGTGAGGAGGTCAGAGGGGAAGTCACGGAAAAGCTGGCATCTTTAGTGAGGGCGCTCTGGACGAACGACTACACGCCTCAGCTGTCGGTGGATTTTAAGGTGAGTTTCGAGCAACTTACGCAAAGAAAACTGCACCAGTGCAATCAGTGTGGAGACATTCTTTGAATTGTGATCTTGTTTTCCTTTCAGTATAGAGTGGAAATTTTTGATTTATGCTGAAGCAAATCAAATCAACAGGTGGATGCGTTAGATGATTCAGATTCCGAGAACCGGATCAAAGATTCATTGAACTATACGAGTCAAGTGAGATCATTTGATTCGGATCCTAATAAAAATTGAAAATAGAGTAATTGAAGTGTATTGGTCCACGAGAAAACCAGTGACAATAGTGGGCTAATTGTGACACGATTTGGATGAATACATAAAAAAAAAAACATTCTATGGATGTCAACTTATGGGGAAAATATGGATTTAATTGTGAGATGATGTTTATTTGCTGAACTGAACAACACATTTATTTATAAAATTGAGTTTGAAACGTTTTGGAAGATGTCAAGTCAGGATGCCAGTGATTTAAAAAGTCTAGACCACTGAATCTTTTTAAAAGATTAATTGTAGAGGACTGTTCCGATGAACCGATTCACTGAAATGACTTCCTCATTACTTATTCAGAAGTCTACAATCCATGCATGGTGTAAGTGGGTTGGGCTTAATGTAGGCGGAAACAGGTGAATCACCTTTCAAGAATTCGACCAACTTGTTTTGCAGGAATTCAGAATGTTTTTAGTTGTAAGGGTTTTGTTAGACTGGAAAAACAGTGCTTTCTTTCATTGTTTTTTTTTCTTTTTGTAATGAGGCAAAAAACTGATGCTGTCTCCCAACTGGCAGCAATAATTACACATTATGGATTTAAAAATAATCATATAAACAAGATATAATTGTCATCAACTTACAGCAATTATAGATTGCTCTGAGCTACGTATTTAGATTGCCTCGAAGGTGCAGTATCTACAATCTGCACTCTTGTAACTCAATACTGTCCCACACACACAAACACACATGCTGAAAGAGAGAGAGAGAGAGAGAGAGAGAGAGAGAGAGATGCACGTTGCCCCACATTCTTCATTTTATACTGTAGACAGACAGTATCTGTTCTGTTTACAGATCGCATTAGCTTACAGCATCAAGTGTATCAAAGTATATATTTTAAAGTATATAAAAAGTATAAATATTTTTGAAGCAATCGTAAAATTTTACAAAATGGTGTATTTTGAATGCTTACATTTATGTTTTAGTAGTGCATAAGCATTCTAGAGCAATTAAGCAGAGCCCTATTACAGTAAATGTGTGTTATTATGATACTTTGTATAGTATGATTCATAGTAGTTATTAATAATTTATAGTGCCCATAAGAATTTATTCAGTGAATTTGTAAAACTAAACTGAAAAGTTTATGTGGGATTCTGGTATTCAGTATGCTGGGGAACAAACACCCACAAGTATAATAATCTCTATAAAAGTACAATAATATATAGTAATCCTTTTAATCTTTGACCATTCATTCGTTTGTTTATTCGTTCATTCGTTTATTTGTTTGTTCATTCATTCGTTCATTCATTAATTCCCTGCAGGCACAGGATGTTTAATCATATTGACGTTGTACCCTAACGTCGTGGGGATGTTGGATTTTGTTTGAAAATGAAAATTGGGTTGACGTCAGAACCCAACGTCAGGCCGACGTCAATGTCCAATGTCCAACCTAAAATCAACCAAATATCAACGTCTAATCATGTTACACCTTGACGTTGTGCAGACGTTACCACTATGATGTCTATCAGATGTTGAATTTTAGTCACTTTCCAACACAACCTAAAATCATTTAAATATCACCGTAATTTGACGTCGTTATTGAGCGTCAAAATAATGTTGTCCTTAGACGCTGGCTACACATTGACTTTTGGTCACCTGACGTCATGACCGAAGTCTAATATTAACGTCTTATGATGTTGTGTGCCTGCTGGTTGGTTCATTCATTCATTCATTCATTCATTCATTCATTCATTCATTCATTCATTCATACATTCATTCATTCATTCATTCATTCCCATAAGGAAACCAGCTCATAAATCATACAGACTGGAGTATTTCAAAAATGTAAAACTGCATAAATTTAATTGTGAGGGTTGAGTTTAAAGCTACAGCAGGTTTAGAGGTAAGGGGATAGAATATGCAGTCTGTACAGTATAAAAATCATTACGTCTATGGGAAGTCCCCATAAAACATGGAAACCCAATGCGTGTGTGGACTGTTTGTGTTTCTGCATCATCTCAGTTACCCAGAAAGGTGCAATACTGACACACAAACACACACACACACCACCTTGAGCACAGCTTGTGCTCAGACATCATCTTATGATGCATGTGTCTGATACCCGTCCCATTTCCACCCATTCCCTTTTCCCTCACAGCATCTTCTTCAGTTTAATGTATATTACAACTGATAAAATGTATTAATTCCACCATCATTAAGAACGCCGCTTGCATAGGAACACAATGCAATATAAGATAACAGTTTTATTACTAGTATTCAATCATATTCAGTTTTGTGCTGGTATTTGTAAAGGGTTTGGTACTAAACACAGTTAAAAAGATGAAACTCCGTTCTAGAGGCCACAGGATATTTAGTCTCTGAGGTGAAGAGATAAATGATGAGGATGAGAAGGAAGGGCATTGCTGATGCTCAGGGGAGAGTGAATAATACAGTGTCTGGAGATCAGCAGAAATGAATGACTGTCCTCCATATGAAGAAACAAAGACAAGACTTGAAGGCTTTAATCTGCCTCTCTGCTTTCCTGCTCTCTTGATTTGCCTTCCTTCCTGCCCACTTCTAAAGCTTGGGTGTTTGACTCAACACCCTGTAACTTGTGTACATTTTTTGCAAATTGGTCACACTGATTATATTGGACTTGGAAATCTCTTGTTTTTTTTTTCTGCTGACGGTTAGGGCTAGGGATTGGAAGTTTATTCTGATTTTGTTTTCACATTTGGTATCAGTCACATAATATTGTATGAATTCATATAGAAGCGACACTTCATAAAAAGTTTTGTGAGATTGGATTGCATGAGAATTAATATATCACACAGAAGGAGCTTTACACTGCTTCATTAACTAATATTGGGGAAATACAAATGGAAACTGGTTACTAATTTCATACTTCAGAGGCTTTTTGATGGCATATAGATTTTACATTACAGTGATAATTAGGTAGTATTATTACACACAGTTGGACATGTTTTTAATTAAAAGTCGTATTTATATATAACCTGTCTAACATATTGCTCTGAGTGGCTAATTTTAAAGGGGAAACTGAGTCCAATGACTCTGGGAGATGTAATTAAAGGAATATTATCAACATTTTAAGGCAACAAATTACAGTTTTTCTCAGTCGCTTTGGTGCATTTCTCACAACACTATTTACATTTGCACAACAGTTAATGCATTTCTCTAAACAATTAGTCATTTGTGCACATCATAGTAGCAGTTTCTCATTCCTTCCAACAACTTGCAAATGCTTTTGGACATGCATCACTTGCTTTCATACAACTCTCTGCTGTTTGTAACATTATCATTTGCTTATGTCATGTCAGTCAAAATGAACTAAACTTGTGGATGCTGAATAGTCATTCCATATAAAACTAATAGTCCTCATTTCATTACTTGAGTCATTACATACAAAAATGTTGAACTAGTTGTCAAAATCTGTCAAGCTAATTTTATTTTTAAAAATGTAAATATTTTTTATTTTTTTCCTGAAAATGTCTTCTAAATTGAACAATTTGATGAATGATATACAGACCTGTGTATGTTGTAGGTTCAGTTCCAATATGTACTGCAATATTGTTTACAGTTGTGCACAGCTCTACCCAAAGGGAGTTTATGTTTGTTGTAAATAAGTGTGTATTTATTCTTTTGCACAATGCTGTCAATAAAATAGAATTGCAAAGAGCAAATGCAGTAAAAATGTCAAACATACATATTCAGTGTCACTAAATGCAGTGATGTCTAACTTTACTGTAGCTTTCAAATGGCTGTGCAAATAGTAAATAGTGCTGTCTTTTTGTATATAATGTCTCAAGTAATGAAATGTGGACTATTAGTTTTATATGGAGTGACTATTCAGCATTCACAAATTTAGGTTATTTTTACTGACATGACATAAGCAAATGATAATGTTATAAAACAACAGAGAAAGCGATAGATGCATGTCTAAAAGCATTTGTAATTTGTTGGAAGGAATGAGAAACTGCTACTATGATGTGCACAAATGACTAAGGGTGCTTTCACACCTGCCTTATTTAGTTCGGTTGAATCGCACTAGAGTTCGTTTTCCCTCTTGGTGCGGTTCGTTTGGGCAGGTGAGAACGTAGCAATCGCACTCGGGTGCGCACCAAAAGCGGACCAAAAAAGCGTACCGAGACCTGCTTAAAGAGGTGGTCTCGGTACGCTTTCAAACGAACCCTGGAGCGATTCGTTTGTGGTGAGAACATGATCCGAACTAAAACAGACCCAACCGCAAAAAGTACTGCGCCTTTTGGACTAATCCAGCTGCCGTAGTGTGATGCGCTGTCCCATCTTATGGGGTTTAGGGGAAAAATATTTGTTGACAGCGCTTTACCAACAGTTTTAAACAGAGAGAGAGAGAGAGAGAGAGAGAGAGAGAGGGAGGGAGGGAGGGAGAAACAATACCTGATGGATCGTTGATAATATTTCCGGAAGATGACCATGTCGCAGTTTAGCTAAATTAATTCACGCCTTCTCCTAACGCCTTCGCCGATTGCAATGCATTAAAACATTGTTTTCCAGCCGCAGCCGCGCTTCATTCTCGAAATGTATAGTTTGTCTAAAGTGATGCATACAAACTACATAGTATACTATGACCAGGGATACTGCGTCAGCCAGCGCAGCGACATTGTGTGTCTGCCGGTTTGTTTACTTGCGGTAGTTCCACGTGAATTCTGACCAATTGAAAAGCAGTTTAGGAAATGCGTTCAATAACATCTGGCCAGTGAGTGATGTAGAGTTTGTCACATGACTGCATTTTGGTTCGTTTCAACTGGTTCGGACCAAAGCAATCAGTGTGGTGTGAAAGGGACCCAAAACGGCAGAAAAATGCTACAATGTATCATTTGTTGCCCTTGGTCCGGACCAAATGAACCGAACCACATATGTGAAAGCACCCTAATTGTTTTGAGAAATGCATTAACTGTTGTGCAAACGTAAATAGTGTTGTGAGAAATGCACCATAGCCACTGAGAAAAACTAATTTGGTTGAAATATATTGTGATAATACCAAATACTAGGGATGTAACGGTTCACCTGATTCATGATTTAATACGATTCACGATACTAATCTTACGATTCACGATTTAGTCAAGATTTATTAACAAAATTATTTTAGACAAATTTAAGATGAACAAGAGCCCTTTCATTTTTCTCAAATGCTGCACAATTTTTTTTTACAACATAAAATCTTTTGTGCAATAACTAAACTAAAATTTAAAAACAAAATGCAAATAAAAAAAGTGAATAATACAAACTAAAGAAGACTCTTTAATATAAACAAAGTAAAACTTTGACTGTACAGCTAAATTACAAATTTAAAACTAATTCCAAATCAAAAATGAACAATACAAATTAAAGAAGGCTCTTTAATACAAACAAACTGAAACTGTGATTTTACATTTTTAAAAAGAAATATCAGCATATCTATGTTTTCTGGCATGAGTTGAGATCTTTGCACATTTACAATGTTCCCTGCTGATGAAAAAAACTCTTTCACTTGGGACTGAGATGGCTGGGGTGGAGAGGAAAGCCTTTCCTTAACCAGAGAGCAGTGTGTACAGAGGAGGTCAATAGGCCCTCTGCTACTGGCCACTGGCATAAAATACTGATTATAATACATAATATAGGATATAATAAGCTAATTTTTAAAATATTTATAAACTAAATTGAAATAGAGTAAAAAAGGAACAATCTAATACCTGGTTCTGTAACAGCACAGCTTTCTTTTTCAGTCTGAAAAACTTCTTCACATTTTTGCTATGAAAACACTGATGCACCGTATGATCTCCGTAACGTCAGCACTCGTCGGAGCAAGCGGAGATGCCAATCCTCCGGTCCACGCGGTTTAGCCTATCAATAGCTTTTCGCGTATAGACGCCTGTGACGGTAGTTTTTCACTGTGCTGCATCATATTTGTTGTTCTGTTAGACCAAGCGTCTATTCGCGGTATTTGCACAGTTTGTGTTTTGTCTGGTGCACCTAACAGCTGTCATTTTAGTCTGCCGCCCCACCTTTTGCTCGCCACTGATGTGCAGGTAAAGCAAGTTTGCGCCTGTAAACACAGCGCCCTCTCAGTTCAAAACATGTATCGCGATTCATTCAACATTTCTACTGGTTTGAATCATCACATATTTTAATTGATTTTCAACCGGCTCACGGTAAATCATTACATCTTTACCAAATACCATGATAAAAGCAACAATTATTTGCAACAAGAAAATTTGATTTGACCATAAGCCATCTTTCTGTCTTTCTGTTTGTCCATACATCCATTTCTCCGTCTATCCATCCATCCATCCATCCATCCATCCATCCATCCATCCATCCATCCATCCATCCATCCATCCATCCATCCATCCATCCATCCATCCATCCATCCATCCATCCACAAAATCTATCCCCTGCAGTCATCCAAAACATCAGAATGCATTTGTCAGTAATTCTTCATATTTAGCCAGTGGCCATGTCTTTGACACCCCTATTAAATGGAAAACTATTTGGTTCTAAAATAAAAAGGATGGTAGTAAAGGCACATTCCAGCACGTTTGTCTGCAGCTTAAGAATAGGAGGGAAAATGCTAGCAGCACTGAAGCTGAGGTTACGTAATGCCGTCATTCATCACGTTGCTTAGTGAATTGGCAGTGGAACAAAGACAGGTCGTGTTAACCTGCTCGACTTGTTTGTCATTCTTGAGTAAGAGAAGGGAGAGGTTTGTCTTCAGAATGAAGTGAATGGCGCTTGGTAATTTATGTCTAAACGTATTTAGACACAAATTATATGGCTGTTATTTTACCCATTGGAGCTTTATATCTCAGATGGAGGTCAGAAAAGAACAGAAAAATTAAATATTTTAAAATTGAAGGGTTTCAGAGTCTCTGCTGTGCTTGAAAAACGTATATATAAAGTCCAGATGCAAGTCTGTTGCAGAATGAAAGGGTTGATGGATGAGCAATGGCTTGCTTGTGACTAGTCAGCCTGGTCTCATTGTTTATTTGTATGTAATAAATTTACAGCTACAAACTAAAACATATTTTATACTAATGTCCCATGCAATCATCTGGAGTTTAAAGATTTGGATTATAGTGCATGAATAAAATGTCATTTGTATGTGGAAGTGTATTTTACAGTTCTATTGTTAGTCACAGCATGACTGAAAAAGTGCATTGTGTCCCACAGCAAATAAAAGAAATTACATAATAAGCCAGAGCTAAACCATTACAGAAATGATATTCGTTTTAGAGGTTTAAAATGTAGTCATTTTAAAAATGATGAATAAGAAGAAAGAACAGAATGAAATGTAATCATTTCATGTTGAGAAAATGAGCAAACCGTGTGTAATAAATGTGACTGAAAGCATAATGGAAGTGATATAAAAACTGAATGCATTATCAAAACAAATGTGAATGCCGCAATTTCAGGGTTCACAAGGATTTGTTTGTCTGTAAAGTTGCTCAGAAATAATTTGATTAAAATGCCAGTACATCATTACTGTTTATGTAGATGCGGTTAATACATTCTGCATTTTTGTGCCAGAGCACAATCATAAGTTAATAAACATTTGTAGAACCACACTTGACAGATTTGTGAGTTCAAGAAATATTTCAATTCTGATTTTCATTTTGAACCTAAATCATTATTATGGATGCAGTATCCTTATCCAATACACCGTCAACTCAACTCAAGTCAACTCGAGTTAACTCAAAAAAGCTCTGCAGCAAGTTGCCTTTTGATTTTAAGTTGAGTCTACTTTTTTACAGTGTAGGATGTGGTTAATGTATTAACCAAGCGGCAACCTCCCGCTCTCCCTCGTGAAGCCAATACGGGAGTAACTGAATCTGCAATTCATCGACTCGCCTTTTGGCGCTGGCTCCAGGAGGTCAAGATGTTCATTGACTGCAATGGTAAATTGGCCAATTTTAAAGCTGATAAAAACATGTTTACAGCCTGATACAAAAGATGGTTTTGGTGCATATAGCTAATATTATCCTTCATGACAACTGTGAGGGGGTAAACTCATCTGTTTCATTTTTATTAAGTTATATTAAGTTTTCATAATTAAGGGCGTGGCCACTTAAGTGACAGCTAGGTCTCGCTGACTAGCCACAGAACTCGGCATATACATCATATTTTTGTGTTGTTTTATGTGGCTTTCCACCGTCAATTGCCTTTTGGAATTATTTCCTACAATTATCAGATAATATGACATGCTGTGCAATTAATTGTGCTCACAAACCATTCAAGTGTCCTCCATTTCCCAGGTGAGTGAAATTATATATATCATATCTATAAATTTATTTGTTTTATTTAAGATAAATTATCATTTATTCTTGTAGAAAAATGTTCAAGGAACAATGCATAGTGGCTCAATGTATTACAACAGTGTTTTTAAAAGAAAAAGGAAAGTTTTTAATTGATATAGTGTACAACCAAGTGTGGTCAGAACACAAATGAGTCGCAGTTAATGAAGTATTAAGCGTTTCTCCCAAAGAAAAGCCTATCTAAGCAAAATCCTAGCAGGCGTCTGTAGCTCCGCTCACGCTCCGCCTCTTTGTCCTTGTTTGGTATCCCCCGGTCAATGCCATGACGCGCGAACAAAATGGCAACGTTTGGCCACGCCTACTTGTAGCTTTTTTTGCACTCTTCAGAAACCTATGGGTAATGTCACGGATACTACGTCTATATCTTTTACCGTCTATGGTATTAACTGGTTAGTTAATGTATAATGTCAAACAATGTATTAACCAACACAAACAAACCATGAACAATACATTTATTACAGCATTTATGCAGCTTTGGTAATGTTAATGAAAATACAGTAATTGATTCTTGTTAAATCACATTGGATTAACTAATGTTAACAAGTACAACTTTGGATTTTAATAATGCATTAGTAAATGTTAAAGTATGATTCACAAGTGCTGTACAACTATTGTTTATCCTCAACTCATGTTAACAAATATACTAGAACTAATTTAACTTTGTTGCAACGTGTGACCTGAACGACCATAAACCAGCAGTGCAGTGGGAATATATGCTTTTAAAAATAAAATAAAGCCAAGTTCCTGTTGTTGTTCAGTTTGGTAGAAGTATCAGTTTACAGCCTGTTGTCCTGGTCAGACAAACGTTTATAGGTTTGAATGTCATAAAACTGCAGTACAAAGGACATGGGAGAACTTTGGACCCGCGCAGACATAATTTAAATTGATAAAAGGTACAGTAGTTGTGCTGCAGGTGAGCTGTTGAGACAGATAAAAAAAATAAGTGTCATTGTTTACTCACCCTCTTGTCATTTTAAACTTGTATGATGCATTTCTTCTGTGGTAAGTAAAAGAACATATTAGCTGTGCCCAAAATGGCATACTACTCGTGTAGATGCTACAATAAAAATTAAATTTACTTCATGATCAAATAATAAATGAACAAATATTGGGGCTGAATTCAGAGTTTGCACAAGCCCTGGCCTGACGAGGGGGCATCTGGTATACAAAAGGGGCGATCACATAAAAGCATTTAACGTATACTTCCAGATAAAAATATGGTATTCTCCTTAACTTTTAACATGCCTTAAAAACATTTTGTTGCAACAACAAGTAAGTAATGTGTAGTTATATATCGCATTTATTGTGTATGGCCATACACCCAAAGCGGTTCACAATCATGAAGGAGGGGGAGGGGGGGGGGGGGGGGGGGTCTCTCCACACCACCATCAGTGTGCAGCATCCACTTATATGATGCGACGGCAGCCACAGGACAACGGTGCCAGTGCGCTCCCCACACGCCAGCTATAGGGAGAGTGGAGAGACAGTGATAGAGGCAATTCGGAGGATGGGGAAGGCCATGATGGGTAAGGGCCGATGGAGAGAATTTGACCAGGACACTGGGGCTACACCAACTGCTCTTTAAATTTCTAATGACCACAGAGAGTCAGGACCTCGGTTTAACGTCTCATTCAAAAGACAACACTCACTGAGCCTATAGTGTCCCCTTCACTTTACTCGGGCATTAGGACTCACATAGACCACAGGTTGAGCACCCCCAGCTGGCCTCACTAACACCACTTCCAACAGCAACCTAGTTTTTCCATGTGGTCTCCCATCCAGGTACTGACCAGGCTCAGCCCTGCTTAGCTTTAGTGAACCAGTCTTGGGTTGCAGGGTTATATGGCTGTGGTAACAACATAACAACAACATAAATTGTATCACAATTGTATAGTATGCAACAGATGACAGAGCTCTGAACAATCTTTAAAAAAGAAAACACCTAGACCTACATATTAGAACGTTCATAAATGGGTTTTACTTATATGGTTTTAGATAGATTATCAGATGTGTACAGCGTTTCAAAAGTGTTACTTCTAATGTGCGGAAAGAAGGCACATTGCACTATGTAACAGACTTTATTAAGAGATATCTTACATTTCTCTATATGATTAAGGATCACTTTACTTCTATTGTTTATGGGGGACTTTTATTTTGAAACAAAATCTGTTTTTCACGGCTAACAAGTAATGATGAGAGAACAGTATGGATAGCGAACATTTCATGATGGCTTAACAGAGCTCGTACTAAAAAGGACGATTTATGAGTTTATTCAGCATAAGGTTCGTGTAATTGTATACTGTTAGTTAAAAATACGTATTTTGTTAAAATGTCTAAAGATGTTAATGTTTATTCTGTATTGGTTTACTCAGCTCTTACGGTGATTTCAGAAGAAAAAGTACGGCACACCAGACGCGCACATACGCATGTTATTTAAAATTAATAGTAAGGCAGAATAGTGAGCGAACCCTCCCGGTACTCACTTTCATCCGCGACACCGCAAAATGCATGGCACTGCGCATCGTTAGTTCGTTATTTCCAATGGAGGGACGCGCACGTGAGGCAATGCGCTCGCACTTTCCAGCTGCACCTAGTTAAGATGACAGGGAGCTTCTGTGACCGCGGGAAATGCAAACCGCTGAAGTTTAAGGAAGACGCAATGAAAAGTACACATGTATGCAAACCCACTAAAAGTCTGGAGGCGAGGAGCGCGATAATGTGGTGAATGTTGAGCCCAATGAGCCTTACATCTAAAAATAGAGCAAGGGTGTTTCTTTGGTGACGTCGCTGAAAATGGCGGACGTGAAAACATACGGAGCATATGGTAATGCGCACCTGTCAGTCAATATTGGTGGGTGGGGGGACCGCACTCCGACGTAAAGTTGCAGTCGATCTCAAAACCGCTCTGATTGGTCCACCGTTTTTATGTTGTTGAATTAAAAAAAAAGGACTGAGTGTGTTTATATCACCCTAATATGACGGTCTATACACTATACCTACACATATGTCTGTCTAAACAGCTTGAAAAGTAGATTTTTCACCATAGGTGCCCTTTAAAGCATTGGCAGGGGAGTGCTAAGCAGACCAAAATGTCTGTATTGCTTACCCAATCCAAATTTGGTAAAGACAACATTGTTTATTTCTTTCTTTTCCCAATTGAAACTGAGTTGAATGAGTTGAAGCGCTATAGATTGCCCCAAACAATTCACAAAATAAAACCAAAAAAATGTATGTACACTGTAAAAAATCCAACTTGAAAAAAGTTAAAATTACTTTTGTTGTTGTTGTACAATTACATTTAACACGTTTACTTAACCTAAATTAAATTTTCTTCATTAAGGTAAAAAGTATTCTGCCAACTTATTTTAAACTGAGATAATCTCAGACCCCCTAACTTGAAAAAAAAGGTTGCAGTATTTCTAACCCTAACAACAACGACAAAAACAATAGTAACACCAATAATAACTTTAATGTCATTATTATTAACAGCAACAACAACAACAACAAACAAAATACTACTGCAATAATGCTAACGTAATTTGAAATTATTATTCATTTGTATTTTTTTTGTTTTGGGGAGCAGGGGGGGGGGGGGGGGGGGGGGCACAGCTGCAGAAAGACTTTTAATGTGAATTTTCATCTCACATTTACCAATCAAATAATAAATCAAAATGCATTTTCAAATGAGAAATCAAATGTATTTGATATTTAATTTTTATGAACAACTCCTGTAATGATTAAATGACAAATCAAATGCTCAAACTATAATTCAAATGGAGGAACCAGTTTATGGTTCAGTTTGACAGTTTCACACACAGCTGGAAGCTCATGAAGGACTAATTACTAGGACTATAAAGACACCTCATTCACACAGACTCTTTGCTGACTCTTTTCCCTGTTTGTCCTGCCATGGTTTGACCCGTGTCTTGTTTACTGTTATTGTTGTTTTGCCTCCTGTCCTGTTTCTAATTCTGTGTTTAATAAATGTTTTGTTAACATTTGTCTTTGTTTTAGTGTTTTATCAATTAAACTATGTTTGTTTGTTCTGATAATGTATCATTTCTTAGTTCCAATTTCCAAGAGTTTTTCGTTCACTCAACTTCAGACATTTTAGGTCAGTGCAACTGTTTTCAAAAATTGAGTAAACAAGAAAAAAATGGAAGGAAATAAGAATTATGTTTTTTTTGTTGTTGACTCAACTTCAGGCATTCCAGACAAAAATAAAATTAAGTTGGCACAACTTAAAAAGGTTTGTTACAGAGTAGTTCACCTCTCCAGAAAACTAATAATCTTATGTTAACCCAACTAAATGTTTTTTGTATTGCTGACAAAAAATTTTAGGTCAGTGCAGCTGATGTTTTCAAAAGTTGAGTGAACAAGAAAAAGCTAAAGGAAATAAGGATTATAGTTTTTTGTTGTTGTTGTTGTACTGGCTTAAAAAGTTTTAAAGTGTATTTTCTTGTGTTTTGAATTGGTAATTTACATTTGTAAGGCGGCTTCAGACAGAGAAGCAGACGCTGACAGTCACACAAGTAATAAAGAGCAGAGATATTTGTATGCAAATGCAATCCATGTTTTCCAGCTACTGTTTCAGAAACAACTCCAAATCATGCTACTGGTGAAGGAGATCTAAACACTGGACCTAAATGTAAATGCACAATCTCAGCCAATGTTACATTTAGTCATTTAGTAAACGCTTTTGTCCAAAGCGACGTACAATTGAGGAGGCAATCAGCGATTCAACAAAAAGAGGCAATACACACAAGTACTAATTATGCAAAAGAACTGTTAGTGCTCAGAGAATTAAGCCCACTACAGTAAACAAGGCTCACAAAATTTCTAAATTTCTAAATCAGGCAGGCACAGTTTTTGGTAATCCGAATATAAATAAAAAATATTATTTATTAAATAATGTATTTTCTATTTGGGCTACTTTAATTAGCCCAAATAGAAAATACATTATTTAATAAATAAAAACATACATTTACTAAATAAAAAGATATAATGGCATTTGTTATAGGCTATATATTTATTTTTAAATAACCAAATTTGTATTCATTCACACATTTTCTTTTCGGCTTAGTCCCTTTATTAATCTGGGGTCACCACAGTGGAATGAACCACCAACTTATCCAGCATATGTTTTATGCAGCGGATGCCCTTCCAGCTGCAACCCATAACTGGGAAACATCCATACACACCCATTCACACACATACACTACGGTCAATTTAAGCATATCCAATTCACCTATACCACTTGTCTTTGGACTTGGGGAAAACCGGAGCACCTGGATAAAACCCACGCGAACATGTGGAGAACATGCAACCTCCACACAGAAATGCCAACTGACCCAGCCGAGGCTGGAACCAGCGACCTTCTTGCTGTGAGACGACAGTGCTACCCACTACGCCACTGTGTTGCCCCAAATTTGTATTATTTAACTTTTTAAAGTTTGTATTTAATTATTATTTTTAAATAACCAAAAAAAATATGTTTTTTTTTTGCAGCTATAAAGACATTTCAATATGTTACAGAGTAGTTACAGAGCGTATAATATATAGAATGTTCCCTTGTGGTTATTTTGGATTATTTATTATATAACTATCTTACTGCTACCTGTAAAATCTGAATGATTTTAGCTCTGAGGTAGAGAAGACCCACTGAAATAGATATTTCACCCAAACTGGAAAATTGTGTCATTATGTTCTCCCCCTTCACTCATTTCAGACCTGTTTGTGTTTTTTTCTCTTTTAAACATAAAACGTTTTCTTCAAAATATCTCTATCTGTGTTTAACAGAAAGGATAAAAACTCAACGGAGACGCGCACACTCGCATAGTTTAAAAATGGAAGCTTTTTCATGACAGTCTAAATGACTAACGTATCTTGATCTTAATATTGAATAATTGCATAAAGATATATTTTTAATTTCGCATAGCTTAGACAGGCCTAAAATGATGTGAAAGGGCTGGCTTACGAACCCAAAGAAAGACATGTCCTATTAAACTGTACAGTTCTGTACAATTCTTTACATTTTTATATGTATTATTCTTTTATTGTCCCTGAACAAATGTAATTTTTATATACATTGTTGAAGTCATTGGAGCTGGCATGTAAGATAACGGAATGAATCTGGATGTTTGTTTATGCTGCTGCTATAGACACGTTAACGTGATGCAAATATGAAACATGTTTATTACATTTGAAACTCAGCTCAGGCTATTCCTGTATCTGAATCTTATGCCGGTGCGATCTCTGAGTGAGTGACGAGTGTTTGTGCACTTCAGTGCTGCGCATTTAGTACAGAACAAGTGATTAAACTGACAGAAACACTGTTACGTTATTTGGGAGGTAGTTTATAATATTGTGGCTTTTCTCCTTTATAATCAACAAGTGGATTTATAGCTGCCATATCAGCATCACAGCACATACATTATTATGCACATTGTGAGAGAATGTAAAAGCATTGAAATTTATTTTCCTCCCACTGACCCGTCCAGCAGCATGTAGATAGATTTTGACAGCCCGAGTAAAAAAACAATAGCCCCCGGATGTCGGGCTACCGAATTTTGTGAGCCCTGGTTTAGGGTGGGCGAGTTTTTTGTTTGTTTGTATGTTTGTTTGTTGTTTTAGAGAGAAGATTCTTCAGGTGGTTTGTCAAGCCTTCTCACCTTAACACACTCACACTTCATAAATGCATTTTTTTTAGATAGATATGGAGGGATTATAAGAAATTCATGAAGAGGGGGGTCCTGCTTTTGTTCAAAGGGGTTCAAGTGAATGTTAAACAGCTACCTTCCTGTCCTGTTCGGGTCAAATCTGACCAATATACGACTTAAAACACTCAGAAATATTGTATTTTACATTTAATTGCCTTAAGGCCTTATGATATCATCAACACTTAAACATATAAAGTGATGATCACCTCTTTCATTGAATTTTGAGTGTTTTAATCAACCATGTTACACCTCTGGTGTTCCCGGTCAAAAGTAGGAAATGAATGGGTAACCAGATTATATTCAGCCATCAGACAGAAAATATCCCCATACACACTACCCCAACTCATTCACACGCACATTTCAGACTGAGCAATGTCTTTTGTGGGTACACATCTCTTTCCTGTGCTTATGTGCCGATCCTCCCACGTGATTACCTTCGTGACATTACATGTTCACTTTGTAATACATTTTCAGTGCCTATTTGTATTTTCACTGCAGCTATTTTATGTCTGATTCTATAAATTCATGTTAAACAGTCATTTGATACATTGTTCACAGCTAAAGAATGTTTTTTAGTAATTTAAGAGTAGTTAAAAGAAACCGTTTAATTCTGACCAGGAACACTATAGTAAAGGGTGGGAGGTGAACACAACAGGAGGGTTAAAGGTCCCGTGAAATTAAAATAACGTGTTAGTATCAGTATGTAAATCTTAAGGATATCTTCAATCTAATATGCCCCCAAACCAAATCTAGTGTGTCAAAATTCACATTTAGATGATATAAACCCCAAACATAGATTTTGTCCAACCCAGGCTCATTCTGAAAACGTACCTCTATATACATTTCTGGAGACTGCGAAATACATCCCAGGAGGTATGTTTTTTTTTGCAGTTTTTGTTTTCGCAAATCCATTAGAGGCTGCTGTGTATGCTTTATCAGATCTCAAATTTCTCTCGCGAGTGCCATTCGTGCCTGCTGTTCTCACATAAACCCACCAGAGGCTGCTGTTGACTGACTGTTTGATTGACTGAAGGACTGATTGATTGACTGACTGACTGACCCACCCTCCTCCTTCCCTAAAGCCAACCAATTTTATTGATTGACCCACCCACCCACTTCCCTAAACCCAACCAACAATTTTTAAAAGCGATCCAGAAAAAGAAAAGCCCTCATCTGATTTTTACCACGTTTTCAGATTTTACCACATTCTCACCCTGTTTTACCTGTTTATTTTATTTTTTGGATTCTGTTTTTTTTTACCTGCTTTCTGGAACCGTTCTTCACCAGACTCAAACCCCGTCGTCGTGGTCAACTTCTCTCTGCGTCTCAAGTCCACCGACAGTGGGAAAGCTGTCCATACGGAGGTAAGCGGTCAGCTGGTAAGCGTGAACAGGAATGGCGTCATACCCGTAGCGTTCGTTTTAAATGCAGCCATACGTACCTCTGGCTACATAATTTGTGGTCTCCAGAAACATATATAGGGCTATGTTTTCAGAATGAGCCTATGTTGATTTTGTCACTTCTGCCTAAACAGATATCTTTTTTCTTTTTGAGATCACATCATACTTCAGTTTCTCATCAAATCAGCTGACCAATCAAATGCTGTCTAGCATCTGACCTGTCCCGCCTCTTCAAGATTCTTCATAAAGTAAAGTAACACTTTATTTTGATGGTCTATTTGAGTATTAGTAGACTGTCTGCTTAATATCTGCTGATACTGCTCCTTCAACAGACATTTACTGACTATAAGAAACTTTGCCAGTACATGTCAACTTACATTAACCCTAAACCCAAACCCCAACCTAGCCGTCTACTTATAATCTAATGAGAATTTGTTAGCATGTAGATGTAATGTAACTTAATTCAACAAACGGACCATCAAAATAAAGTGTGACCGATTCTTCTCATGTGCTTTTCAGTTGATGCCTTTTATTAACCACTCTCACTGGCAGAGCTGTGATTAATAATGAAATGCTACTGGCTGTGTTTTAAGGGGAGGAGCTACTATATGCCCCGCTCTGTCTTCATGTTTTGGTTAAGATTAAAATGCACATTTCAAAGCATCACAATGCAATGATGTAATGCTGAATGATACCGCTGGTAAACACAGCTGGAACAAGGTCAGATCTGGTCAGATCAGTTTCTTACCCCATCTGTGTCTGTTGATGTCTGTTAGAACTTGTTTTTAGAGACTGAGCAAGTGATATGCTGTAACAAAGTCCCTTTAAGGCAAGTCATTTCACTCGGCAGCCATCTTTGAAACACCTCTTTGGCCATTCTGTCTGAATGGGGAAACATCAAATTCTCCAAAACTGCTTGCCAAGCTTACCACTGAATTTCATATTAGGAATCACCAATCTAATTAAACAACATCTGTCTCTTTAGTTTAATTTCTAAACATTTAAATCACACAAAATCTGCAGAAACTCACGTGTGGTCCGAGCCCCTCCTGAATCATCTGTCTATAGCGATCGATGATTGGCTCCTGAACTAGAAGGCGGGCTTTGAACGCTATATATTGATCGATGATTGGCTCCTGTGCTAGTAGGCGGGGCTCTATTCACCATATTGACCATTACGCTTTTCCCCATTCATAAAGATATGAGTGACAAGTCTTGTGTATTCTATAGTCTTTGCCTGTAATTCTATGATTGTCACTTTTGTCACTACTGTGTGAAATGGTTTAAATCATTGAGTGGAATCAGAACAGTCAGATTTGTGAATGAATGAATCATTTAGTTATTCAGTAATGATTCAGTTATTGCTTCAATGAAATTATTCATAAGACTGACTTTGGTTAACATTTCATGATCTGATAAAGAAGAGCTTGGGTTCAACTTTACATTCATTGTAATGGCATAGAAAAGAGCAACCTTCCAGTTTCTGTTTGAAATGAGAATGAATAAATGAAGAACGAATTTTCATTTAGACTACAATAATTCTATAATACAGTTGAGCAAACGCCATAACAGTGATAGATGTTTTTCATCTTGTAAACAAATATTTTTTGTGTTGATTAATCTAACACCGGAGCCATATGGAAAGACAAATAAATAATAGATTTTCTTTGAGGTGTGGAGAATGACACATTTGAGTAATTTAGTTTTTCTTATTAGAATAAATCATTAAAATATGCTGTCAGAAATATGTACAGAGCAGAACAGAAACCCTTTTTCTGGTCTTACTGAAGCTTTCATTTAGGGTTTCCCAAAATCTGGCTCTAAACAGATCAATTCAAATGTGCTTTGAAGATAAGGAGATTATTATGATCTGATTATGACATTAACGTGATCAGACTGTCATACGTTGGACAGCTCTGTTACTTTGACATTCAGATAACATTGTTGGTGTTTGTGTTTTTCTACATGTCCCTATTTGTTTGGATCAGTTAGGACATTTTATGCTCAAATCATTGACTGCAAAACTGTGTCTTTTCCCCTATTGCTTTGCATAGAAATACAGTGGGGGATATAAGTATTCAACACGTCATGTTTTTTTTCTTCAGTGAATAGTATTTTTAAAGGAGCTGTTGACATGGAATGGAACCAGATTTTGGAAAAAACCCAAACATAAATACAACAAAACAAAAAAAAATCTGAAAAAAATTGTTGTGTAATAACAATGGAATGACACAAGGAGAAGTACTGAACTACTGAAATGCATTTAATACTTTAAAAGGCTTTTTTTTGGTGATGGCAGCTTCCATATGGAGAATGAAATCACATGTATTGCTGAGTTGCAAAAATCTTGATGGTTCTTGATGGTTCTGTCTATCAAATCTGAGCTTTGTTTAGCATTTTCTATTGAATTCAAGTCAGGTGATTGGCTGGCCAATTCTACAGCTTGATTTTCTTTCTCTGAAAGCATTTGAGAATTTCATTGGCTGTGTTTTGGATCATTGTCTTTCTGAAAAGTCCACTCTGGCTTCATTTTCATCATCCTTGTAATGTAGCTGTTGGACTGAAGCAGCTAATATTAATTTACAATGATGAAGGGCAGGGTTGCTGAATAACTTCTGAGAGATTTCAGCTGCTGTCTAGGCCTTTACTGCCTTTCTACACCTTCCTTTCTTCATGTGTTCAATACTTTTTTTTCTGTGTCATTTCATTTTATTACACATAACTTAATTTCTTAAGTTTTGTTTTCTTTGCATATATGGATTTATTTGGTTGTTACCAATATCCGGTAAAAATTTCAAGTCAACAGCACCTATGCAAATATGTTTTTTTAGAAAGATGTTGATGTGTCGAATACTTATTTCCCACCTCTGTAAGTGTACAATTGTTTTCTCTTCAGTTGTTTGGTGTAAGGGTGTTTGCCTTGAACAAGTTTGCAACTCAAAACGTCACTTTTTCTAACACATTTACAGCACCTATAACAAACATGAAAAAAACCTCAAATGTAATATATGTAGAAAATTGGAAATGTATGTTTTAATATAACAGGTAAGGATTGTCTACAGTGGATATAAGACCTCATAACAAGCACAATTAGCACCAACGCAATGCTTGATAATGTTCATTTTACTGTAAGTTAGATTGACCCCTTTTTTTAACTCTGGAAAAAAACTTTAAGAATATATTTTAGTTTAAATAATTGTTAATAGCTATGTCTTAATTGTTATAGTTGTGTATGGACTTCATATTCTCATAGAACTTGAGCCATTATTAAAACTTATTTTTAGTTTTTGCATTTCATTTAAATGTGCTATTAGGTCCTGGTCCTCAAATCTGATTGGTTGACTAGTGTTCCAAAAGTGTGTAATGGTTATATATCACATTTGTGTTTAGGCCACTGGGTATAAATTGTGACTGTGATATTGCTTTAGTATCTGGTGATGTGGGGAGAAAAACAAGATTTAAATGATTAAGGTTATCATGAGATTACTTTTAAAACTGTATACAGATCAACCTTTATCTGACATATTCTTCTTCTCTTTTCTTAGAGTGTTGTGGCCAAGTATGGCTCTCAGTTCAAGGGAAACGCTCAACATGATGCTTTAGAGTTTCTGCTCTGGCTTCTGGATTGTGTGCATGAGGACGCTAACCTCTCCACCAACAACAACCAAAGCAGAAATAGATCATCCAGCAAGGTAACACCATCAATCTTTCTAAACACCTTTCAACAAATATTGTTATGTTGCTTTAACTTTTAATAAGTTAATCAAGTTTCAACTATAGTGTATACAAAGTTTAACTTAATATTCTTTTGTCAGATTGATTGATGTAAGTTTAGATGACCAGATAAGATCATTTGATTCAATAAAAAATTTAATGCAGCAATATGTACAGTTGAAGTCAGAATTATTAGCCCCTCTTTATTTTTTTTTTATTTTTTAAATATTTCCCAAATGATGTTTAACAGAGCAAGGACATTTTCACAGTATGTCTGATAATATTTTTTCTTCTGGAGAAAGTCTTATTTGTTTTATTTCGGCTTGAATAAAAGCAGTTTTAATTTTAAATAAAAAAATTTAAGGTCAAAATTATTAGCCCCTTTAAGCTATTTTTTTTTCGATAGTCTACAGAACAAACCATCGTTATACAATAACTTGCCTATTACCCTAACAATTACCAATTACCCTAACCTGCCTAGTTAACCTAATTAACCTTTTAAATGTCACTTTAAGCTGTATAGAAGTGTCTTGAAAAACATCTAGTAAAATATTATTTACTGTCCTCATAGCAAAGATAAAATAAATCAATAAGTTATTAGAGATAAATTATTAAAACTATTATGTTTAGATAAGTATTGAAAAAATCTGCTCTCTGTTAAACAGAAAACGGGGAAAAAAATAAACAGGGGGGCTAATAATTCAGGGGGGTTAATACTTCTGACTTCAACTGTATATTGCAGAAAAACGAAATATCACAATGTCATATTTTTCCAATATCGTGCAACCCTAGTCTATGGAATCAGTTTCTCTGGGTGTTTAAATACTTTCAAGGGCATGGCTTGAGAGCTTCATTAACATATTGAGATTGCTTGATGATATCCGATATTAGTTGCTTGAGTCAAATGAGCCAACCCCCATGTCTCTATGACACTGTGTTACTGATGTGTGAGATTTATAGTGGGAGTCAGTTGGATGAGTGTATTTCAATGGGCCATGTTAAGTCTATGGGAAACTTTGGGACATCCTCTAACAGAAGTGCCAACTGGCCGGGATTATATATATATATATATATATATATATATATATATATATATATATATATATATATATATATATATATATATATATATATATATATATATATATATATATATATATATATATATATAATATTCCATTTATAATTAAGTTAACCTAAAATACATTTTTGTCAATTGTTACGGTCTAGTAGGGTGTTTAACATTGTTACAGCATAATGTGATTCATACGTGTAGTGCCTTGCCAATAGAAGAACAATAACTAATGGCATTATTGTAGATTTAGACATCTCTTGTGCATCTCTTAACATGTTGTTTCTGCAGAGTCTGTGTCCTCAAACTCCATTAAGCTAATGAGAAGGAAGTTGCAGCCTAAAATACGACTCCCCCCTGTGTATGATACATTGGCTGACTAGTTTTCCTGTTTCATTTGTAAACTTGTGCACCAGAGAGAGGGCGTAGGAGGGAAAATCAGTGGGTGGACGGGTGTTTTGAATGTGTTGTAACATTCTGTATATTTCGGTGAAACCTTATTGTAAGCCTGTTTTCTGTTTAGAAATCAGTGCGGAATTTGAGAGCGTGGAATGTGCTTAATAAAATTTCAGAAGGTGCAGGTTTTGATAATGGCATAATCACCTTCTCAAAGTTGGGATGCTGTTTGGACACAGTGGATATTACAGTGTGACAGCAGCAGGTCAGCTGAAGTCTGTGTTTTGGCAGTGAACACACTTCAGCCTTTGTCTGCTGTAGTGGCAGCAAACGAAGATGCCAAGCCTGCATGGTAATGTGGCAGCTCCATTAAGAGCCATTTTTAGACTGATCACAGAATGGGTCTGCAGCTCTAGCACCTTCACACAGAGTTCATCCAAACACAGACACAATTATTAACAGCTGAATGACAGCTAGACACTTTCAGACCCTGTTATTTGACATTTGAGTTCTGGACTTACGAACATTCGCATATAAAGTAAATCAATGAAGATTTACACAGGGTATGTGATTGTGGATTACTTTGTGGCTATATTGCAACTAATTAGTGGTATATAATGCAAATTTTAAATGATTATATTTTTACATTAGTGTTAACATTAGACTTGTTAGTTTTTGCACACTTTGCAAGCATCTGTGGTTGTTTACTGCATTGCAGAAAGTTTAATATTAATTCAAAGTTGCTATTTTTACCTGAGTAGAAGCAGACATAAAAAAAATGTTATTTAAATTTATATATACAATCTATCAATTTAATTAATTAATTAATTAATTTATTTATTTTTACCTGAGCAGAAGCAGGTAAAAAAAGTAAAAATTTTCATGCGTTTATCATACCAGCTGCAATCATATAAGCTTGATTTACTTGAACATACTGTATGTGTTATTTTGCATGAAGTAATTCCATCCATTCATTCATTCATTTTCTTTTCGGCTTAGTCCCTTTATTAATCCGGGGTCGCCACAGCAGAATAAACCGCCAACTTATCCAGCATGTTTTTATGCAGCGGATGCCTTTCCAGCCACAACCCATGTCTGGGAAACGTCCACACTCATACACTATGGACAATTTAGCCTACCCAATTCACCTGTACCGCATGTCTTTGAACTGTGGGGGAAACAGGAGCACCCGGAGGAAACCCAAGCGAACGAAGGGAGAACATGCAAACGCCAACTGACCCAGCCGAGGCTCGAACCAGTGACGTTCTTGCTGTGAGGCGACAGCACTACCTACTGCGCCACTGCGTCACCTGAAGTCATTCCAATCTAAGTTAAACTAGTGTAAGCTCAGAAACTATTATATACTATTTGTTCTATGCTAATGAAGGACTACTGGGACATTCTGAGCATAGGAGGAGTCCTCCTTGTATGAGTTTCTCACAGCTCCAATACACATCTCTGCAATTTGTCCTACAGAAACCATGTGCTTTTCACCATACACAATTCATCTGTGATTTTCTTTCGTATCAACTTTGTCATGTCTGGTGTCATTTGAATTTCAGCGTTAGTGATGAGATCAACAGAGACATTGATGTATTTGAATGTACAATCTATTTACTAGGGATGCTCAAGATAACCGTTTAACCGTTAACCGAAAGGGTGCGTTTGTAACCAATTAATTGTATCAGTTAAACGATTAAAAAATATTATTTTATATATTTTTAAAGTTTGGCTGCATAAGGGATCAATCACCGAAAGCTTTTTTTGCAAGGCGCATATTTTGAATGGTTTAATAACGGCCATGAGTGTTTTACGCGCTGCGTATGCGTCCTGCGCGCCTCACGTTATGCCATTGCGTGCTGTGTGCTACCAGTTGAAATAAAAGTCAACTGAGCCGAATAAGCGTTTTACGTCAGTCGTCTGTTTCATTCTTCAATTATGTTATGCCGCTCTCTTATATGTGCTAAATATAGCTACAAGTCACAGCACCAGTATTTATTTAGAGTCATGTGTTGTGCGGCTCCGGGCAAATTTTGATTTGGAGGGAAAATGACCAAAATGTAACATGATGATTGAAAATGACTGGAGGGAAAATAAATAATATATTTCAAATCTCTGTACATAACAGAAAAATAAACAATGATTATGCAACAATAATAGTGCATTTTTATTATAGTGGCAGAAGTATATTTTTGGACAGACCTTGTCAAAAGTCAGCGGACACTTTCATTAATAAAAAATATAGCACCTTAAATTATTTCATTTTTAACAATAAAGTAAAATACGTTTTATATCAAAAGTTAATAATGATATAAAATATACTACATGTTGATGGTAAAAAATAAGCTTTTAAGCGATGGCTTTTATTTGTTTCAGAATTTAAACATTAAATATTGAATGTATCAAGTTAAATAAAAAACGAATATGAAACACATAGCAGGATATAAAGCATATAAAGGACTATTATATTTAGCAAAATGCTGCTCTTTTTATCTTTGTATTTTTATCATTTTATTTCTGTTATTTTAATTATTTTTTTCTCTTCATAATTAACTAACGAGCTAAAGACAAATTGCCGCTTGACGTTTTAGAAAATACTTTGCGCAGCTGCCCAGTATATATTAAAGATAACTGAGAAAGAAAAAAAAAACACACAGAAACATGTTACATGTCCCCAAATGTCTAACTTGTATTTAACTGAATCGTATAATGGCCTATAGCTGAAATGTTGAAAATTGCTCATTTTATTTTTTTAAAACATTTGTCAAGACATATTGATTTTTTTTTTTGTAAAAACAATACCGGCATTTAACAATCCATATTTATTTTATTTATTCATTCATTTGACTTGTTTATTGGTGCATTTATAGGCTATAATTTAAATCCAACACAATAATGAGCACCTCGGACAGTGCCACTCCGTAAAGCTTTCATGCAAAGTCCAAAAAAATTAAGAAAAATTAGACTTTCTCCGGTGACGGCCGACAGACCGTAACCGTCTTTCAGGTGGTATAACTGGCATTAAATTACAAAACAAGCATGCTGCAGTCTGGTTTTTGAATTAAAAAGTGCAATTATTTCCTTATTGTTCATGGAGTCTGCAAGTTTGTGTTCCATGGATATAGCGATCTTAAGAGTTTCTTTATTCGAATGGCAGCAGGAAAAAAATGTCTTTCAGCAGTGCATGTACTCGTTGGTAAAGTTCTCAGAGCGAGTTTTGTGCTACCAAATACAACACGGCATGCAATAAACTCATGTTTAGTCAGGCAAAATAAACGTCTCTGTCTGGGATGTCAATCAAATTAATGAAACAATGAAAAGAATAGGCTATTTTATTATTTTAAGATTTTAGATGACGGGTTCGTAATTATACACGGTTAACTATATTCAAGTCAATGAAATAATAACTTTGATAAATAAAATATGTTCGTAAGAATGTGGTGGGCCAATGACTCCCTTCTCTGCCAGAGACTGCTCTGTGGTTTTAAAACCCTTTTCAAACTGTATCGTTTAGACCTGTATCAGTTTTTTATGCTAAATAGTGTAGTTTACTTGTGGATGTCTTATGACTAGCGCGCTTCCGCTGAGCCAGCTGTGGTGGCAACAGAGCCGCGACGTCAACATACAGAATCTGTATCTGTTATCTAACCGTGCCAAGAAAACCGTGCCGAAAATGGTTTGTAATCGTGCCGCGTCGATCCAGGCTCGGTGGAGAAACAACCGTAACTGTACCGAAGTGTTCTTAGAACGGTTTGGCAGGTTTGTCTTTCATCACATGCATCGCGCGCACATGAACGGTGAGTGAGAAGAGTGAGACGGAGGAAATAAGTCATTATGACATATTCTTTAGGCTAATGACTTCTATTAAAAATGTTAAAATGGTTTTTGTAATATAATAATAACAGCGGAGCATTAATTTAATGTATATTTTCCATGGAGCGATCGATTTGAGGTAGCCTGATATTTTTTTTTACGGAAGAAAAAAAAACATGATTGGACAAACAGCCTTTGCCGGTTCTCAAAAAGGATTCAGTCAATGTTTTCGTTTTGTAATTTAAATGTTTCATTTAAGTGAAAAATATCTAGGGCAAGACTATTTATTTTAATCTTTTTATTTAGTTTATTCTTTTTTTCTATGCTGTTGGAAACATACAGGTGCGTAAAGATGCTCTGTTATGTATGCTGCTGTTTGCATGTTGAAATAAATCAGTATTTTAAAATGCAATATTTAATGTGTCACAAAATAGACACGTCAATTTTTTATTCAATTAAATATTTTTTTATGGTAATCTGTTAATGGTTAACGGTTAATATCCGGTTACCGAACAGCGGCTGTCGGTTAGTAAAATTAACCGAAATGAGCATCCCTACTATTTACTATTGTTGAGCCATTGCCTGTGGAGAGTATGCTAACGTACTTCTCCCCCCACTATACATCTATACATCTCCTTAACTTTGCTTTGATGATCAGCTGGTTTTGGGGGTTGGTATTTCACTCATGTTTGACAATGCTTTGCTCAGGGTATAAGGAGGAAAGGTAACTGTTGATCTGGGAGAACGGCTTTTATGCCACAGCTATTACACCCTGCAGCCCAAGACTGGTTACTCACTGAAGCTAAGCTGGGCTGAGCCTGGTCAGTACCAGGATGGGAGAACAGATGGGAAAACTAGGTTGCTGTTGGAAGTGGTGTTAGTGAGAGCAGCAGGGGGCGCTCAACCTGCAGTCTGTGTGAGTCCTAATGCCCCAGTAAAAAGTGAAGGGGACACCTGTCAGTGGGCACCGTCTTTTCGGAAGGGACGTTAAACCAAAGTCCTGACTCTCTGTGGTCATTAAAAATCCCATGGCACTTCTCGTAAAGTGTAGGGGTGTAATCCTAGTGTCCTGGCCAAATTCCCTCATGGCCTCCCAATCATCCTCATCCACTGAATTGGGTCTATCACTGTCTCTCCACTCCCCCTATAGCTGGTGTGGGGTGAGCACACTGGCGCCGTTGACCTGTGGCTGCCATCGCATCATCCAAGTGGATGCTGCACACTGGTGGTGGTGTGGAGAGACCCCCCTCATGATTGTGAAGCTCTTTGGGTGTATGGCCATACACAATAAATGTGCTATATAAATACACATTACTTATTATTACTTACTCTGCTTCTCCCGCACACGGGTGTGCACGCTTAATACGCTAACAAAGGCAGCTTCACTTAAACAACTTTAATGGAGTCAGATTAATTAACATGCCATCTTTCAACTGCTACTTTTCAATTATTGGTTCAGAATAGCAGCGTAAGCTTCAAGCCTTACACCAGTATCCAGACTCTGAGTTGACCAGATAATTGTTCATGTATAAATTTGCAAATAATTCAGTTGATAGATTTATACTGTGAAACATTAGTGACTGTAAGATCTCTTTGCTGAGATAGAAGTGGTGATAATTGAATCGAATGAAAATATAGACATTCTTTTCACACACATTGGGTCACTACTCAGTCATTCACTAATAATTAGGTGGGATAACTTGATATTTGGATGCAAAGGAAAATGTCTGTCTATTTCACATCTTGTGCATATGCATATGAATTAGTTTTAGAACTCCTAAAATGCTGATTAATTTTGATTATTCTAAACAAGCAACATCACAAGATTAATAATCCTTTCCTTATTCCTAATTTAAAATCATTCTGGGCTACACATGACACTATCTAAAGATGCACTTTTATGAGAGAATGTAGCAAGATCCTCAAGCAGCTTTAAGTACAGTATGTATAAGTGCAGACACTATCAAACACTTTTTATAGAGATCCAAACTGCAGACCTCTCATTAGGCAGCTGTGTACAGAGAAACCCCTGTCAAATTTCATTGTAAAACAATCATGAGGCCATCCAGAGTGCCTTTCCTTTCTGTTTGACATTTACCTCAAACACTTTCCTTCTGCTTAATCACTGATTTATTAGAGATCGCCACAGTGGAATGAATCACCAGTTACAGCAGATGCCCTTCGGGCCATAAGCCAGCACTCATGAACCTCCAGTTCTGGGAACCCCATAAACCCACATACCTTCTTGTTCACACACACACTACAGCCAATTTCATTCATCCAATTCAATTAAAAATGGGAATAACATAGAAATGGCACCTGGCCCAGCTGGGACTCGAACCAGTGACCTTCTTGCTAAACACTGAGCCAACCTTGACTAGGGTTGGGCATCGTTAGAATGTTATTGATTACAATTCCAATTTCGATTCAACACATGCAACACCATTATCCAATGTTTTTGAGGCTAAATTCACATCCATGAATGCTACTTTGAATAGAATACAGTTATTAAAAGCACAATAAAGACCACACACATGAAATAAAACATTTACAAAGCATATGGAAAAACACCAGTTGATGGGCCTGCATGATTTCAGATATCTAAACTGCAGTCGTTTATTTTTGCAAACGTAAAAAAAAACATATTTTGTGATCAGTGTTGTGCAAGTTACTTCCAAACTGTAATACATTACAGATTACTTGTTACTGTTATTTAAAAGTAATTCCTTACATTACAATATTACTGTCTTAAAATTGTAATATGTTACATAACTCTTATATTACTTTTTAGTTACTTTCACCAAAATAACTCCAGAATTAGAACTTAACATTCTAAAATGACCAAATGTACTGCAGAGCATTTTACATCCAGTAGAAAGCAATATGATGTAGCAGAATGACTGTGACCTATCCAGGCTACTAACAATATACTGTAGTATATAACTGGCAATGTGAAGGCTCAAGACAATGCAAGAAAGGATGACAGTCAGATTCACAAATGATCTGTTGAGTCTCATCTGTTGATGATCAAATGATCTCTCAGTACACTGCTCGATCAGTGAGATTATATGCAGACTTTTTGTGTCTTGTGTTCCCTCTTACTTTCGTGCTTTTTGACATGATTTATATTGGTGCACTATTTATTAACAATAACCAAAATGCTAAAATAGACTTATAATTTTTAGTCTAATAAACCATAACATTTTTGGCTGTATGTTATATAATGAGACATTTCCAGTTTTAAACACTTAAAGACAGAGAGAATACTGTAGACGTTGGATGTAAAGAATACGTTTTATTTTAAAAACATTTATTAAACATCTAAAAGGTGCACCATAATAATCAAATAAAAAACATTTCAACTAAAATATAACTAACGCAAGCAGAAATGTTACTGTTATAGAAAATAGGGAAAAACTTAATATGGTATTATAATCTACTGTACTATTCACTCTTGGATTTTTTTACTTAAAGACTAAGGTTTAGTTTGTCAATTGCTTTAAAAAGATAGTTCACCCCTAAAAATACTGTAAAAATAATGGAATTATTTATTCACCTTAGGCTTGTTCCAAGCACAAAATAAATTAATTTGAAAACTGTTGACAACCTGTAGACCTTTTTCTTCATTGCCACATAGAGGGCACCAGTGTCTTCCGATAGGATGCTTGGAACCTGCGTTTACAGTGTTTACAACTGGTTAATCTTGATCCAAAAATGGGTGTCCGTACCATTTTGAGTGGCTTACAGAGTGTTTTTGTTTTCAGTTTTTACAATTTGGTTTTGAAAGATGTGTGTTAAAGCCATTATACTTCAGTCAGATATGGTTCAAGCACAAGGGAAAACGTTCTTCTAATTCAGTGTCTGCCGTCAGATAAGATGTTGAAATACAGCGTAAGTGTTCCCGACCTGTCAGCTGTAATACTGTGCTCAGCGCACATCACACCCAATACATCACTGTATTATAAAGAGCAAATCCTATTACTGACATGAAACTTAGTTGTATGAAATGGTAAGTATGGAAGCTATGCCATTTAAAAATAAATAAATCAAAGTATGTTACTGATACTATGTTGGGCTGATTTGCATGTTGATTCTAATTGGGAGCCATTTATGCTTCATTTATTTAGTTTGTATTGTGTAGTATTTATTTACCATGTGTTTTTCTTTCATTTCAAAATGCCACTTTATTTTCCCTTTGTGCCACTCTTTCAGTCTATGTGTTGTGGGACAATCTATGTACTGTGGGACAGTACGTATTTGTGTTAAACATTTTGGTGAATTACATTTGTTTGGGTTGGTTATATATTTGAAAAAAAAAAGAGAAAATTGTCACTTTAGCGATGGCGATGCTCCATTTAAAGGCACAAGCAGCCATCTGACGATAAGGCTAAATGACTTCCAGCGGTTGTTTTTCATTCCCATTAGATCACATTTTTAAAATAATCAGTCCAGGAGGTGGCGCTGATAAACAGCAGTATTAGTTCAAAGACGTTAAAAGCAAGTAAAATAGATTAAAACTAACTTATTTACCAAGTTATATTCAAAGTTATACAAATATGACTTTTTATACACAAAGCTGCCGACCGGAAGTTTGAAGCATCCTCTTTACGCATACACGCAAAGCATAATGGGTAATTTTGGATTTTATGAAAAAGATTTATAATCACACTTAGTAAGGAAAACAAATACTATGAGAGTCAAAACTTGGTTTCCAACATTCTATAAAATATCATCTTTTGTGTTCAAGAGAAACAGAAAACTCATTATTTTTGAACAAGTGTAGGATGAGTAAATTACAGAATTTTGTATATTTGAGTTAGCTATGCCTTTTAATTTATACTCTAAAGAAATTGTTTGACTAATTTATCCAGTTAAATTGTGTTCCTGACACTGCTCTAAGGACATTTTTTATTTTCTGTTTCATCAATCGATCAAGTTTTGTTTATATAGCACCTTACAACAAAGAAAGTTCTTTACAACAGTAAAACTACAAAACTTTTAAAACAAAAACAAATATTGCATAAAACATACAAGATTGAGAGTAGAACATTAAAAAAGAGAAAAGTGTCGTAGTGCTGTGTATAAAAGGCCATTTTGAATAAGTGGGTCTTAAGTTTGACTGTAAACAGTGGTATGTCAGTTATTGTACGTAGCTCATTAGGAAGGCAGTTCCAAAGTTTAGGACCTGCCACTGCTTGCTCTTTGATCGTGGGAGTTGTCCAACAGAATGCAAGAGTTGGTAAATGTGTAAAATCTCTCATAAATAAGAAGGTGCAAGGCCATCGACGGCATTAAAAGCAAACCACAGAAGTTTACAGGAAGCCAGTGGAGGAAGTAGAGTACAGGTGTGCGGTGTTCATGTTTATGACTGTTTGTTAACATGTGAGCAGCAGCATTTTGTACAAGTTATAATTGATGAAGACAAGCTTGGCTAACTCCAACATAAAGTGCATTACAATAGTTCAAACGGGAGCTAACAAAAACATGGATGGCTTTCTCAAGAGCACTTTTGCTTAGAATGAGCTTGACTTTAGCGAGAAGGTGACGCTGAAAAAAGCTTGCTTTAAGTACTAACTAATTAATATTTGTGTATAATAATAACCTATGGAGAAAAGGTCAACCAGGAAGTTATGATGCCTTTTAAAGAGCTAAGGAAGTTCCTCAAGGGAGCTTTGCCGCATGTCGGTACTGGTTAGTTTTAGAGCACTTCACCAGTCCCATTCCAGATCCAGTGCCCAGCCAGCTATCATGCCTTGCTAAAGCTCATTGCAGATGGAGAGGCCAGCACTTCACACAAGTCAGAATGAGGATGTGGACCCTGAGGCTTGTTAAACGTCTGACCAAGTGCAGGAGCAGGCTACATTTTGCAATGCTGTCTATACTGTATTCAACTGTAAGGAATAGACCCCTTCATGAGCTTTTTTGGGGAACTTTAGAAGAGGAAGTTCCACTGTCCTTTCTGTTTCTACAGGGTGCATATGTCTCAGTTTGTTCCATCCTGACCTGAATATGTTCATCAGCTTCCTCGCTGATGGTCCCATCCAGCCTTCCCATCCATTGCTCTACACGATAAGCTCAATCTAGTAGAAACTGGCCATAATGTTGCAAAGTAAAGTTGTTTCTATAAAATTGGTTATGAATTGGGTCTAGGGATGGTTGTGTATTTTTTTTTAAAAGGTCTGTTTATGTTGTGATCACCGGCGATGTAGCCTTTGCAGATCGCTGGAGAACACTCCCCGTCATTCACCCGAACTACATATCCCATCATGTGCCGCAGTCTCACACCAGTTTCATGTAACCTCTTGATTACACACACACACAGCTGAAGCTGACCAGAACTGATTACATGGACTATATAGACACCACTCACACACATAGATGAGTCTTGTTTCTTTGTAGTGAGCATCACGTATCCTGGATTGTCTAGCTGTGTTTTGATCATTGTTTGTTTTCTGTTTATGTTTGTATTGGCACCTGCTTCGACTTTTCGTTTGTTACACCAAATACTCTTCTTGGATTATCTATATGCTACTGTCTGTCTCTGTTTTGAACCTTGCCTGCCTGACCACTCTATATTAAAGCTGCAATTGGATACAACCCTTGTTGTCACCCACCCATCATTACAGTTTACAGTTGGTTAAAAAAAGTATCCTCCAGTTTCTACCTGCGTCTCTTCACCTGGGGTCTCATTTATAGATGTTAGTATGCCACTTACCACACAAAAGTTGTGATCAATAAAAAAAATTAATTTAACAGGAGTATGTATGCAGCTGTAAGTAAACTCTAAGTAAACATATTTAACTTGAATGTTGACTAAAACCAGAATCAGAAAAAAATAAATTAAAAATTATTCTGATGTACGTTTGCTTTTAGGAAGGTTTCTATGCTAATTTGAGAAATCAGACCTCTGGTGTGAGGGATAGAGACATGTCAGAAGGAGAGTATCGGGTCCCCAGAAACAGGAATAAAACATCTGCTGAATGTGGCATGCTTTCTGCTTGTGGAGCGAATGCTACATGCAAGAATGTTTTCTCACATACTCCTTATAGAAAAAAAATCTATGGTTGATCGCTTTCCACATGGATCGAATGGCTTCTCCCAAAAGTAGAATGTGTAATCTGCAATACTCTGAAGGTAAAGCCAAATTTTTTTCCCTTTAAAGTGAAGAATCGCTGGAGAGATCTAATCTGATGCCAGCTGTCTGGACTTTCCTTTGGATTGATAGTGGCTCTAAAGACTTAAAGTAAAGTGTAATCAAATAATAAAAATGTTAGCTATAAATATGAAAGGGGCCAACCTACTTGCATAAGCTTTATAGGGATTCAGTGTCCTGATGGTGTCACGTACAACAGACAGAACTAAACCCATTCTATATCCTTTTATGTATGTGATTTTGTTGCGTTAAGTCCTGCTCACACTGACTGGAGAGAATAGTGACAAACCATCCAGAAACTATTACTCTTTTGACAACATGAATGATAGTTAATCAGATGAGAATATGTAAATATGCCATCTCCTGTCAGAAGTGTAATGTCCAGTTTCTCAAAACAAGCAATGCTTTAGTAATATTATAGCAATGTTTTATGTTGATTGATGTACACATCATGGGTGTTTAGTGAGTGTCTGCTGAAAGAATTAATCTGTTATTTGTGTATTAAAGATGATGAATACCAAAGTTTGTGAATCATACAGTTGTGGAGTTAAAGTTGTTGTAGCACCCCTGTTGTTGAATTTTCAAGACACTTTTGTCCTCAGAATGTCCTGCTGTCTGTATGGGTTTTTGTCAAGTTTAATTTGAACATTTTGGAAGAAAGCATAGAAAAATACATTTTTCCATATGAAGAGTTCAGATGCAAATACCTCTTAGTGCCGTCTGAAATTACCATCGAAAATGAGCATTTTTCTCAGACTCATATGTTTATGATGAGTTATTTAATTTGAAAAACCTTTAAAAAAGTGTATTCTTTACCATAAACCTGAAATTACTGAACGTACACACAGGAGCCTGATAAAAATGCTTATTTTTGAAGGAAATTTCCAACTGCTTTTAGAGGTTTTTGCATCTGAACTCTTCATATGTTCAAACTGTGTGAAAAAAGAAACATCTTTCACATTGAAATAGGCTAATTTGTTGTTTCAATTTTGATGTGTAAAAGTTCATGATTAGTGCTAAATACTGAAAAGCATAGTGTAATACTTCTGAATCAAGAATGGCATTTTTTTTAACAAGATGTGTATCATCTTATTAAGTATTAGTCACGTACTGATGGCTAGTTTGGATGAAGGTCAGGTAGAGGGTCTAGCACTGAAACTATTATTGGAACTAAGACTGTTCATAAGACTGTACCAAATCTAATTGTTGTTACAATAAATTTACATCCAAAAGCATCTATATAACATAACATATAACAAAGTAATTACCTTAATTTACAACATTTTTTGCATTAGAGCCTAGGGCTGCATGATATTGAAAAGATCTGACATTGAGATATATATTGCGATCTGAATATAATTTCACCAGATGATTTGAATAGCTCTATTTGGAAATCTTTCATTCATTTACATCGACTGGCATGATCAAGTCAGTGCATCTGCATAAAATCTAATAAATTACAAGCAAAATGAAATAAATAAACAGTGTTTTATGGTTTTCTGGGGAGTCTAACAGTATTCAAGTACAGAAATTGAACCATTAAATGTAAAATAACATGGTCATCATTGTAGAAATAATTTTAAAATAATATTTAATAATGTCTTTATCTTTTACTCTTTAATAAATCATATAATCCTGTGATGTGACTATTGTGGATACACACATTGCGATATCAATGCTCAAACGAAATATTGTTCAGCCATGGCCTATTATTGTGTACAATTTACTAGACCAAAGAAAAAAAGTAGTGGATGCTGAAATGTATATGGTCAATTTGACTGTTAAGACCCATCAAGGTAGAAATATTCAGAACTCGTTTGTGTGTGTGTTTTTTGTTGTTGTAATTATATAACACGATGGCACAATGGGTAGCACGATCGCCTTACAACAAGAAGGTTGCTGGTTCGAGCCTCGGCTGGGTCAGTTTCCACAATTTCTGTGTGGAGTTTGCATGCTCTCCTCGTGTCTGCATGGGTTTCCTCCGGGTGCTCCAAATTCCAAAGACATGTGGTACAGGTGAATTGGGTAAGCTAAAATTGTCTAGTGTATGTGTGTGTATGAGTGTGTATGGATGTTTCCCAGTGATGGGTTGCAGCTGGAAGGGCATCCTCTGCGTAAAACATAAGCTGGATAAACTGGCGATTCCTTCCTCTGTGGTGACCCCAGATTAATAAAGGGACTAAGCCAAAAAGAAAATGAATGAATGAAAATAACAATGCTAAAATGAAATGCACGCATTTAGGAAAAGTCCCGTTTTATTTGAACAAAATTTAAAAATGGTCAAAAACTGCCTCGGTAGTTCTAGAAAACTAGTCAATATAGTTTTGCACCTCTCAAGAGAGTACTGTACCGCATGTTCAATGACTGACAGTACAGCAACCAGCTGACATCTATTGATAAAATAACTAACAGTGGGCCTTTATTGTGTACAGCATGTTGTTGTTGTCGTCTCCAGGGAGTTCACTACTATTTCTGTTCCGCTATGTATTCAGACATTGTTTTAAAACAGATGTTCTTAGGACAATAGTACAGTGATGACTATGTAGTTATTTCAAAGGGGTGCCTGTGGGTCAAACACACAATGAAGAGAGCTCTTTAGAAGCAGTGAACTCTGTCACGCAGAATCAATTTTGGACAAGCCTCTATAAACACAGCTCTGAGATTGAGGCATCATGAATATTTAACAAGTTCAACCTAAGTGGGAAAAAACGAGAGCGAGGAACAGAAGTCATAGAAAGAGAGAGGCATATGCCACAAAAGAGAGGAACATTAGACTGGGAATTGATTGGCTGAGAGGGCAAAATGCACATCCGGCTCGCCATCTACCGCTCCTGAAACCTCAGGGGTGCTTTAAAACTGCACCATACACTGCGTAATGGTATCCTGCCCTCTTTATGAACCCTTTAGAGGTGAATAGGTGTATTTTAAGCACCTTTAAACATAATAGACTTTTAATGGCCCCCTTGTGAGGTGTAGCTTTTTTCTTTTGGTTTTGCTATCATATTATGTTTTAAAACATGCATTATTGTGCATTTCCTTGATTTGCAGGTTAAAATATGCTAATATTGAATGAAAATTCTGTCATTTACTCACTCTCACGACGTTCCAAAACCATTAAAACTAATCAAATGTGACAGATCTCCGTTCCTCCTTTGAAAGTCTATTCACCAAAACAATAACACTTCAAAATGTTCAACAAAGAGATCTTGCCTTCATGAAAAGTGCTGGTGTCACTTCAGATGATTAATGTTTTGATCTATTTATTAATGCTTTGAAGTATAAGAGTTTTTGTGAAATGACTTGTAGTGGAAAGACAAAAATCTTTCAGACAGAGCCACCATTTTTTGGGAGATTTTATTCTTTTTGCATAGTAGGCTTGGGCGGTATCCAAATTTTGATACCGCCAAACCTCCTCCCTATTGTACCTCAGTATACGATATTACCATGCATAATAAAAAAAAATATGATGTAAGGCTCAGACAGCATCACCAAACTGTTGTCTTGTGCCTAAACCATTCAGAATCCGAATACCGCATATGTGACCTTAGGTTCGCGGTCACCTGTTTGTTGCACAATTTGCAAATTGTCTTGTTCGTATTAGAGATCTGCGCGGGACAAAATTTTAGGGGGGGGGGGGATGATGTGTTCGCGAACAGAAGAGCAAAACCAAAAACCACCCAGCTAGATGATACAGAGTCCAGACAGCCTATAACAAGCTGTCTGTATAGACACCAAGTGTGCCACAAGCCTACTTTTGAGTGAAGGTCTCGGCCGTTAGATCGCCCCCTGGGGGCTGGCTGCAGTACAAGTCATAAAGCTTGCCTCCTCCGTGTTAATGAAAGAGACATGAGACCAAATAAAAAAATTAATTACACTTGCAATAAAATGTTCCAAAAGATGGTTCTGGTCAGTTAAGGCACTGGTTATCGTGCTGATATAGGTGCAGATCTTCATTTCTGTAAAGAGTATGTTTTGAGCAGTAATTTAATGCTGGTGCGCGTCATCGTGATTGACAGCTGTGATTGACAGTTTCTCAAAGCAGACGTCGGAGCTTCGGCAGGAGACTGAAGTGTTATTATTCGATTTCTGTGTTATTTTACCATGATAAAAGGAGTTGTTTAGCAGTAAACTATAGTTTCTGACATACAGGATCTGGTGGAACATTGTTTATTTGGTAAGGTCAGGGCTTTATCATTTTGCTGATACACGCCTAACCACCCAGATAGCAAAATACACTAGGGCCAGTTCCGGCTAGACCAGGGGTGTCCAAACTCAGTGCTGGAGGGCCAGTGTCCTGGAGAGTTTAGCTCCAACCCTAATAAAACAAACCTGAACCAGCTAATCAAGCTCTTACTAGGTATACTAGAAACATCCTGGCAGGTGGGTTGAAGCAAGTTGGAGCTAAATTCAGACACCGGCCCTCCAGGACCGAGTTTTGACATCCCTGGGCTAAACTCTCACCTGCCGGAGACTTACCCCTCGGCCCGACTCCGTCTCCTGTACCCACTAGGATGTCGGATGCCTATGGACTCACTGCCCGATTCCGGCCAGAGTCAATCGGGCCAGATGCGGCGGCCGTTAGCGAGCCTACGCTGCCGCATCCGAGCCGGAATCGGCCCACGAGTGATGTGCGCTGCGGCCCGAAACTGGCGCGATTAAATCTTCATTATATAAAACCTCACCTTTTTTAACATTATTGCAAACATTTGTGTTGATAAAACAGCAAACCAGGCTACTATGTAAACGCAAAGTGTACATTAGCGAGCCTTTGTTATAGTGCAGACACCAACAGTCAAGTGAGAAGTTCGGGGGCGTGGTTGGTTTGATGTACAAGCGTTGAAGTTCGATTCCGCAGCTCCTCCTCTGGCTCCATCAGCAGTCCTTCTGCTCATGCCCAGGCTCCAATTTCTGCAGTCTTTTGCGACAGTTTGTGCTCGTCACAAGGCGTTTTTTCCTTCACAACGTTTAATGGAAAATGACGCTGTCGCGTCGTCCATATTTTATACAGTCATTGATAGACACACACACACACACATAGACAGCACCAAGCCAGCGACGCACAGCATCACACTCTCTCTCTCTCATTCACACACACACACACACACACACACATAGACAGCACCAAACAAGCGACACACAGCATCACGCTCTCTCTTATTCACACACATACACACTAACACACACATAAACTCGCTCGGGAGCTACCGTTCAAATTACACCAGAGTTACCGACCGCTCCCACACTTTATTCGGAAATTTATTCCCGCACTGCAAGAAATCTGGTCGGTTCCCACTGTACAGCAGCGGTAATGCAGACCTCTAGTTTGTATTTACCACGTCTCCCTTCTTGTTTGGTCGAAACCCGAAATACTGCCAAACTGCAGAGGTTGTGTTCTTTTTCGAGACCAGGTCACTTGGTGCGCGACTTACCTCACCATCTTACCCCACCTCTCTCTCTCTCCTTCACACTGTCCCGTGATGACAATAACGCATACACATTTTTAGGCATTAAATAAATAATATTTAATATTTAATACTTGTTTTCTATATAAGTGCATTGTTTTTTATGACGTATAACGGTATTGAAACTGATACCGTTGCTATTTTTAGATCCCACGGTATACCATATAACCATATTACCGCCCAAGCCTATTGCATAGTACAAAAAGTATAGGAATATATTCCATGATATATTTATACTCTGATAATGCACAGTGAATGGAGCCTTATGAATTTGTAATAAAATAAAGTGTATGTCTGTGATCTGCGCTGTTCATAATGTATCTCTGCTGTTATTATGTGCCATCGGTGTCCATTAAAACTGTCACCTGACACACGTAAATGTTTCCTAGATACCATTAAAGGCTCTGTAATGGGTTTTACTGCTGCCTGAAATATTAAACACTTTTTTGGGGTAATATTTGATTGAACTGATGAATATTTCAGATTAACTCCCTAAATAGTGGAGAGAGCAACTAAAATATTCAGGGGCATCTAAACTTTTGTCTTTTCTTTGACGTGAGGTGTAAGTCTTGGAGTACGTGTGACTGATGGAGGTGTATGAGGCTGCATGCTGGAGGTGTGGGTTGATTTTAGCATTTAGCATTTAGCAGATGCTGTCATGCTAAGCAGCTCACACACACCGTGAACACACAGCCGGAGCAGTTGGGGGTTCGGTACCTTGCTCTTGGGACTTGCTCACTCACTCAGCTGTGATGTTAAGGGTGGAAGAGAGTGCTGGTTATTCAGTCTCCCACCTACAATCCCTGCTGGTGCCAAGACTCGAACCTACAACATTTGGTTTACAAGTTCTCTCTAACCATTACTGTCCATTTTAAACACATTCTTAGATAGAAGAAAAATCGGTGATCAATAGGCCTATGCTTTACTTATTATTTTATGTTACTTAATTTTTACTTATCTGCTTGTTCCTGTACAGCCTGCTGTCATGGTGCACAAAAAGAGATAGGTAAATGTGTTTGTGAGTGGAACTTGCCCACTGTCCCATATAGGCTCATTTTCATTCATTCATTCATTCATTCATTCATTCAGCGGAATGAACCGCCAACTTATCCAGCATATGTTTTACACAGCGGCTGCCCTTCCAGCTGCCACCCAGTACTGGAAAACATCCATACACACTCATTTGCACACGTACACTATGGCCAGTTTAGTTTATTTAATTTACCTGTAGCGCATGTCTTTGGGGGAAACCGGAGCACTTGAAGGAAACCCACACGAACACAGGGAGAGAACATGCAGACTCCACAGAAATGCCAACTGACCCAGCCAGGATTAGAACCAGTGACCTTCTTGCTGTGAGGAGACAGTGCTAACCACTTGGCCACTCTGTCGCCCTAGGCTAATTTTCATTTGATGTAAAGGAGTAGCTTGGACATTATAAGGAATTTCTTCCCTTTTTTTTCTTTTTTTTTTTTTTTTTTAGAAAAAAAATTTTATTAATCTTTTTTTAATTTTTTTATTTTATGTAACAACAAAAGTATGGAGTCAGATCAGTCTCAAAAATAATACATTTACAAAACAAAATTCATACATGCACGACACAATTCACATATACAAATCCAATTTGTAAATTCAAAACACAATTCATAGATACAACAAACAATTCATGACTTGTACAAGTAACAATCATACATATTTTCACCAAATGAATTGGATTTGTGTTTATCATAAATTGTGTTTTGAATTAGGAATTAGATTTGTGTATTTATGAATTGTGTTTTGAATTAGAAATTGGATTTGTCTATTTACAAAGTGCATTTTTAAAATGTGAATTGTGTTGTGGATGTGTGAATTATATTTTTTAAATGTATTAATTTTGAGACTGATCTGGCTCCATACAACAGTGACATTAAAAAGATTAGACCTAAAAGCTTTTTTTTTTTGTTCAGTGGTTTCTTCTAATTTACAGCATTGTAGTGTCTTTTATATAATTAAAAAAGTTAGTTATTCAATATGGAAATTATATTTTAAGAACAAGTTAACATGTTTACATTAATCCTCACTGTTGGTGATTGCTTTATTATTTTACTGTTGATGTGGTTGACCCACAGGTTTTGAATGCCTATTCTATTCAAATTATTTATTTAATTCATGACGATTACTTTGCAGCATGGTTAAGTTGAACGCTGTAATGGGTGTTAGAGGTACAGATTTTAACTGAACATAAATATACAGAGAAAGCTCTGAAACAAATGTACCTGGAGCAGCGTTTATTTTAAAATGTAGGTTCAGACATGTTTTTCCAATGAGCCTGGGCTATAGTTACCTATGTCCAGAACATCTCTAGTGAAGCTAACTTAATTACTAAACAGCTATAACCTTTTTATAACCTTACATTTTATGCTGGATTCAGTATCAAGGCATTAAACTGACATGTTGTACAAATCTCTTACCAATATATAGAGTTTTTACCTCATGGGATGTCTGCTTCATTTACAATTTGTTGGCAAATATGTGATCCTTGCACTGTGTTAGCTTATAATTCCAAGCGAAATCTGATATATATGTCATATATATATATAATTGTATAATGTAAAACAATTAAATTGTCCTCCCCAAACCCTCCAAAAAATTAAGGATTGTTTCTGCTCAGTTTAAATAAGTAGTTTGAATAAACAGCAATTTTATGCAGCTATGGATGTCAATGGCTATGTTCCCAACATTATTCAAAATGTCTTATTTTGTGCAAAACGAAAATAAAAAACTCTTAAACCACTGAGGGTAAGTAAATATTATGGGCGTTTTTAAAATGTGATGTGCAGTCTTCCTTATCAATGACAGAAACAAATATAAAATCATATTTGTCTGTAGCTTTTGGTGAGATGATTTTGAATGGCATTAGACATTGTAAAGAAGAACAAAATGTGAAATGTTTGATCTACCCCTTTAAAGCAGGCCGTTGAGGTGTTTTTTTTTTCAGGTGATTGGTGAGACCCATGTGAGAGGAGATGAAACTGTCACCACAGTTTTCGCTTCCTGAAGCTAAAGATTGGCTCTGTAAAGCACAGTATAACGCATGCTGTGAGTGGGTGTGAATTTTCTGTTTGTGTGTGTGTGAATGTGTGTGTTGCGAATCACATTTAATCTCAGCTGGATTACATTCGCTGTGGGGGTGTATAGGCATGCTGTATCACTGAGAGGTTCGAGATTACTCTGCTGGCAGGGGTTTGAATCCTGTGTGTGCATGTATGCGTGTTCAACACAGGTGCTTTTTGGGATTTTCATGCATTTTTTCTAGTCATCTCAGCTGTATGCTGTTTATCATCTGAATGACTGACTGATCAGCACCCAGCTGCTCTTCTTCTGTTATCAGACATACTGTAGGCTTGGCAGTATCAGCTATAGGTTGTATGGTATTAGTAGTTATTTACTGAATAAACAACCCAGCTTTATAAATATTGTGGTCACAATATTTCTGCAGCAGCTTCTTTATGTAATTCATTCCTCTACTGAAAACGCTTCTTAAAGGGGTGATCCAGCGTGTAATTTTAATGCTTGGTTTTGTTTATAAGATGCAAAGCAATGTGTGTTCATGCTTTATTTGTAGAACATCACGTTATTTTTAATCATATATCTTACTTTGATTATATACAGCTACTCAGCTAACATGAAAATGAATGTAAGATTCCCTAGTTTGTGTTGCCAGTTTGGAAATGTGAAAGTATCGTACCAGAACCTCAAAATTATCGTATTTGGAGGAAAATTATCGTACACTAGTCAAACGGAGACTATACAGCTATTATCTAGAAAAATAGTGTTTTGACACAACGTGCAAATTACCACAATTTGTAAAAAAAAAAAAAAACTAGGCATACCTTAGTGGGAAGGTTCAAACTCCACCTCCGAGTCTCGAATAACTGTGTGTGTTGTCAGATGTTGAGGGATTCATTTTGCGGTACAAATTGGATGCCTACATGGAGCGCAACATAGTGGTGGTTGTCTTGAAAGCAGTGCACCCTCCCGAATTTTTAACACACTAGTCTGAGGTGTGCACCACAAGCCCATCCAGAGGATCTGTAATGAGCCGATCTCGTGACTTTGTTTTGATGAGATTAACTTTGGAAAAACACGTTCACATGATGCATTTGAATGGGGAAAAACGAGAACATCAAGGGCAAACTCCCCTGTTCTTCTCACCTTCCTTTTCAGCACTACTTTTTAAAACTTTACTGCTTAAACGATTAACCTCAACCTGAAAACGACTGAAGCATGGCCGCGCGCAGCCAGTGTTGCCAGATGTAGCTGACTGATTCCAGCCCAAAAACTATTCAAAACATGCCGAAATGCAAAAAATCTGGCAACACTGCGCGCAGCAGGAATGGGAGAGAGAGCCATTCTCCACGTTGATTGGCTGAGAAGATGTAACGTAAGATGAGATAGAAAACATGTCTAACTCCACCTTCTTCTGTCACAGACAGTAGACACAAGATGCAGCTATCAATAAGTATAGAAGCCCTACGATTGCAATAAAACTCATTTTAAATGCCATAAATTTCTGAAATTAACGTACATTATAGGATTTTTTTCATTATTGATTGTACATCGTACAGAGGTGGAAATGATCATACAAATACGATAATTATCGTACAAATACGATAGGCTTAGCCTTAAGAGGCTCTGATTGGTCAGCTAGCATAATGTGCGGTGATTCGCGGATCGGCTACACGTCACCAGCAAGCGGCAACCTCCCGCTCTCCCTCGGGAAGCCAATACGGAAGTAACTAAAACTGCAATTCATCGACTCGCCTTGGGGGGCTGGCTCCATGAAGTCCAAGGGCTTTCTTTCTGCATTGGTAAATTGGCCATTTTTACAGCTGATAAAAACATGTTTACAGCCTGGTACAAACGATGGCTTTGATGCATATAGCTATGATTACCCTTCATGACAACTCTGAGGGGGGTGAATTTTTTTATAACTCATCCGTTTCGTTTTTATTAGGTTATATTAAGTTTGCATAATTAAGGGCGTGGCCACTTGAGTGACAGCTAGCCCTCGCTGCTCGCTGTCTCGTCACCTCAGCTGATTCTGGCTAATTAGCCGCTGAGCTCGGCAAATAAATCGTGTATTTGTTTTGTTTAATGTTTCTTTACACCTTCATTTGCCTTTTGGAATTATTTCCTGCAATTATCAGATGATATGGCATGCTGTGTGGACTTAATTGTGCTTACAAACCGTTCAAGTTGCCTTCATTTCACAGGTGAGAGAAATTATATACTTCTATACCATCTCTATAAATGTATTTGTTTTATTTAAGATCATTTATCATTTAAATGTTCTTTAGACCAGTAATGCACTCCAGAATCTAACAGATTGATTAGCTGTAGGCTATAAAACAGTCATCTGAAGCGTTGTCATACAGTGTTAGTGCTGGATTTTATAAACAGCCTTGCATTTACTAACACAGACTATATCTGAAGTGTTTGGCAGTAATTCGCGTTTTCCTCCTGTCGAAAAACGTCATAAGAACAATGTTTAGTGGCTCAATGTGTTACAACAGTGTTTTTAAAAGTCTAAACACTTTATTGATATAGTGTACAACCAAGCACATGTGGTCAGAACACAAACGAGTCACAGGTAATGAAGTATTAAGCGTTCTCCCAAAGTAATAAATCTGTTTTAATCCAGGTCTAAGCTAAAGGCTGAGAATCAAGCATGCATCTGTAGCTCTGCTCACTCTCCGCCTCTTTGCCCTTATTTGGTATGCCGCGTTCGGTGCGATGACGCGCTAACAAAATGGCGACGGTTGGCCGCGCCTACTTGTGGCTTCTTTTGCAGTGTTCAGAAACCTATGGGTGACGTCACGGATACTACGTCCATATCTTTTACAGTCTATGGTCACCAGTAAAGCATCACGCCTCCACAAGCATGCACTTTGGTTCCACTGTGTAAATAATAGTCAGAGTAGCTGTTAGCTGTATCTGTTTGAGCCTTAATCAGACAAAAAATGAAAAGGATGAACCTCATGCCTGCTCTCTAAAATAAAATCTGACAAGTGTCTGTAACGAGTGAAAATAGGGGGTGGCTCCTTTAAGAGAGAAACAATATTTTTTGTATGTGTGTGTGAACAGTCTGTAGACGCTTGTAACATGAGAACCACATGTGTGCGGGACTGATGTTTATTTTTATTTTTCTCTGCTGCTCGAATTAAGTTATTTCTTTGCAATACACAGTGACGTTGTTGACAGAGTAATAAAGAGCAAGATGTGGGATGCGACCTGTGTGGGCTTTGATCGGTTTTTCTGCTGCAACACGAGTTAGGCGATCTATCCTGTATTTTTTTTTTACCTAACTCAATGTGTTGCATGTCTTTCACATATATTTGGAATAAGCATGCATAAGTAATATAAAACGTTCACATATCTTTTGCAAGTTTGGTTTTTAAGAGGTAGAATGCTAGGAAAGCAACTAAATAGAGAGACACTGCAGCGCTGCTGAAGATTGCGAGTGTTTACAGCGGTTTGACTGATAAATATGAATTCGTAGCTAAATTGTTAGCGGTACCAAACAGCATTTCCCGTTGTTTACATCCTTGGTACAACATAGCGTTAACGCTAGACACTGTGCATGTCATAGATCAATTTTAACAAATTAAAAATACTTACAGGTTGTGGCTCACAATCCACAACTTCTGCTTGTTGGAGCTGCTCCTTTGAGGAGTTTTTAGCCGAGTTCAGCACTGAACAAGGAGAGACTCTGAAAGCTGTCTTTTGTCAAATGATATCTGAATATTTTTAATAGTTCTCTGGAACATAATTAAAATTGAACTGTGAGCACTTTTGTCTTTGTGTTGTGTCCTTTGGAAGCCCAAATACGAAAACAGAACAAGCTCTGTGGAAATAGCAGACTGCATTTTAGTTTTGTCTGCTATAACATTACAGCACCTCTGGCCACGCCCATTCGCTGCTCAGGGTGTGTGCGCATGGTAAATACGTGTAACCGGAAGCCCTTGTGATCTCACTAGCTCAGATGTATTTTTTTGTAGTTCCCAAACTTCGTTCACTGTTGGCTTTGCTAAGCTAACTCTGTAAAAGCCAATGTCTCCCTTTGCATTGACCTTTAAGCATATTTTATTCAGAGCTGTTGTTTATGTTCACACAAATACATTACACATCAACTAAAGTTTAAAATATGATATCGTAGTGGACCACCCCTTTAAGAACTGATGGTGAAATGTATTCTGCTGTATATAACCATTTAGATGTTTATAAAAGAAAAAAGGAAATGCTTTTATACAGGGCCATTTATATCAAAGTTGATATTTAGCCACACCATATTGGTGTTTCCTAACATCTAGCTATTTATGAGGTGGCTTCTTAGCCAAATGCCCAACCTGGAGGACCAGGACATACACACATACACTACGGACAATTTAGCTTACACAATGCACCTACAACACATGTCTTTGGACTGTGGGGGAAACCGGAGCACCCGTAGGAAATACAGGGATAACATGCAAACTCAACAACAATGCCAACTGACCCAGCCAGGGCTTGATCCAGCTACCCTGTTGCTGTGAGGCGACATCACTACCTGCGCCAATTTGTTGCCAGAAAAATAAAAAACAAACTATTTATTTATTTAGATATATTACTTGAGCACCAAAAGCTACTCATAATTCTAATTGTCCTTTAAAGGAATAAATTACATTTTGAAGAATAATTTAAAGAGCCCCTATTATACATTAAATAGGGTCATATTTTGGTTTTAAGGGTCTCCAACATCAGGCTGATATGCATGCAAGGTCAAAAAACACTTTCATTGTCTTATAATATGCCTTTATTTTTACCTAATTATTCCAGCGACTCCCATATGAATCGTTCAGCGTGAAGCTAATCTGCGCTGATTAGACCTATGACAGCATGCTGCGATTGGTCGACACTGACAGCCTTCAGCGCGAGACAGAGTGAAATGCCCAGCACAGCTTATCAACAACATAGTAGTCAGAGTGCATACACGCTTCATATTAGTGGATTTTGGCTGCCAGTGGTTAAATGTAAATACAGACGCGACTAACTATTTTTTTGAGCAAAAACTCCAAGAACTGGGGAGGAGATCGACACAAGTCTCCTAGCCCCCCCCCCCCGTCGAGTTTTCAACGTGGCTTTCGACGCAATATGAGAATATAAAGAGTTAACCTGATACAGTACAAGCGGTTACAAGTAACAAAACACAATTAAATATATAATTTGCAAGCTAGAAAAAGCAAGGAGGCAATCATTTTAACCACTTACTTAAACTTGTGAAATGGAGGAAGAAACTGATCCACGATGCACTGCTCCATGTTCTGACATAGTACCTTACATCAATAGACTTCTTATACTTTCTTTAACAAAAGGCAGATGAATTCTTTGTTGTAAGTGTGTAGATTCCAGAAGCACCTAAACAGCACAAGGCTGGGCTATAATGCTGAAGTTTTTGCGAGCGCAACAACTGGGCGAAGTTTCGTATCCACGTCACGACGAAACGGCTAAAGACTCGTTATCAAAACGAATCATTTAAAGTACTAGGAGTCGACTCTTTTATAAATGAATCAATATTATTAAACACTGTCCACTTTCAGATTTAAGCCTTATCTGGATATTTCACTTCACTTAGAGCTGTGTTACACACTACATGGAAGGTCATTCTCAAAAAAACCATAATAGGGGCTCTTTAAATATATTTAAATTTCATATTTTAACAATTTGAAAATATTGTATTGTAGTAATTGTAATAATACAGTATTGTTCATTCATTTATTTTCTTTACGGCTAAGTCCCTTTATTAATCTTGGGTCGCCACAGCGGAATGAACCGCCAACTTATCCAGCACATGTTTTACGCAGCGGATGCCCTTCCAGCTGCAACCCATCTCTGGGAAACATCCATACACACTCATCCACACTCGTACACTATGAACTATTTAGCCTACCCAATTCACCTGTACCGCATGTCTTTGGACTGTGGGGAAAACCGGAGCACCTGGAGGAAACCCACGCGAACGCAGGGAGAACATACAAACTCCACACAGAAACACCAACTGACTCAACTGAGGCTCGAACCAGCGACCTTCTTGCTGTGAGGCGACAGCACTACCTACTGCGCCACTGTGTCGCCCATACAGCATTGTTAGTAATGTATATTTAACAAAAACAAATGCAGCTTTGGTGATTATAGAAAGAAAGAAAGAAAGAAAGAAAGAAAGAAAGAAAGAAAGAAAGAAAGAAAGAAAGTAAGAAAGTAAGTAAGTAAGTAAGTAAGTAAGTAAGTAAGTGAGTGAGTGAGTGAGTGAGTGAGTGAGTGAGTGAGTGAGTGAGTGAGTGAGTGAGTGAGTGAGTGAGTAAGTAAGTAAGTAGGTAAGTAGGTAGGTAGGTAGGTAGGTAGGTAGGTAGGTAGGTAAGAAAGAAAGAAATACCTGTACATCAATCAATGAATCAAACAAACACAAAACCATTAAATAATTGCTCAGGATGTACAGGTGTTGGATCAAGAATGCAAGTGATGACAGAAGTAGACAGCTTTATTTGTTTGTTTTAGACTATTAGGCCATCAAGTCAGACAGCTCCATATTGCTTTATTACAGCTTCATCTTCATGAATCATCTCTGCTCAAATTACATGATGTATCTTGGTTGTAATCACACAATTTGTAATTAAAATAAACAACAGTTATTTTTAACGTGTGTATTTCCATCAGGTAGAAAGTAGGGCTGCTCGATTATGGGAAAAATCATAATCACGATTATTCAAAACGAAATACAGTTGAAGTCAAAATTATTCGCCCTCCTCTGAATTTTGTTTTTATAAATATTTCCCAAATGATGTTTAACAGAGCAAGGAATTTTTCACAGTATTTCCTATAATATTTTTTTCTTCTGGACAAAGTCGTATTTGTTTTATTTTGGCTAGATTAAAAGCAGGTTTGAATATTTTGAAACCTATTTTAAGGTCAATATTATTAGCCCCCTTGAGAAATATATGTTTTTGATTGTCTGCAGAAGAAACTACTGTTATACAATGACTTGCCTAATTACCCTAATTAAGCCTTTGAATCTGATTAATGGTTTCACTTTGACGTGTTTTCTGATTCTCAACTCGTTTGTTTATTACATAAATGAGGGTTAATATGAATAATCACTAAACACCGCGCTTTGACACAAATTTGCATGTATTCCACCATTAAAGTGCTCACATTAAGATGACTTTAGATGTGTGTGTTCTGCTCATCTCTGAGGCTGAACGTGCGCACACACAACAGCATGCGATCTCTTTCGCGATTTAAAAAACATTAATGATTCGAATGTACATCAATGAATGATGCGCATCCCCTGCTGCACAAGTTACATTACAGTACATGCTTTTAGCCATTTTCATGTGAAACTGAGCTTTGCAGAGCAACAAATGTGTACAACTGGAAAGGGGGCGGTATATGATGGAATAATTGTTTTACCTCGATTAATGTTTTTTCATAATCGTTAGAAACCGAAATCGAATTTTCGATTAATTGCACAGCCCTAGTACAAAGACTGGAATAGAAATGCGTTGTATATCATTATGTTGTTAGCATTCATTTATTGAGTGACACACCATATTATTACTTTTTAACGAACACTGCAGATTCTGAACAAATGCAGCACATCGGATTAACATGCAGTCAAGGAAAACACTTTAAAAAAAAAATTCATTTTGGCTTGGTTATTGTGATAGGCTGAAGTGCTATTTCAACTGCTAAGGCTCTTGAGCTTAAGTATCAACATCTCATCTTATCACACGTCTACAGATTTGACTATAACATACATATTTTTAACTGGAGAAGATGCCCTCAAATAGATGCACCTAAACTTCACATTTGAAAAGCTTTTGCAGCTGAATTACGGCCAGAAAAGCTCTGAATATGAACGGCTGTCCACTAATTGATGACCACTGAGTGCTTTTTGAACTCTCTGGAGTGCACTGTTCTACCACACACACAGCAGTTATGCCATCTGAATAAATCTTGGGGCCTTAAAATTATTAACAGGCTTTGGCAAGTGAATCGCTATAGCTGACCAAGCTGCCTTCCTCTGGTATGTAAACACTGTTTTAAAGAGCTGTGAAAAACCTTTAACACGCTGTAAAACTTATTTTGATTCAAATTGTATTTGGACTTTTTTTATTTTGATGTTTAGCCCTGAAAAGTATGTGCTGATTTGCTTCTACATAAGCTTTGGTGTGATTTTGCAGCCCAGATTTTTTTTTTTATCACATTAAGTTTAGTTTCCAGTACAATACATGATAGGAGTCATATAAAGGGCCCTGTCATACACCTGGTGCAATAAGGTGCAAGACGTGTTTGGCATGATTTGTTGCTATTTTTAGACCAGCGCAACCCTAATCTTCACGTTTTGCACCAAGTTGTTTAAATAGCAAATCCATTTTGCGCCACTTTGTAGACTCATGGGTGTGCTGGTCTAAAAAGGAGGTGTGTTAAGGCGCATTGTTGGCATTTTGCTATTTTGAAGAACTGAAGACTGTGCCATTCACCAGATAAAACCTGGTCTAAAGTCCAGCGCAAAGCACGTTAGTGATGCGCCAAAACAGGTCCAAAACACATTGCTTAAGATGCACATATACAGTACATCAATACACAAATATCTTTACATATGAAAAAATTAAAGGATTAAAATGTTACAAAAAATTATTATTTTCTACATAAATATAAAAACCACTACCTCCATGCCTTATTCATGCCTGGAGGGCTTTTTTCAGTTTATTCATGATAACTTGTTTTTCATTCATTCATTTTATTTTCGGCTAAGTCCCTTTATTAATCCGGGGTCGCCACAGTGGAATGAACCGCCAACTTATCCAGTATATGTTTTACGCATGTTTTACGCATGTTTTACGAATGCCCTTCCAGCTGGGAAACACCCATATACACTCATTCATTCACACACATACACTACAGACAATTTAGCCTTCTCAATTCACCTATAGCGCATGTCTTTGGACTGTGGGGGAAATCGGAGCACCCGGAGGAAACCCACACGAACACAGGGAGAACATGAAAACTCCACACAGAAATGCCAACTGACCCAGCCGAGGCTCGAAGCAGCCACCTTCTTGCTGTTAGGCGATCTTGCTACCCACTGCGCCACCGCGATGCCAACAACTTTCTTTTGTATAATGTTAATATTATTATTAGTAGTAATTATTTTATGCATATTTCTATTTGTTTGAATAAAAACAAGTTTTGATTTGTCCACGCGTGTTGGGTTTTGAAGACGTATGCTTCACAATATGGTGCATGAGAATTGGACGTATGTTTGGATAAAACTCAGTTTTTTGACCACACTTTGTGATTTTTGTTCATTTATTAATTTGCTGGAAATTAGAACTGAATTTAGAAATATTTTTGAAACAAATCTCTGCGCTTAACAAACAAAATTAAATGGCTAATGAATGTCTTCAGTGGAGTGCATACAACATCGTTTCTTTAACCACGAATGTAAAGGAGTAAAGTAATGAGTAAAAGGAAAGTAAAGAGCCCGAATGGAGGAGGCTCATTCTTTATCCTCGCGCAGATGGTCTGTTTAACTGTTTTCTCGCTAGTGAAGCATTCAGTTTTTCCTCTTACAAAGTCTGCCTTGTAAATAGCAAATGCGCCATGGCGCAACACAAGTGACTCTTAAAGGGAATGGGAGATGAGACTCTGGTTGGTTTAAAGCACGTTATGCTCAAAACCATAACTCACCATAACACCCATAACTCATTAAGAGAATAAGCACAATCCTGTTAGACCACACACCAGGGCGCAAAGCATATTTTTCCGTCCTTAAAATAGCAGTGGATTTGGACAAGCCCTTATTGCTTTTGCACCATTCACTTTAGACTTTGCGCCTAGATCATTAAAAATTAAGCCCAAAGGGTCTGTTCACTCAAAAATTAAAATTTGCTCACTATTCACTCACCCTTAAATGGTTGTACACATTTGAGTTTCTTCTATTGAACACAAAGAAGCTATTTTGAAGAAAACTGAAAGCTTGTAACCATTGACGGTTACAGGTTTTCAGCATTCTCCAGAATATCTTCTTTTGTGTTTAACAGAAGAAAAAAACTACATGTTTAAAACAAGTAAAGGGTGAGTAAATGATAACACAATTTTTATTTTGGGGTAAACTATCCCTTTAACATCACATTAAAGATATAATTTCTATATTTTTCTCAATGTATCATTTCATAAATGGTGTCTTGTCTTTATAGACTTTAATATGTTAAATTAAGTTATACCCTATTAACATCCTTATTTGAACACCTGCTGTTTAAATATGAAAATATTAGACTTTTTGAACAGATTAGTTTCACCAATATATTATATAAAAGGTTGTACTTGAATGGAAAGTGATCATGTTTTCATTAAAACACTGTGAAAAATGCTGGTTTCTACACAATCGATTTGTGTTGGTACAACTTAAAGGAATTAAGTTAACTCATTAGTTTTTATCATCTTAAGTGGATTAAACATAAAACAATTAAGTTGTCCCTCAAAAACCTAGAATTGTGGAGTTTGAACAAACAGCAAACATTGTTTTTTTGAGTGTACCTTTTGAAAACTGCTTAATTTTAAAGAAAATCAAATAATAAATAAAGTAAGGATTAAGTTCAATTATTATTTTTTGTTTAAAACCCTTCTTATATTTATTTTAAATGTCATAACTCATTTGTATTTTTTATGTTATAGTGTGTCCAATTGCATACAGTTACAGTTCTAACACTTACTTGCTGGGTAAAATAAGGTAACTACTGCACATGGGTTAAGGATAGTTTTAGAGGAAGGTTAAAGTTAGTAATTGCTATCCAGTTATTGTAATCATTGTTACAAGTAGCATGTACATAAGGAAATGGATTGTGCTACCACTTGATCTTATGAAAATGGCAGTGCAGATTCAGTTTAATCTGCATTTTAACTGATATTTTACTTTACAAAACAGCTTTTATTATTATTATCATTATTATTATTTTTTTTTTGCTATGGCCCTAAAGTTGAATCTATTATTTGAAAAATATATCAGCAGTCTTCAAACTTGCATTCGAGTGAGATCAGCAAAACATCGTGACATTAGGCACTGCTGTACAACTAAAATGTATTATGCAGTCCGTGAAAATAGGAACAGGGTAGAAGATAGATGGCATTTTAAGAATTTTTATTAGCCAGACATAGTGATAAGCAGAGTGAGCAAAGACGGGAAGAACATGCTCTGCTCTGCTCTTTGACTGAAGACCAGGTAATGTAATAAAAGTCCTGGAAACATTCTTCCTTAGCTGTGCTGGTGGATGAAAAGAGGTGAACGACCTCTCTCGGTGAATAACAAATTACTAAAATCCCAGCTGATCCCAACCTCTGCGGAGTCTTGAGAGCGAGTATAGAGTCAGAGAGAGAGAGAAAGAGAGCGATCCTGAATGCCTAATAGAAATGAAGGAACAGAAGATATGGAGAAAGTGACAAATGGATAAACAAATACAGAGATAGAGGTGTTGTTGGAGTGAAACGCCTGTCAGGGTTTTTCCTCTCCTGTGGGTCCCGGTGTTTGCTGTGATACCGTAAGCCCCGGCTGAATAGCCTGAATTAGCAGCTGCTATGCGTGTCTGAAAGAATAGCTGTGAGTCAGCCTCTTTCCTGCAAGACTAGCATTTCATCCCTCTTTGCATGCCTCTCTGTCTATTCCTCAATTCCTGCTGACCTCCCATCTTACTTTTCACATGACTGTTGGTTGTGTGAAACCGATGGAAGAATAAAAGGTTCTTGGAAGGGTTTCTGGTAAAGAAAAGGAGCGGTGCTGAGCTGAAATCTCTGTACAGTCCTTAAATGTGTCTGATCACAAAGCAAAAGCTCTAAAGGACACCAATTAACTAGCCTTAGTGAACTCTTGCTGGAAGAGCACTAACAGTTCTAAGATTTCAGTCTTGCTGTCTGAGCATGAGCAGATGTGGTTCAGAGGAAACTCAAAATGCTTCATCTCGTGTTAGATTGCATTTAAGTTTGCTTGGCTGATGCAAATTTATTTGGACAGCAATTATGTAGTGAACTTAGAATGGTGGCCACATTTAAGCACTGAAAAATATATTATATTAGTTTCATAATGTGGGTGTCACGGTGGCGCAGTGGGATCGCCTCACAGCAAGAAGGTGGCTGGTTCGAGCCTCATGTTTGCATGGGTTTCCTCCGGGCTCTCCGGTTTCCCTCACCAGTCCAAAGACATGTGGTAGGTGAATTGGGTAAGCTAAATTGTCCGCAGCGTATGTGTATGAATGAATGTGTATGATGTTTTCCAGTGGTGAGTTGCAGCTGGAAGGGCATCCAGTGCGTAAAACATATGCTGGATAAGTTGGCGGTTCATTCCGTTGTGGCGACCCCAGATTAATAAAGGGACTAAGCCGAAAAGAAAATGAACGAATAAATGAATGAGATACATAATGTTATTTTGATTATATGATGCAAGGAGTTCTGATCAATTCCTATCAGTAGTAACTGCATGCACTAAGTTTGAAGGTAAATGCTAGTTTGGTTGTAACTTTGGGAAATGCTAGTTTGGTTGTTGGGGGGGTTTGGGTGGTTCGAAAGACCCCCCCCCCTCACTTACAAAAGTCCAGAATTTGTTCCAATCATATGCCATCATAATAAGTGAAAATAACTCATCGAAAAGGCTTTAAACGGCACCTAGGTTACCACTTTTTCCAAATTTAATAGAAGTCTTTTGTGTCTCCAGAATGTGTCTGTAAAGTTTCAGCTCAAAACGCCCGTCAGATTTTTTGTTATACCTGTCATAAGTTACTAATTTATAGCTTTGAGCATCATGTAGCGGTTTTTGTGAACTGCGCCTTTAAGGCTAGTCCTTCACGCCCACCGTTTCTACGTGCCTGTCAGCGTGCCTTAATCTCCTCCCTCGGCTGCCTCAGACATAAAAGAAGAAGATTTCACGTAACGTTTTTTGAAAAATACTACAGTAAGACCTTTACCAATGATTATTTGATGCACTTGTGGAGCTGCAACGACGAGTCACACACAATGTCGTTACAAAGTTCACGCGCACACACAGATACACACACACACACACAGCGCAGACATGCATACACACAGACAGCGCGTGCGTTTAGCTTTCCACTCTTTTTGCATGCAAATGTGACAGGATACAGGTTAATATCCACTGCTGTAGTGATATCTGTTATGTTAATGTACAAAATAAACCTGATTTAACGTCCACAAAGCGGGATTGAAGCGTCTTCTTCTGACACGCGGCTGTGGTGATGAAGTAAAGCTGAAGTAAATCGCTGTAATTCATTAACATTCACTGTTTTAAAACATTTTAAACTTGTAAAACTCACTCTTGATCACATTTGATGATGATTGATGATCCTAGCGAACTGAACAGACTTTTATTCCTGGTTGCTTTGCGCACGTCCTGTATATGATTATAAGTGTTACTACGGAGACATGTTAATACGCAGCTGTCAATCAATTCAGTGAGCGGGGGGGGACCGCACTCCTACGTCAAGTTGTGGTTGGTCTGAAAACCGCTCCAATTGGTCCACTGTTTTTATATTGTTAACTTGAAAAAAAAAGGACTGAGTGTGTTTATATCACCCCAATATGACGGTCTATACACTATACCTACACATATATCTGTCCAAACAGCTTGAAAAGTAGATTTTTCACCATAGGTGCCCTTTAAGACCAAGCAAAATCCTCTGTTGGTTGTCGTGACTTCAGCTATTCAATTTTGACTAATGCAAACAATTATTTTTCACGAGTCCAACATCAAGCTGCTAGAAAACATACAATCTGATGTAAGTGAAGTCTTACGCTAGTGTATTTTTTTTAAGTAGAGAAAACATTTTACAAGTAACTTTTATTCTAAATCTTGGACCTTATTCAAACAAAAAATGACCAATAAAAAATGGATCATATTAATATTATTTGCATACTAATTTGGCTGTTGTTATCCATGAATTTTCAAATGTACTTTTTTACAAGAGAGGCTAGAAAAATTGTAAAGCTCTATATTATTATTATTATTATTATTATTATTATTATTATTATTATTCAAATGGTCAAATTCTGACTGAGGAAAGTTGAATGTGCTGGCCAGTTTGGTTTTTAGTTTTCCTTATAAATGACAATAGGCTAAATTTGAAATGTTAAAAATTAGTTTTTTTTCATATTTCATTCATACATTCATTTTCTTTACGGCTTTATTAATCTGGGGTCGCCACAGCGGAATGAACCGCCTACTTATCCAGCATATGTTTTACGCAGCAAATGCTCTTCCAGCTGCAACCCTTCACTGGGAAACATTCACACACACGCACGCACGCACGCACGCACGCACGCACGCACACACACACACACACACACACACACACACACACACACACACACACACACACACACACACACACACACACACACACACAAACAATTTAGCCTACCCAATTCACCCATACCACATGTCTTTGGACTTGTGGGGAAGCCGGAGCACCTGAAGGAAATCTACGCGAACACGGGGAGAACATGCCAACTCCACACAGAAATGCCAACTGACACAGCCGAGGCTCAAACCAGCGACCTTCTTGCTGTGAGGCGAACGTGCTACCCACTGTGCCATCATGCAGCCCTTTTTCATATTTCTTTATTCTAAATCTTTGGTACTGTTCATCAAAAAGTGTGGTTATGATGACCGTCTGACAAGCTAATTCAGCTAGAAATAGTGCTTAAAATGTATTTAAATATCATAATTAGATAGAAAATGAGGTGTATAATTGCAAAAAAGGTCCACTTTATGAGAAAAAAGAACCACCCCTTTTTTTTTTAATGCACATCACGCTACATTTTTGAGAACCAACAAATATGTACCCTAGACTACATTGTCTTGCAGTCTTTGTTTTCACAAATCCACTAGAGGGTGCAATATATATTATTGACAATTTCAAATACGGGTGACACGGTGGCGCAGTGGGTAGCACGATCGCCTCACAGCAAAAAGGTCACTAGGTTGGCTGGGTCAGTTGGCATTTCTATGTGGAGTTTACATGTTCTCCCCATGTTCGCATGGATTTCCTCTGGGTGCTTTGGTTTCCCCCACAATGGGTTGCAGCTGGAAGGGCATCCGCTGGCATCCCGTTTTCTAATACATGCCACTTTTTGTAAATCCATCAAAAGCCACTGTATACATTTCTGCCCATATTAACTTCCTTCTTGTGCGTGTCCATGAAGCTGGTCAGATTGTCGTTGTGCATAATATATCAGCTTGATATCGACTGACCAACACACACCCCCTGTCCTAAACCTAACTGCTTCTACCCTGACCTCGCATTTCTTTTTTGGGTTTTGTATTCCCTGGTTTATTGGACTCGGACCACGTTCTGCTCCAGTCCTCTTCATCTCCCAACTCTAGCACCATTTGCGGTGAGCTACCACCACATAAAGTTAGTTTTACAAATAAAATGCTTATATTTCCCCAATGAGTCTGTGTCTTTTTTATAGTTGAAGCTTTTAAAGTATATTTTGCTTTAATTAATATTCAATAGTAGCTAAACTTCATCAAAGACAAAAATAATTATTAAATGAAATTGGCAGATTGCTGAAGAACTACAAATTACATCATGCACCACACACACACACACCAGGTTAATTTATTTCCCTGATTGCACACACACAGCTGGAAGCTCATCACAGACTGATTACCAGGACAATAAATACACCTCACATTCACACACACAGTGCTGAGTCTTGTATTCTGCAACACTACGAAGCGTGTCTGTCTAGTTTTTTTTAACCTTTGCCTGTTACTGTGACCAGGGTTTTGGATTACATTTATCCGCCTTTTTGCTCCTGTTTTTGACTATTGCCTGCCTGACGATTTTCTTAATAAACTGCATGTGGATCCTCAACTCCGTTGAACCTAGTGGTGGGCAAAGCGAGGCTTCATGAAGCACTGAAACAGTTGAAGCAAATGTGTTGTAGATTCGAAACGTTTCGAAACCTGTCTGTACAGTGACACTTAGTGGTCATTTTTTATGTATTGCTCTGGAACAGCTTCAGCAAAAAAAAACAGTTAAGCAAATTGAGGTATTAAACCCCACGTTGTAGAGTTGAGGTTTCCGGTGAAGCGATGAGAGTTCAAGACTAGCATGCTGAGATAATGGGTTCGAACCCAGGGAGATGCAGTTATAAATGTTAGTTTTTAATGCTATGTTCTTGTAATGTGTTTTGTTTTAACATTGGTCTGACGTCCGAATGAAAACTTTGTGAATAAATATGTCTTTTGGTCATAAAAAGATTTGCATTAATAAAACACATCAAGTCATAATTACAGTGTATTTGTACAAGTGGGGATTGGAACTCGGCTCATTTGCAGCATAGTTACTCTGTGCACATGTACGGTCCACTAGGCTACATGAGATAGAGAGCTTTTCCGACGCAGTCAGTCAAATGCAGATTCGCCATGTCTCGAAACGCTTCTGAAATGGCCGATGCTTTGAATCGCTTTAGTCTCGTGACCTGATATTTCTAAACACTTTAGCCACGTGACCTGAGTGTTTCAAATCACCCTAGTCATGTGATCTGGGTGTTTCGGAGCATGCTTCAGTGCAAAATTTCGGGATCTTGACACTGTCAGTTTCACGTCAGCGATCCTTAGTTGTACCCTGACACATTACAGAAATAGTGCACATACTGTAAATATGCAATACAATAAACAATCAGGTAATATAATACATATTCTGGAACTTCTAAAAGTAAACCCAATTAATAAATAGAAATGAAAGAGATTATCAGCTCTTGCAAATAACTTATAAATTACTCATAAAGATATTTTTTGGAGTAATGCTTTTTTGAGAGGAGGAAAAATTCAGTTTCTGATTGATTTGTTGCAAAAATGTTTTAGTTGTTTTCTTACTACAGGAGAATGTGGAGGAAGAGAGAAATAAGGCAAGAAGCACAGATCTGTGAACCTCAATAGATTTCCTTACAAACAGCAAGCTCCACAGACAGGAAGGGTACTCGCACGGTCCTCTGTGGCCAAAAATTTAGATGTAGTTGATAAAAGGGATTTGTAAATTCAGCATGATTCCTGAACTTTTCATCACAGTTCTTCCCTTATTTCCTCTTAGTTCTCTTCACTCCTTTCACAACCTTTTTCCATGTCCACTCAGCTTCTTTTTTCCAGCTTTAATTTTTAGACTGCAGCTGTGCACAAGAAGTTTGGCCAGAGGAGAAATGGTTGTGCCCAACTGAGCCTGGTTTCTCTCAAGGTTTTTTTCCCTTCACTTTCGTCAATTGGTGAAGTTTTGTTCTTCACCACTGGCTTGCTTGGTTTGGGACTTGTGGAGCTGCACATCAATGGATTTGCTCTTTAGTGTTTGGACTTTCAGCAGTGAAATTTATTGAAATAAAAATGAATTTAATTGAATTTTAAACTCTTTTCTCTCTTCTGTCTCATTCCCAGGTCTCCACACTCACCTATGTTCTTCAATTTCTCACAGCTAATTCTAAGGCTCTTCCTCTGCCCTTTCAAACACTCTTTTCCTCTCTTCTCAATTCTTCCTCACAGTTCTTTTCTCACTTCCTCTCAGCTAGGGTACTTCCACACAACACTATTATTTATAACACTTCCGTCTCCAGACATCTGTCCCCACCCCCCTCTCCCCTTCTATCTCTGCTTCATACCTCTTAGTGCACTTTCCGAGTCCTCAGATCACCTTGCTTTTAGCTCTTCCAACATTTCCCTGTAACTTCCCCCTCTTTTCTCAACTCTTGCCACTTTTCTCATCTTTTTTGTCACACTACCCCATAACCCCACATTCTGTCCTTCAAGGCTGTTCCTAGAGTTTCGTTTACTTCTTTTTAGCTCCTCCTATGATTTCCCTTACTTCATTTCAGCTCCTCTCACAGTTCCCTGTAAACTCTTCCCACTTTTGCAGTTGTACAGTTGCAATCAGAATTATTAAACCCCCGGTTTGAATTCTTTTCTTTTTTAAATATTTCCCAAATTATGTTTAAAAGAGCAAGAAAATGTTCACAGTATGTCTGATAATATTTTTTCTTCTGGAGAAATCTTATTTGTTTTATTTCGGCTAGGATAAAAGCAGTTTTTAATTTTTTTAAAAACCATTTTAAGGTAAAAATTATTAGCCCCTTTCGTTATACAATAACTTTCCTGATTACCCTAACCTGCCTAGTTAACCTAATTAACCCAGTTAAGCCTTTAAATGTCACTTTAAGCTGTAAAGAAGTGTCTTGAAAAATATCTAGTAAAATATTATTTACTGTCATCATGGCAAAAACAAAATAAATCAGTTATTGGAAATGAGTTATTAAAACTATTATGTTTAGAAATGTGTTGAAAAATCTTCTCTCCGTTAAACTGAAATTGGAGGAAAAAATAAACATGGTGGCAAATAATTCAGGGGGTGTAATAATTCTGATCGCAACTGTATATACAGTACTTTCCTCATCTTTTTTGACACACTTCCCTATAAACCCTCTGTCTTTCCGTCAAGACTTTTCTTACAGTTCTCCTTACTTAATTTCAGATCTTCACAGAATTCCATTTACTTTCTTTTTAGCTCTTCCCACAGATCCCCTTACCTAATTTTAGCTCTTCCTACTGTTCCTCTTACTTCATTTAGGTCCAATCCTAATTCTACCCCTTAGGCCTTCCCCTTAAGGCTGATTTACACTTCTGCGTCAAGCGCACGCATATGCTATGGCGCAGCCTATGTGTGGACGCATAGTCCTCGCCGTGGCCGTCGGCATCGCTGACGCGCACCTCTCAAAAAATGTAACTCGTACGAGTAGCGCAAGCTCTGTGATTGGTCGGCTTGGTAGCGCTGACAAGTGTGGGCAGGACCGAGAGCCGCACAGGATCGTTGGAGCGAGTGTTTACAAGTGTGGAATCCCGTGAAGGAGCTCCGGATGGAGACTGTTGTTTTGTGTTCACCTTATGGTTAAAGTTGTTGCACGTCCACCGATTCCTGCCTCAAAATGAGCGAGTTTGAGCCACTTGTACATTAAGGTAGCGTTCAGAAAAAACAAAATACCAGCAAAGAAACTCGACACAGAAAAACATAAACACCTACTGCCAGCTAGCGCTTCGAAAGTGTTATTGCAGAGCAACAGAAACAGCGCACAGAAGTATAAATGCACGGCTACACGCAAGTCATGCGCCATGAGTCACGCCGATCACTTGACGCAGAAGTATAAACCAGGCTTTACCCCTACCCCTCATTTTGTGCATTCATGTGAAGGGGTAGTGGTGTCCCAATTCTCTTTAGCTTGAAGGTGTAGGGCTAAGGGCAAGGGCTAGATAGCCCTTGAAACTGAAATATTTCAGTACCACACTCGAAACCAAGGCCCGATCCCAATTCTATTTTTGTACCCCTACCTCTTCCCCTTCCTCTTGGCCCTTAAAAATAAGTGTGAAGGGGAAGGGCTTCAAAATTTACCCCTAAAAATTGGGACAGCACTACAACACCTGCAAACGTCATCATACGTCATCGCAATCTCTTGCTTCATATGAGATCAGATGATCGCGACTGTTGTAGTTAATCAAGTTGTGTTATTTTTTTGGTTTTTATCTTCAGGAAATCACGGAAGGCATATATTATGTTATCATAATGATCTAATGTGGCAATAAGATCGTAACTGTACTGCGCATTTACACCGTGGCCATATTCATCTATGTAAACAAACAAAAAACAACATTAACATTATAGCAGACACTGTAAAAAGCTCATTCTCAGCCACTAGACTTTTCTGACAGGGTATTCGAGTGTCATCGAGTGACAAAATGTTGTGGGACTGCTGTACAGGAGTTATGATCGAGTATTATAGTTCGCGAAATTTAGCGGTTTTTTTTTACCGGGTTTTTTTTAAGCATGATGCTAAAACACGAACACGGTTATTAACATATTAAAATCTCCTTATTTCCGGATGTAGCAAAACTGCCACTGTTGCTGGGAAATTTTCTTACCCCTTGGTTTCGAGTGTGGTCCTGAAAAATCTTCATTCGAAGGGGTGTATACCCCTTCCCCTTAGCCTTACGCCTTCAAGCTAAAGAGAATTGGGACACCACTACCCCTTCACATGAACGCGCAAAACGAGGGGTAGGGGTAAGGGGAAGGGCTAAGGGGTAGAATTGGGATTGGTACCAAAGGGTATGAAAATGTCCCAGAATACATCAGCTACAACGGCAGTATGGCAGCACACGGAAGTCAGGAGATGCACAAATGAATATATTTTTGTCATTATTATGAATTTTTATGACAAACAAGCATATGTTTTAATACATTTATTACGATGTTTGGGTTTTACGATCGTGCTTAAAAAAAAACGCTAAAATAAAAAACGCTAAATTTTGCCATCTATAATCCATAATAATAACTCCTGTATAGATGTCCCACAACATACTTCTTACTTCTGACACTCGATGACACTCAAATGGCCCGTTTCCACTGAGTGGTACGGTACGGTTTGGTTCGGTACGCCTTTTTACAGTGGAAACGGCCATAAAAGCGTACCAAGCCAAACCGTACTGTACCGCACCCCTTTTTCGGCACGCTTTTGAAAGGGTACCAAACACGAGAAAGGGTACCAAAAGGCGGAGCTAGACGCGCAGCTGAATGCTATTGGTTTACAGAGATACGTCATTCGTTCATGCAACAAGCAAGAATGAAAACAAAGAAGCCGCCATGTTGTAAATACACAGCCGAGAGATTACAGCATAATTATATATACATATAATAACGAGCCATGGTCGACCTGGGCTCAAACGAACCTTGTCGTCATCTTGATGAACAGCTACAAAGCCAAAAAGAAGAGCACATTTTACCCTGTGCCCCGTAGTTTTTTACAAGCCAGTCTGAAGCGCAAGCGGTTTCGGTTTCTTGCTTGCGCTCGCGTGCGTGTCTATATTTGAAATAACAAACTTTATGAGCTGATAATAATAACGTGCACTTGATTATTGACGTGCTTTTGAAACCTGATCCTGTCAGAAACTGACAAACGCGAGAGCGATGCGTGAAAAAACAAAGGATAAGCCGGAAAATAGGAGCACATTATTTTTTCAGCAAACGTGAACAAACTGCCATGTTTAACTATTATCATCACCTTTTGGACTATTATGAACTCAGAATGATGGAATTACTTTCTAACAAGATGCTACACGTGCTGCTGAAGATTAAAGACACATTTAATCATGAGAGGTTTGCACTGACTGTGGGCTATATTTCGTGTTGTTTTGAACCTAAATAAGGACTAAATGTATGCTGTGTGTAGTTTTTTCTGTAAGTGGTAACATATCGGAGACTGTAAGTGTCTGTATGTGTTCATATGTTGCATTTATTTATTTATTTTCTATAATTGTAGACGTTACAGTAGGCTATTTCGCACTGTCATTGATCTGCAGTTATAATCAACTCATGTTCATAGAAATGTTAGTAATAAACATTTATGCACAAGTATTTATGTGTATGAAGCATCTGTTTTGTGAGAAGTGCTTCTCATATGATATGTGAGCGACCCGTACAGCTTTACTGTAGACATTTTCTCGAGCGAAAATGACGTTGACTGCAACTTTCTGTCGTACACCACGCCCACCAAAAGAGTACCATTGGTACCCTTCTAGCAGTGAAAACGCAAGCCTGATAAAGGTGACCTGTTTCCGACCCCTACCGTACCGTACTGTACCAGTCAGTGGAAACGAGCCAAAATACCCTGACAGAAAAGTCTAGTGGCTGGCAATGACCTTTTTACAGTGTCTGCTAATGTTAATGTAGTTTTCTTGTGTTAGATGATTATGGCCACTGTGTAAATACACAGCACAGTCAAAATCTCATTGCCACATCATATCATGATTACATGATATCCTTGTCTTCAGTGATTTCCTTAAGATAAACACCAAAAAATAACGCAACTGGAGTAACTAAAGCAGTCACGATTGTTGATCTCATATAAAGCAAGAGATCGCTATGACATATAATGACGTGTGCAGGTGTTGTAATGGTGTCCCATTTTTTTAGGGGTAAATTTTAAAGCCCTTCTCCTTTACACTCTGTTTCAAGGGCCAAGAGGAAAGGAAAGGGGTAGTGGTACAAAAATAGAATTGGGATTGGGCCTTATACTCTTGCCACCGTTCCCTTACCTCACTTTAAGGCTGGGACACACCAAGTCGACAGTCGGCCTTTGAGCAGTGTCAGGACACTGGTGATCGCTTCTCACAGGCTAGTTTGTGTCATTTGTTCCATACATTCATCTTTCAATTCATCTTTATTTGTATAGCGCTTATACAATGTAGATTGTGTCAAAGCAGCTTCACATGGAAGACTCTAGTGAATTGAAACAGTGTCATCTTTTCGCTTTCACATCGGAGGGAGTTTCATTTTTAATTCAGCATGTAGGATTGGTGTAGGCCGAATCAGAGAGTGAGAACAAAAATTGAAGTGACAAAAATGATGGAAATCAAGAGGGAACACAAAAAAGCTGGCTGTCATTCTGTCATATGTATTAAATATTTGCAAATGATATGGATAATCAGGGCGCTAGATGGTGGCTCAATGGTTAGCACTGTCGCCTCACAGCAAGGAGGTCACTGGTTTAAGTCCTGGCTGGGTCAGTTGGCGTTTCTGTGTGGAGTTTGCATGTTCTCCCTGTGTTCGTGTGGGTTTCCTCCAGGTGCTCCGGTTTCCTTCACAATCCATGCAGGTATTGGTGGATTGAATAAACTAAATTGGCCATAGTGTGTGTGTGTGAATGAGTGTGTATGGATGTTTCCCAGTACTGGGTTGCAGTTGGAAGGGCATCCGCTGTGTAAAACATATGCTGGATAAGTTGGCGGTTCATTCCACTGTGGTGACCCCTGATGAACAAAGCGACTAAGCCGAAAGAAAATGAACAAATAAATGGATCATGAGATTATCCGATATATTAGCACATGTGAATTCTTCTGTGGTGAGTGAGAAGTGCTGTGAAAATGGAACATAAATGCTGCTTTGTTTACAGTTTGCAACTCTAGTTCTGGTTTCCCTTTGTGGAATGACAATATAAAATACTCCACATGTGGATATGGAAATATACTGTACATTCTCTCATGCAGGTGCAGAACATACATTCTGGTTTTAGAGAATTGTCACCCCATTTGGTGTGTTCACGGACAGTTTCTTAATCCAGCAGGGACTCGACATAGCCAAAGTAAAATGACAACACAGTTTTCATTGCTGCTCTTTGACGTCGACTTGGTGTGTTAACTAGTTTACACAACTTGTACATAGCTCCTTCATAAACTTTGTTTCCTCAATTTCTACAGTAATTATACAGTTCCCTGTAGCCTTCTACCACTTTTCCACAACTTTCCACAGAGGAACAAGTTCTTTGTTCTTAATAATTTTGTCCTCACAACTCCCCTTTCTTTACATTTCTTTCTCTACATCTTTAGTTTTTTCCACCACTTGCTCACAACTCTTTTCCATTTCTTCACATTTCCTTCCTCAGTTCTTTACATTTCATTGTCCATTTAACAGCTCACAGCAGAAAGTGACAGCAGCTTTTTTATATAAGAAACTCGTTCTTAACTAATCCTACCTGAATCAGAAATGATTTAAGAAAAACATTGATTTTCACTGAGAGGACAGTCAATGTTAACAGCAGCAGTTCCTCTGCAAGGGCAAGTCCTTGGGCTGGAGTTTGTCTGCTGAATGAAACATTCTGATATCTAATACCCATGAGTATCTGTGTGGTCTAGCGGTATCTATTGTTTTGCTGATGCTGCTAGTGATGGGTATCTGTTTGACCTTGGTTCTCTTTAAAGGCAATAATTCATTTAAACCTCATCCCAAGTTATGTGATGAGATATACTGATAACAGTAGCTACATGGACATGAGATGCACATTTATATTAGAGCTACATAGATACATACTGTTATCTTGGGCTACACGGTGGTGCAGTGGGTAGCGTTGTCGCCTCACAGCAAGAAGGTCGCTGGTTCGAGCCTCGGCTGAGTCAGTTGGCATTTCTGTGTGGAGTTTGCATGTTCTCGCCGGTTTCCCCCACAAGTCCAAAGACATGCGCTATAGGTGAATTGGGTAAGCTAACTTGTCCGTAGTGTATGTGTGTGTATAGGGGTATATGGGTGTTTCCCAGTAATGGGTGGCAGTTGGAAGGTAGCGGTTCATTCCGCTGTGGCAACCCTAGATTATTAAAGGGACTAAGCCGAATACTGTTATCTTGGATTTCTGTAACAGCAGACCTATTCACTCTGCATTCTGTGCATCTGAAGTCATATAGATTTTTCACTGTATTTTGTGTGTCCATAATGCCTTAATCAGTTCTGTTTTATAAAATGCTGCCAAAGAATCGAAATTAGAGGATGTTATGGAATTTGAGCATTTTCATAATATGCTTTGGACATTATCAGTTGCCTTTTCCGACTGTGAACAGCATGCTCTAAGATTTAAGTTATACATCATTTGTTCTATTGTTAGAAAGTGAAATTTAGACCTTCACTATCGGCACATTATCTATATCAAACATATTTTTGGTAAAACGTTTTTAGAGAGAGAGAGACAGAGAGACAGAGAGAAAGAGAGAGAGAGAGAGAGAGAGAGAGAGAGAGAGAGAGAGAGAAATACTGCCCAGTTTTGTTCAGTGAGGCATCTATTCTTTGTTCTGAGGTCCAGCTAAGTGGCTTTTGACCCAGTTTGAGAAAGTACTATTTCAAGTGTGCACCGAAAGCTTGACAATTCATCTGATATGAATAAGGAAAGAGCCCAAAGCCAGATTAAACGTTATGCTCGATCTCCCTCCATCTCTTATTCTATTTCACTATATGAAATTTCTTCACAGAAAAAAAATTTGTTTCTTAAATATATTTCCTCTTACTTCTTGAAAAGGTTTATGTGCCTCTCACTTTGAATGGAATTGTTAGGCCCAGTCCCTGACAGTTTTCTTTCTTCCTTGTAATTCTCTTTCTTCTGTGCGTTAAGAGATGGAGAAATGTTGTATACTCTGACATGTTTAACCCCACAAATTTGGGATGTGCATTGGAATAGTCAGTTCCTATACTGGGGTGCGTTTCCCAAACAACGACATAACATTTCACAAGCTTTGAAGACATAACGTAAATTCCGCTTTTAAATAATAGGCTAGGTCACCTACAGCATTCATCATGAGCCACGGCTGTGTCAAAATGGCAAAAATGTTTTCAAAGTGCACTATGAAGGAAACACAATTGTTTTTTTTTTTTTTTTTTTTTTTATTATTATTTTCTAGGGGTTTTCACCTTTATTTTGATAGGACAGTAGAGAGTATTGACAGGAAAGAATGGGGAGCAGAGAGAGGGGAAGGATCGGCATAGGACCACGAGGCGGAATCGAACTCGGGTCGCCGTGAACACCGGAGTGCATGTGTCGGCGCACTAACCACTACACCACTGGCGCCGACGGAAACACAATTGTTAATATGAAGATCGCTAAAACTGAACTGTAGAAATACTTTTAAAAAAAAGCAAATTACACCTAAGAGAGATGATTTTAATGTGTTTCTTGTTTAAAAATCATTCCAAGTTTAAATGTTAGAATGTTCTACAGGAATGGGGCTTAGGGGGGATAACGGGAAATAGAACACAACCTGGAACTATGCTTCTAACTACAGCTCTAGAGATGTAGTTGCAAGCGTACAAGTTTGCGACGCAATTTGCGAATGTTTGTTGGAACGATGGATTTGGGAAATGCCAAATCAAACTATGCTTGAAACAATGGAACTTGCGACCTTAGTTAGCTAATGATGGATTTCGGAAACCCACTCCTGGCTGTTTTAATTATTTTTTCTCCTTCTATACAGACTAAAATATAATTTTCTTGGATTGCTTCCCATTAAGCTATACTTTCACCTGGCGCCGCATTCGCGCACCTCCGCTGACTGTGTGCGCACCTTGATATTTTTTAAAACGACAGGGAGCGGTCAAAAGAAACTGACCATAAAGTCAGACAGATAAACAGAGAAATAGAGCGTTTCAGGAACTACTGCATATCAGTAATATCATTCAATATTTTAAAAACTAATTATTTTTATTGTTATTTATATAACTTTGGTGCATCACTTGCTTTTGTTCATATCTCGGACAGTTTTACCTAGGGGTGTAACGATACACCAAAGGCACGGTTCGGTTCGGTTCACGGTTTTGGAGCCACGGTTCGGTTCGGTTCGGTTTCTGTTTGCTGTGGGGTTAGGGTTGATGTCATCTTAACAGCAATGCTAAGGAATAGATTCACCTGATACCAAGAACAACTAAACTTTTTCTTTATTAATTTTGACCAGAGTAAACAACAAAAATGAAATAAATACCTCCAATATAGAGTAGTCAGAAAAAACAATTCTCTTTAGTGCAGCCATCTTAAGAAAGTAAACTCAAATTAAATAAATAACTGCAGTGTTGACTATAGTGAAAGATAAACAGGCTTGTCCTTTCTAAGGACATTTGGAATATTCAATTAAGTTTTAAGTTCTTCTTTAAAAACACCATAATGTCCACATTCTCAGGTGAGGGGCTTGATTTCTGTGCAGACACAGACATACTGATGCTCATTTTAGTTATCATTTAGATAGGTTTCTGTTTAAATTAATGAAAAAATAATATACATATATTGTGCTTGTAAAGTGTTTTTACATGACTTATTCACCAGTAAAATACATTGCAGTTTTGTCTGAAACTAATGTTAGGGTTGTAGCCGTATATTAGTTGTATTTTTGCCTCCCTCTCTCTCTCTCTCTCTCTCTCTCTCTCTCTCTCGCTCTCTCTCTCTCTCTCTTTCTCTCTCTCTCTCGCTCTCTCTCTCTCCATGCCTGTCATTTCTGTATATCCGCCTTCACGACAGCTGATTGGTCAGGAGACCGATCTATCATTACTGGGTGACTTGGCGCGGGAATATAAAAATGACGTCAGGAAAAGCGGAGGAGAGCGCATCTTCCTTTGATCTCGTTTTTCGTGTATTTTGCTAACATGATTATGAATTTCGTTGTTTTTGCTTAACTTTCGTTTGGGCAAAATTATTTTGCATTAGTTTTGTCCACTTTGAGAAATTTTGTGATTTTTGTACACTTTTATTTCGATTGATTTGTTTGTTGCTTTTTTGTTCAGCTCTTTCTCGTCATATTGAGCTATACCTCCTCAAGTTCACCCTTTTCTCAGAGTAAGGTGGATAGGGAAGATGTCTTACGACTTCCATTTTGCAAACATGTAGAAAATGTATTGTTAAAGACATCAGGTAAGAGGTGAACGTCATCTTTGTATTTTATTTTATTCTACAGTTCAGTATAGGGAAGAATAATCAGTGTTTCCTCTAGGATTTTTTCCAGCAGTGGGCAGGATTTTTTTTTTACACAGATCTGCCAACTATTTCAAAGACAAATATTACACGCAGTATAACAAGTCGAGATGGCATTCATGTAATACGAGCATGCGAATCTCTTTGCTTGCGCGCCGATTTCCTCTGTTCGAGCACAGAACTTCTTGCACGCACTCAAATTTACACGTTCAAGTGCAGATCTTCTCGTGCGCTCTCCAGTAAGCGCTGCTGAAGCGCGATTTAGTGTGTTTTTGTGCGTTTTCCGACATCAACGCGTCCTGAAGTAAAATGAAACATTAATAAACTCCAGCAAGATAAAGTCATTGTATGCAAAGCCATTGACCTTTATCAATAAAGTATACTTATGGAAACTGTGTTCATCTTAACTGAAAGCTACGCAGTGTTTGCTAGACTCACGCACCTGTCAGTCAGTCTGTCAGAGAGTCAGTCAGCATGTCATCTTGAACAAATAGCGCACAGCACTACGGTTACAGAAAAGTTTGCGCTGTTTACCTCTAATATGTTTTGGTGCGATTATAATCCGCTATAAAAAACACGACTAAATGTTTTAAATAAGAAGCTGTAATGTAGCCGTGGCGGGATGAATTTTGGCGTGGCGGCCCGCCACGGATGAATGAATGTAGCGGAAACCTTGAATAAGGCGCACGGCGCTGAAAACCTTTTTTTCTTTTCATCAGTTTCTAGCGAGGTAAGGGGTTAAATCCCTTTTGTTGGCAGTTCTGTTGTCAGTGTCTTTTGCGTACACCCTCACATTGTGAAATTTACCACATTTTTTTAAATGTTATTCCTTATTAAGTTTCGTGAAACAGTTAGTTACGACAGATAGTGTGCGCTTTGTCTACGACACGAATTCCATTCCTGTACTCCACTGGAAAACCAAAATGTTCCCAAACAGGAGACTTAAATGTATTTGGGGGATCTGCAATCTCAATATATGCGAAGCAGCCGTCCTGCATATACAGTAGTAATGGAGTGTGATCGCTCACTCAAGTCACATGACATGACATGCACTTGGAAAATACTATTCCAAATTCTAAAACATTAGAATATAATATTTAGAACAAAAGCTCATCATTACTAATACAATTTAATCAAATGTGATAAAATAAAGATGTTTTGGTTCAATTAGAGACAAGTGACGTCAACCTTAACAGTGGGCAGCAGGGGGCGTGACAATATCGCGGTCCGCCACGAGAGTTTCGCGATACGTATCGTGGTTGGTGTATCGCGATATTTCGGTTCGGTTTGGAGTATCGTTACACCCCTAGTTTTACCTATTAAAGTTTATTAAAATATTAATGACAACACAACATGAGTTGCTCTACAAATATATATATATATATATATATATATATATATATATATATATATATATATATATATATATATATATATATATATATTATAGTAAGAATAAAGGCAAAAAAAAGCACACTTACTTAAAAATACAAATGTTTTTTTTAGATTTAGCCCACTCCACAATTCACACATTACTGTCTGGCTAGTTTTTGTCTTATACTTATGCTAAAAAGGCAATAATGGTGCAACATTCCTGACCAGTATCACCAATAAAGCCTAGAAAAACAGGGCATCAGTATATTGTAAACTAATCAAATATCCCTTCCCAGTTATCAAAGAAATTATTTGTTCCTTAATTGTAGTTTTGTAACTATTAAATTTTGTTTTAATTCAAAATTGTAATATATACATCAGTGTAAAAGCTATGACTGGTGGAAAAACATATTTCTGTAATTGTATACCTGGGTCTTCACTTTTGCCCTGGCTTCTTTTGGCTTTAACAAACTCATCCCTCAGGTTTTTCCAAACATTTTAACAAAAATGTTCCTCCTTTCCCACGGCTGTTGCTATTTCTAGCCAAGAATTATTGATCATCAGGTCATCTCTATGATCACGGATTATAAAGATGTCTGTACAGTCTATATACAGTACTATTTCAGACAAAATCTCTTCAAAGGGCATATTCAACTCAAATCAAACTCGTTCGCTCAAGTCTCAAAAACAAATCATGCGAGGACGTCACATTCGCCGCGCGCACTCAAGCAAACTAGCGAACACGTCGAGTATAAACCAGGCTTTATTCCCCGGGTGTCTTCGTCCCTGTTTGGAGGACTAGTCATCATTTAGGTGTATAGTTCAGATATGTGCTGGATTTTATTTTAATCCCATCCAAATTGAATGTGTATTTATTCTCAGTTTTTTTTTTTTTGACACTTTCAGTGGTCCTCTGGGAATTAAAAAATCCCATCAGGATAGGTCTGTGAGTGCAAAAAATTATTTGTTCATGGCATTTTCTAATTGGTGTGATTCTGGTTGCAAATCTTGGTGTATCTTTAGTGTGTATTTAGACCATTTACCAAGTTTTTATTTATTTATTTTTATTTTTGTAAAATAGCTGGAATTAAAGTTTTGTTGGTGTCCAATATAAAAGGGAAAATGACATAATATAGATCATGAACTGCTCAGGATCACCGCAGTTGTAGCTGACTTTAGTGTAAGCGAGTTGTGCCATCAGTTGTGTGTGCAGCATCAGTTATTGTGTTAAGCTTCAATTATAGGGTGATGAAATTACATTTGATTGTACCCTCACTTTTTCTAGAAAGTACAATTAAAGTAAATTATAAATACAATAAAGTAAATGTGTTCATCATATTGATATAAGTAAGGCTTATTTATTTATATTAACAGGACAAAAAGAAAAGAAAACACTCCCATGCAAACAAAGCTAACCATTTTTAGTTGTTACAGTGTTTATTATAAAATGTTTTTAACATGCTGGTCAATGCTTTGTATTTCAAGTCTGCACTTTTTACAATGTTTAATCTGATATTTTTGCTGTGTAAATTGTAGATGTACACTCCAAAACCAGTTTAAAAATGCCTGAATAAATGTTCCATTCATTGTTTCTGCTTGCACCTCTCAGGGTTCTCTGGGATTGGAGGAGAGTTCATGCCCCGGCCCAGCAAACTCACAGCAGCCTGGAACTCGACACAGTTTTGTACAGGAGCACTTCCAAGCCCAGTACAGGTCAGACACCCCTTAGTCTTTAATTTAAGACCAAGACTGCCCTTCATTTGTCTGCCTGTACTTTGCATTCTGTTGGGACATTTGTGTGGTATTCAACATGCTTGATTGCAGTATTTTAGTGTTATGTGAAACAATAATATTGAAAAAGTAAAGTACTGTATGTTATGTAAGCGATTCAGTGCGGTTGATAGGCTAATTAGCAGCCCAGCGCGAAGCAGAATACTGTTGTATAAGAGTGAAGAGCTATATATTCTGTGAAACCAAACACCTGGACATACTTTATCCTACTCATTACAGGAATACTTATACTTGCCAGAAAAAAATTTTTCTAAGCCAAAGCTCTTTAATTACACTTGAACTACCAAAATTCTATAACTACTAGTGACTCCATAGTTGTCATTCTGGTCGTTCTCATATAAGATGTCATATTTTCACGGCATATTTACATTCAAAGCTTTTGAGATATTAATATTGAGATATTAAAATTAAGTTTTGAATGTCTGTCATCAAGTCATTACTCTAAAAATAGGGTCTTTTTGGTAATACAGCCTATAAATATATAGGCCTTTAGACCACCCGCGGATGTTCATGTCTCACTTTCATAAGCAGAGGAAAAGCGTTGGTCGCCCCACTAAATATGCTGATTTGATAGACATATCTGAAGTAAAGTTATGTTTTTGCCCACAGAAAGTTCTGTTTTTGTTAGCAGGAAGATGCTAGGCAACGGAGACACACATATTTACAGTCACGGGAAAAAGTAGCACACACTGAAATGCAGTGATTAAAGTAATTAAAGGTAGAAATACTCATAGCTCTAAAATATCAATGTTAGCAGCAAACAGTAAAAAATAATAGCATAACAAACAATCTATCCATCCACCCATCCATCCAGGTAGGTCTTGACCACATTATAGCTCCACATTACTATTCTGAATGATTATAGCTACTTCACAGCCTGGTTGGGCCATTAAAAGACTGATTTATCAAGTAGCCTTAACAAAAATAATAATCAGAGGAGACTTTTTCTTTCATGCTTAGTTTAGATTAAAATAAAACAAATGTTTGAAAATAAATACTACAATTCTTCTCAGTCGCTATGATACATTTTTTAGATCAGAGTTAAAATTCTCAAAAGTACCTGTTCAATCTTCACATTGTGTCACTTGTGCACATCAAAAAAAAGCTGACTCTCATTTTTTTTAAGTTGCAAATGCTTTGGTACACACATGCAAATTATTATTTACAATTCTCTGCTGTTTCCTACATCATCAATTGCTTTTGTTATGTTGATCAATATGTATTATAATGGTTTTCTGTTGAACAGTCTCACCACCCCTCCCCCACAATGTTTGGGCATTAGTTCATCGCACCAAAGCAAGTCTTTACATGCAAGTTGTCATAATGTGTCAAATATATTTCTTTCTATTTACATTAGACTTTTTTCTTAATCTGTCCTACAGTATGATTGTCCGATGTTTACATAACTAAGCTTTTTTCTTTGTGCTATGTACTGCTGACTTTTCCTTTCTGTATCTCAGTGACACACAAATTACAGTACAAACAGTATAGGCGTAAATGTGAATCTTGTCCAGTCTCTTGCATTTAAACTCCCACATATTCTAAACCTACAATTTACAATAATTGTCATCAAAACGTAGCCATAGTTTACATCAGAACATCCCTCCAGAGTACACTGTTATATTTACAACATGACTAAGCAATGTCACTGTCTTATCCGTACACAATGACATAAGAACTTGTCGATCTGATGGCACTGACATGTTTATTGACACAGATATTTATTTTCGAGATATATTGTCAGCAAGAGACTGTCTTTTGCAGGTAATCCATGGTGTATTTGTACAAGTTGTTTTGAGAAATGTACTAAAAACGGAGAAAAACTGTAAGTCATTAATGTTGGTCGGTGACTATTTGAACATGATGTCACTGAATGTGTGTGTGTCTGAGAGAGAGAAGGCATTTTTATCTGTTATGCTGGGTTCACACCAAACACGGAGCACTGCGGCACTCGCTCTAGTTTACTCGTACTTGTCTATTTTTCACATTTACATTTATGCATATAGCAGACACTTTTATCCAAAGTGACTTAGGCCCAATCCTAATTCTACCCCTTAGCTCTTCCCCTTACCCCTACCCCTCATTTTGTGCATTCCCGTGAAGGGGTAGGGGTGTCCCAATTCTCTTTTCTTTAAAAAGCGTAGGGCTAAGGGGAAGGGATATACACCCCTTCGAAAGGAGATTTTTCAGGACCACACTCGAAACCAAGGGGTAAGAAAGTTTCCCAGAATACACCAGCCACAACGGCAGCTTGACTGCACCCGGAAGTAAGGACATCCACAAATTAGTATTATTTGTCATTAATAAGTATTATTAAGGCATTATTAAGTGTCTGCTATAATGTTAATGTTGTTTTTGGTGTGTTTACATAGATGAATATGGCCACGGTGTAAATACATACGTAGTAGAGCTGAAGATCTTTGCCTGAACCCGACAGGACCCTAGGGGTTCAGGTGGGTCCAGGCTTAATTTCTATCATTTTAGATAGGTTGGGCCAGGCAGGGCTTGGGCTTGCACAGTAAATGAACAGTCAAATGATGCATTTCGATTAGCGCGAGAAAGTACTCAAATAGTTTGTTACAACATTAAAACCCATCCCTGCAAAGGTGAAACAAATGATGACGGAGAAATCAAAAAGATCTCAGGCCACCCGCCAGTTTAAAAGAATGGTCATTCTAGCCACCAAGGGATTTCGGCGGTCGTTCATACACTGCGTAATACGGTAGAGCGCTAAACAGCAACATACAGCAAGCTGACAGGGAAGATGACGAGGTCACTCGCTACATTGAAACCGCTGTCATGGAAAATTAAATAGATGTTCTTGGCTGGTGGAAGATGAACAAACAATACTACCCAAAACTTGCAAAATTAACCAGAACAGTATGCATCCCGATCAGTAGCAGCAGCAGTGAATGGGTGTTCAGTGCTGCTCAATGAGCGGAGAACTGCGCTAAAGCCATCTACAGTGGATTCAATAATGTTCCTCTACAAAAACACGTAAGCCTATTCTTGGTGAGTAAAGGATTTTCAAATTATAAATAAATATTAATCAAACCATAAAATCTTAATGTAGACAGAGTATACAGGCTAATGTTGGCATTATTTTAATATTCAGCTTCACCGTCACCTTAATGCCAAATTGTGAAGAAAAGTGGTGAAACAAATCCCGCAGAGCCTTTATCTTAATTTCGTTATTGCCAAATACCCATAATAATTTATCATTTATTTTTAATTTAATTTGTTAAGAAAGACTTATTTTTATTGGTGTGTTGGCCAATTTAAAGATGTACCTAGGCCTATTTAGAGTGCTGAGATGTTACAGAGGACTTATTTTATTTCTTTGTTCCAACTTCTAAGTGGCCTATAGCCTATGTTTGTCATGAATAAATGACACACACATATAAACACATATAAAAAAAACACATATAAACGACTCATTCGTGAAAAAAGGCAAAAGAGCTGTGTGCATGTGCACATTTAAATAATGTCGGCCTATAAACGGGTTCGGGCTTTTAAAAAGCTGTCAATCAAAATGTACTTGTCGGGCTCTGGCCGAATTCTGTCGGGCTCGGACCCTATCGGGCCTAACTTTTATGGCCCGATTACAGCTCTAATACATAGTACAGTTACGATCTTATTGCCACATTAGCACAACTAAAATAACTACAGCAGTCAAGACCGTTTGATCTCATATGAAGCGAAAGATCGCAATAACATATGATGACATGTGCAGGTGTTGTAGTGGTGTCCCTTAGGGTAGGGAGGGACCTTAGGGGTAAATTTTGAAGCCCTTGCCCTTCACACTCGGTTTAAAGGGTCAAGTGGAAGGGGAAGGGGTAGGGGTGCAAAAATAGAATTGGGATTGGGCCTTACACTCATGAACACACACCTGGGAAGCAGTTTGGGGTTTGTGCATTGCTCAAGGGAACCACCTCAGCCGTGGTATTAAGGTGGATAATTTACTCCATCAACAATCCCTGCTGGTGCTGGGACTTAAACCTGCGACCTTTGGATTACAAAGATGGTCTCTAACTGTTAGGCCATGACTGTCGCCACAATTTTTTTCACTTCACACAATTTTTTTGATTGAGTTTGCTCTGTACAGGTGATTGGGACATTTCATATAATTTATGCTGTGCTGTGATAATTCACCTCTATTCACACTTTGTCTTTGTTTGTAAGTTACTCAAATGAAAATGGTCTGAACTCAGCATTAGCAGTTTCACAATTTATACAACGCACATAGCCTAGTTTAGTGTTTCTCAACCACGTTCCTGAAGGACCACCAGCTCTGCACATTTTCCATTTCTCCTTAACCAAACACACCTGATTCAGATCATCAGCTCATTAGCAGAGACTGAAAGAGCTGTAATGGGTGTGATAAAGGAGACATCCAAAAACATGCAGTGCTGGTGGTCCTCCAGGGATGTGGTTGAGAAACACTGGCCTAGTTCAAACAGACTTTGTCTGAATGCACATTTCAATAATGTCACGTGGGCCACACACCACTGACTCTCATTGATTTTGATGCAACATATTTTACAATGTAGGGCTTGGCGATATTGCAAAAAAAAAAAAAAATCACAATTTCATGTTTCATATCATTTGGTATTGATAATTATTGAATATTTTTTAACAATCCATTTAGGAATATTAGGGTTTTTTTTTAACCACTTTATTTTTTACTCCCATGCTAAAAAACTCTTTCAGATGGGGTGCTAGTGGCTGGAATGCACAAGAAAAGAAACCAAAAAGCCACTCTGGCAACATTCCTACATCCTTTTTTATTTGCGATCTCCTCACTGCTGTTATACGGCACTCATTTTCGCGTGTGTTGTTATTCTGACCTGAAGTGACGTGGTTTTATTTACCATTTTCAATGCACTGCTTGTGCTCCCCTGGTGTCTCTCTTAACTAGGCGACCATCATGCGTTTTGGATGATGGCAAATGAACAAACTATTGCTGCAGCTTCTGATTCAAAGCACTGCAGTGTTTGAGTGCGCTGTGTTTGTCTGAGGTAATGAGTCTACCGTTATTACTGAAATGTGTGTATTCAAATTGCTTCAAATTGTGAAGCAGATTGGTTAGTTCTACTTACATGAATTGCGATGCACTCGCGGCATTCGGAAAAGTTCAGATGTTTTTTAACTAGGTACACCTGGAAAATGCACACCCATTACGTGTGCACCGATTGCACTACGTATGTGTCGTGCAAGTCGCGTGCCTCCATTAGAAATAACAAACTTACACCCTAAGCTTATTGGCATTGCTGCCAAGGCGTGTTCTCAGCAGCCACATTTTACTAAAACTATAGCACTTTGTAACAATTTTTTTTCTATCGTTATTGACAATGGTGATTGATCAATAAATACAAATACCAATTTTATCGCCCAGCCCTATTATGACGTAAAATTTTGCTCTGTTGGTAGGAGTGTGCTCAATTTTACCACACACAATATACAGAGGGTAGATAATAATGACATGCCATCCTGTAAATACTATATTGAATCTGCGCATCAGTGGAGTTGCTCTTCAGTGTTTTCAACTTTCATTCGATCATTTATTCAGAATCAGAATCAGTTTTATTGCCAAGTGTGCTTCACACACAAGGAATTTGTTTTGGCTACAGAAGCTTCCAGTGTACATAAAGTGACAAGTGACAACACAAAATTAAATATGAGAAAAGAAAAAGGCGATAAACATTAAACAGAGATGCAGTAAGTAAAAAATAAAAAATATCTGTTTATACAATTCAACATCCAGATATGTTGTAAATATACAGGCAGTGTTGGGGAGTAACGGAATACATGTACCGGCGGTATGTATTTAGAATACTATTCATAAGTAACTGTATTCCGTTACAGTTACTATTTTTAAACAGGGTATTTAGAATACAGTTACTTTCCTAATACCATTGGAATACTTCGGGCGATGCGTGTCTGGCCCGTAATAATATTACTAAATTGCCGAAACCATAAAAACAAAAGCTACACTCCCGACTGCAATCACCAGCGTTAACTCAGTGAGACTCACGTAAATGAGCCTGTTCTCACGCTCTCACGCCACACCTTCAATTCCTCACACAACACAAAGGATGATCACAAACACCGAACAACCGGACAACAACCATGATTTTCAAATAAACTGCTTTTTTTGCCGTTATTGTTCGTGAATTCGCTGCTTGATGTTACGTTTGTGCTTTCAGAGGTTTCGTTTACGCTCAAAGCCCTCTTCATAAAGTACAACACTACATCCTGTAGAGCGACTCTTCAGCCAGGGAGGACTCATTTTTACTCCTCATCGCAACAGAATGACAGATAAGCACTTCGAAATGTCTCTATTGCTGCACTACAACCGCCTTTACTTGTTGTTTGACTTAAAACAAAACTTGTTCATTTTGATGTTTACATTTTTGTAAAGCAAACACATTTTGCATTCTTCTAATATTTGCAATATTGTTTTTAGGTGAGAAGTTTTCATAATAGAAATTAAAATGTTGGATAGAACCTGTTACATTACCTTGGTTTTACATAAACTATTTTGAAGTTTTTCTTTTCTTGTATACCTGATATGTTTCTGTGCAGACTGTGAAATACAAAGAGTAAGCAAAATGCATATTATATACATATACTGTATATTACAGACAGTAATGCTGTCTATGTTCAAGCACTTTTTATCTTTATTACAGAAACAGAAACAGAAATTGAATTTGTTGACACTTTATTAAATAAACTTTATTTAATAAACATAATTATAGTGTTTTATTTATTTTTCCCTGTCAGTCAATAATGTTTAGCATTAGAGGCCCTCTGTTTTCCTGCATAAATTGCTACCAATGCATAGTGTGACATTTAATAGACTTGAAGGCTGTTTTCAAAGGGAGTATTCCAAGTATTTTGAATACAGTACCAAGATTAAGCAAAGTAACGGAATACGTTACAAAATACATTTTAAAGCAGGTATTCTGTATTCTGTAACTAAATACATTTACAAAGTATTCTCCCCAACACTGTATACAGGTTATAAGGTGCTGTGTACCAATGCGAATGGAGAAATTATTGCATTGTATATTGTTATAAGGTGCTGTGTACAAGTGCGTATGAGAAAGTATTGCACGTTTATTGCACAGTAGAGGAATATTTAACTGTTCATGAGGTAGATGGCCTGAGGAAAGAAACCTTTCCTGTGTCTGGCTGTTTTTGTGCTTGGTGCTCTGTAGCGCCGACCAGACGATAACAGTTCGAACAGGTAATGTGCTGGGTGCGAGGCATCCAGAGTGATTGTGCGAGCCCTTTTACTCACTCTGGAAGAGTACAGTTCTTGAAGTGTAGGAAGGGTAGTGCCAGTGATTCGTTCAGCAGTCCGGACTATTCGCTGTAGTCTACAAAGGTCAGTTTTGGCAGCTGAGCTGAACCAGACGGTGATTGAAGTGCAGAGGATGGTTTGGATGACAGCTGAGTAGAACTGTACGAGCAGCTCCTGTGGCAGGTTGAACTTTCTCAGCTGACGAAGAAAGTACAGTCTCTGCTGGGCTTTCTTCACAATAGAGTCTATGTGAATGTCCCACTTCAGATCCTGAGAGATGGTGGTGCCCAGGAACCTGAATGACTCTACTGCAGCCACAGTGCTGTTCATGATGGTGAGTGGGGGGAGTGCAGGGGGGTTTCTCCTAAAGTCCACTATCATCTCCACTGTTTTGAGCGTGTTCAGCTCCAGGTTGTTGTATCTGCACCATAAAGCCAGCCACTCCACCTCCTGTCTGTATGCAGACTCGTCACCGTTCCAGATGAGTATGATAAGTAGGTCCTGGTAGGGATGCATAACTCCTCTCAGAAACTGATGTATGGTGTTACAGTGTCGGTGAGCTTGTCCAGGTCGGTGGCTGCAGCTTCAAAAACACTCCAATCAGTGCATTCAAAAGAGGCTTGTAAGACCTGCTCTGTGACGTTTGTCCATCTCTTAACAGTCCTTAATACTGGCTTAGTAGTTTTAAGTTTTTGCCTGTAAGTTGGTATAAGATGAACCAGGCAGTGGTCAGAGAGTCCTGGAGCTGCTCTGGCGACGGAGCGATATGCATCCTTTATTGTGGTGTAGCAATGGTCCAAAATGTTATTGTCTCTGGTGGGGCATGTAATGTGCTGTTTAAATTTAGGCAGCTCATGTGTGAGTTTTGCCTGATTAAAGTCACAGAGAATGATAAAAACAGAGTCCGGGTGTCGTTGTTCAGTCTCTGTGATCAGATCAGACAGGTGTTGTAACGCAGTACTCAAGTGTGCTTGCGGTGGAATGTAAACACCAATGAGAATGAACGAGGAAAACTCCCGCGGTGCATAAAACGGCTTGCAGTTAATGAAAAGTATTTTCACATCAGGACAGCACAATTTCTTTAACACAGTTACAACCGTACACCACCTCCTGTTGATGTAAAAGCATGTCCCACCACCGCGCGTTTTGCCCGTTAACTCCGTATCGCGATCTGCTCTGTACAGCTGAAAGTCCGGTAGGTGTAATGCGCTGTCCGGAATAGCTTCGTTCAGCCAGGTTTCTGTGAAACACAGCACAGCAGAGTTGTTAAAGTTCTTGTTTTTGCATGTGAGCAGAAGTAGTTCGTCCATTTTGTTAGGAAGAGAGCGGAGATTCGCCAGATGGATGCTAGGCAGCGCCATTAATTTAATTTACTTCGGCTTAGTTCCTTTATTTATAAGGGTTCACCACAGTGGAATGAATCGCCAACTTCGGAATTTTGGAATTAACTGTCAACTTATAAAGCATATGTTTTACGCAGCGGATGCTTTTCCAGTCACAACCCAGCACTGGGAAACACCCATACACCTTCACATTCACACACACAAACTACAAAATAAAGATGAATTGAATTGAAATTAAGATAACCCAAGGCTTTTTTGCTTTTTTAAATAAAAGATCAAAGTATATACCTGTTTGTAGGAAGGAACCTTAAATGATTTCTGTTGTGATCTGGCATACAAATAAAGAATAATAATATATAGAAAAAAATACATAAATAATATAAAGAAAAAAAATCTAATGAAGTAACTTGACTTTCAATAGGGGTGGAAGGGATATTTTATTAGTGGAAGATTTCCCCACTAATACAATGGCAGGGGTAACAGGGGTTTATTTTACAGTAGATGCATCAGAAACTAGTACTACACAAAGGAGCTGTTTGATGACAAAAACCTGACAAATGTCCTGAAATGCATCTAAACAATGTCTGTATGGGCGGTAAACATAGTATAAGCTGAATAATTTATTCAAGTACATTTAACTATTAGCATATAATGCACAACCTCATAATGGCATTACCACATTAGATGTGCATCAGTGACTACATTTACATGGACATCAGTAATCGAATTATTTGCTTTAATCTAATTAAGAGAATAATAAGACTAAGGTGTTTACATGAGTTGCTTTTCGAATGTTCCTTTCATAATCCCGTTTTACATGTTACAGCCCATAATTCGATTAATAACATTGTGTCACGATGCAGGTCTCTGTGGTCTGCACTGACTTGGTAGGTGCAAAAAGTGTCAATCAGCCGTGCGTGTGTGTCTGGGTGTGTGCGTCTAGGTGTGTGTGTGTGTGTGTGGACAACCCTGTCGCAAAAAGCGGCTTAAAGTCCTACATGATGGAAATAGTTCGATTAAGGTGTTTACATGTCTGTACTGCACTTCAATAATGCGACTAAGAACGGCATACTCCACATGTCTTAATTCGATTTCTCTTTAGTTCGATTATGACCTTAATCTGATTAAATCAATCAAAAATCGCTGTTTACATGGTCGACTCTTAATCAGAGTATTGTCTTAATCGCATTAAAATCGAATTATTGGTGTCCATGTAAACGTAGTCATTGTTGTGAATGTTGAAACATAGGCTTATTCTGAAAATGTAGCACTATATACATTTCTAGATATTATGTTGCTAGATCTACGTATGGCTGCATTTCATCTTTCCATATTTTAGGAGCCATAAATGAGAAGGCTTGACCTACTTTACTCGACTTTGTTATTATAGGTACTACCAGAAGCCCTGAGTTTTGAGATCTTAAAGAGCAGGTTGGATTGTAGCGAGACAGAAGGTTTGTTAGATAAACAGGAGCTAGATTATTTACAGGTTTATAGGTAAGAAGTAATATTTTAAAATCAGAACGGAACTTAACAGGCAGCCAGTGTAAGGAGGATAAAATTGGGGTGATATGATAATATTTTCTAGACCTGATAAGAACTCTAGCAGCTGCATTTTGTACTAGCTGAAGTTTGTTAATAGAGGATGCTGGGCAACCAGCGAACAGAGCATTGTGGTAATCCAGTCAAGAAGTCATAAAAGCATGAACTAGCTTTTCTGCATCTGAGATGGATAGCACACTTTGTAACTTAGCGATATTTCTCAGATGAAAGAAGGCAGTTTTTGTGACATGGGATATATTATTTTCAAAAGTTAAATTGGTGTCTAATATAACACCCAGATATTTTACCGTAGAGCGAATGCTAACTTTGCATCCCTCTAATTGCAGGTCGAGTTGTGAGATCTGCTGTGTACAGGATTTAGGCCCAATGAGTAATACTTCTGTTTTATCTGAGTTTAAGAGAAGAAAAATGTTGGCCATCCAGTCTTTAAAATCTTTAATACATTCAGTTCAGATGTCTCATTAGGTTTTGTTGAAATATATAATTGAGTATCATCTGCATAGCAGTGAAAGCTGATCCCGTGTCTTCTAATAATGTCTCCCAGTGGTAGCATGTGTATTGTAAACAGCAAAGGGCCTAAAACTGATCCTTGAGGCACCCCATACTTTATTGGCCTGACTTGTGTAAGCTGTCCATTAATATTCACAAACTGGTAATGGTCAGCTAAGTATGACTTAAAACCATTGTAGAGCCTGTCCCTGGACACCTGTAGAATTTAAGCGATTTATGAAGATATTGTCGTCAATGGTGCCAAACGCAGCACTAAGATCCAATAAAACTAATAACGAGATGCACCCTTAGTCAGCAGCTAAGAGTAAATCGTTGGTTATTTTCACTAATGTGGTTTCTGTACTGTTATGAGGCCTGAAACCTGACTGAAACATTTCAAAATCATTGTTCATCTGCAGAAAGGAGCACTTTCGTATGGACGCCTTTTCCGCTTTGTCCGCTTTGTCCGGTAGCTCGACATGTATGTCGGCGGACTTGAGACGCAGAGCAGAGTTGACCATGACAACAGGGTTCGAGTCCAATGAAGAACAGTTTTAGAAAGCAGGTAAAACAAAAGCTAAAAAATAAAATAACAGGGTGAGAATGTGGTAAAATCTGAAAACGTGGTAAAAATCAGGGGGCTTTTCTTTTTCTGGATTGCTTTTTTTTAAAACACTGCAGTTGGGTTTAGGGAAGGGGGTGGGCGGGTCAATCTGTGCTTTTAAAACAGTATTGGTTTGGTTTTGGGGGATTGGTCAGTTGGTCAGTCAGTAAATCAGTCAGTCAACAGCGGCCTCTGGTGGATTTACATGAGAACAGCAGGCGCGAATGGTACTCGCGAGAGAAATTTGAGATCTCAAAAAGCGTACACAGCGGCCTCTGGTGAATTTGCGAAAACTGCAAAAAAACGTAGCTCATGTGACGAATTTTGCTCTCTCCAGAAATGTATATAGGAGTACGTAATCAGTATGAGCCTGAATGTTTTGTCTTGTAAAAATTAAGAAATGCAAAATTCACTTAAACGTTTTTGCCGTAGATTACAAAAAATACCCTTTCACTTTGAACAGCGCTATTTAATTAACTTGCAGTCAAGTGAAGTTTAATTAACTACATTAGGTCAGACAGTTTTCAATTTTAGGCTCATTGGAGTGTTGTATACTAATTATGAATATTTATAGCCTCTAATTCCTGCAGATTCCCTAAATAATCATGTTCATGGTTTATTCAGACATCCATCAATGAGGAAAATGACTGGTTATCTTCTGTAGAAGTGCATCAGAGTTTGCCTGCTCTCATACAAATGTGCTCATCCGGCACGCGCAGTGTGAGCTCTCTAGAAAACAGCAGGCTTCACGCTATTCACTGTCTCTCTCAGGCTGCAGGGCTGTTGAAACATCTGTGCCGGAACTTTCCGCAGTCAAAATGATCAAGCAATCCATAATGAAATCACATGGTCTACAATAAAGAATATTACAAAAGCATTATTTTCACCTATTTCTGGTGACAGAGACCTTCTCGCCAGCGGCTTTTCTGCTTCCGATATGCAAATGCTCAGTATTAAATTTTCAAGTGAGCAAAAGTTATTTCAGTAGGTTTAATTATATTTTTCTTCAAGTCTACAAATTCTAAAGCATCAAAGCTCTTTATAAATACCCCAGTTCTTCTAGCTTCATGCCCACTCACATTTAGACTCCCAGAACTCCTCATCGAGTAGAAAAGCAAGTAGAGATGAACTCAGCAATTTTCTGAAATCAAGAAAAAAGGCTTTTGCTTCTCAGTGAGTTCTTGGTTTCACCGCTTCAGTTGTATAATTCCAGTAGCAGTGTTGATTGCGCTAACTTTGAAAACAGAATGACTAAGGCCAAATTTACACCGCCTAGCTTAAGTGACCCAATTCTGTTTTTACCTTCACATGTGGCACAGATTGGATATATATGAATTGGATTCCATGATTGTGAAAGCAGGCAGAAAGCACATGGATTCTCTCCCATATAAGCAGACGGGTCTAATATTTCACATCTTAACCATATCATTTTTTATTATATTTATTTATATTTTAATATTAATATTATTATTATTATTATTATTATTATTTGGATTTATTATTCTCCAATGATTTACATCACTTTACACACAATAAAAGAATAATAAACAAATTACTTGTTTACATCAACTCCTAAAAGCGGCAACAGTTCTCATTCTGAAAAACGTAGCCCTATATACGTTTCTGGAGATCGCGAATTATGTAGCCAGAGCTAAGTATGGCTGCATTTGTCTTTAAAACTAATGCTACGGGGTGGTATGACGCCATTCATTTTCTTGCTTACCAGCTGACAGCTTACCTGCATGTGGACAGCTTTCCCATTGTTAGCAGTTAGTCCAATTAGCTCGACACATACGTTGGCACACTTGGGATGCAGAGCAGAGTTGATCGTGACGAAGGGTTCGAGTCCGGTGAAGAATGGTTCCAGAAAGCAGGTAAGACAAAAACAGAAGCCAAAAATTTAAATAAAGAAGTAAATAACAATGCGAGAATGTGGTAAAATCTGAAAATGTGGTAAAAATCAGAGAATGGACTTGCGTTCTTGTAGAGACTGGTCTTGCCAAGTTACCTCAGAAGAATGAACTTGGGAGAAACAGAGAACGCATCCTGTGAGAAATGAGATGCTTTGTTCTTCCTGATGGTCACATGACCTTAACGTGTTTTTAATAGAAAATTATTTAAACATTACAGTATTCATACAATAATTTATTGTTTTTCCCCTTTTCACAATATGTACTATGCATATAGACCTTACAAATATACATTGCGCACTAAAAATAAAACAGATTTTAATAAGAATTTCAGCAAATAAACACCCTTAATGTGTTTATGCCTTTATAAAGATTTTCATTTTAATGTTTACTTTTACCGTTTCATTTAGGGAAACTCCTGAGACACAGTTATATCTCCGAACTTTAAAAATAAATCTATATAAAATGCTGCACTTCCCACCTCCTTTATTCAGCCGCAATGATTTCTGGGACTTCTAGAGCGAGTTTTTTCGATATCAAGAACACATCCAAGAACTTTCACGCGTTTCTGTTCTTGTGGTCATTTTGGAACTGAACTTTGGCGGATGATGATGCTGTTACATAAGAACACGAGGACGCAAGAATGCTGAAGAACGCATATTGAGAAACCCAAAGCCATTGTAAGTCAACATGAGCGCCTGATAACTCTGCCCCTTCCGCTACGTGAGCAAATAAAAAATAAATAAAACCTTTTGTTGACAAACACTTATTAAATCATTTGAAAAACAAAACAAAACTGTTTAACCCTCTAGCGATATTTATGTTAATTTCCCTGCCACTGTTTCTTTAAGACCAACACTGAATTTTTTTTTTGTTGGAAAGAGAAGATCTTAGTTTAGCCAATGATGCTCTTTGGTTAAGTCACATGACATGCAGTGTTTTTTCTGTAGCGTGATTTCTGACAGACTGTTGTTTATTGTGAGTAGTTGCTGAATGCAAATGAAAATGTCAATCAAAACAAAGGATCAACTCATTCATTCATTTTCTTCAATTCAATTCATTCATTTTCTTTTCGGCTTAGTCCCTTTATTAATCTGGGGTTGCCACAGCGGAATGAACCGCCAACTTATCCAGCACAAGTTTTACGCAGTGGATGCCCTTCCAGCTGCAATCCATCTCTGGGAAACATCCATACACACTCATTCACTGTAGACTACGGACAATTTAGCTTACCCAATTCACCTGTACCCCATGTCTTTGGACTGTGGGGGAAACCGGAGCACCCGGAGGAAACCCACGCAAACGCAGGAACATGCAAACTCCACACAGAAACGCCAACTGACCCAGCCGAGACTCGAACCAGCGACCTTCTTGCTGTGAGGCGACATCACTACCTACTGCGCCACTGCGTCGCCCTCCAGTAAGTTATGATGACATATTCACAACAAATGTTTTTTAATTAAATTAGTTTTTTGTAAATCGATCAAATGTACAGGTTGCCAAATGGCAACACTGTGCAGTAGTCAAACGTGCAATATTGCAATGGGTCAGCTAGCTAGCAAGGTCAGCTGTGAACTTTTAAGTTGTAACAATAACAACATGAATGCTAGTAATATAATGTTGATCAGTTGTATGTTAATGGCATTTGCATTATGGATAAATTTTAGTTTTAATGGCAATACTACTTTTGAATAGATATGAATACAGAGAACAATGTATTAGCAAGCACCACCATGTTCTATGGTAAGTGAAAGAGGAAAAGGACAGAACTGGCTCTTCCTGCAGATGAAAGTGAGGATGAGATGGGTTTTAGTGACCATGAGAATGATGTAGATTGGACATTTGATAAGAGCAGTAATGGAGACAGTTCAAGTAAGTTAGCTTTGAGGCAGATAAGACAGGCGTAATATAGTATATACAGTGGTGGAAAGAGTGCTGAAAAATCATACTCAAGTAAAAGTACCATTACTTGCCTAAAAATGTAGTGTAAGAGTAAAAGTATCTGTTGTAAATATTACTCAAAGTATAAGTAAAAAGTAGCCCTTTTAAAAGTACTCAAGAGTAGTGAGTAGTGAGTATTACGCTGTCAAAAGCTGATATGTTTACATGTAATTTGTGCATGTGTGTGTAAACGTAACATTCTGTACTGCATTTAGTTATTGTGCCCAGAAGCACACAACATCATGAGACATTAATATTAGGTTAGATTTACTGTAGGTTGTAATGTCAGATGACCAAAATTAATTGTCAAGCCAGCAGCTAAGGACAACGTTATTTTGTGGTCCAAAAATGCCATCAAATGACGTTGATATTTGGTTGATTTTAGGTTGTTAGAAAGTGACCAAAATTCAACATGGAGACAACATCTTAAACCAACGTCATATTGACATCAAATACTGACATTTATTCATCAGTAGGGCCCGACAGAATCTGCTGACATTTTTTGCTATTTCTGCGCAGAATTTTGTTAAAAATATGCAGATTTATGCGGAATGATTTTGGGAGTATCATAACTAAGACCTTAATATATGAAATAAAAAGTAATACATTTTTTACGTGTATTTAATGTTTACAATGCAAATCCAATTAGATTTACTTTATTTGTTAAACAAAGTAAGTCTCTCTTATAATATATCTACTAAAAGACAGAAAATATTACTTTACAAACTGTATAAATATAAATGTACACACATTTACACAAGTAAATAAACAGAATCAATGATTTGCTAAAAATCTGCGAAATTCTGAGCGCACAGATTCCGTGTGGGCCTATTCATCAGGTACGGCAACCAAAATCCAACGTCTGATAGATGTCATAGGGGTAACATTCACACAATGTCAAGCTGTAACATTATTAGAAGTTTATATTTGGTTGGTTTTAGGTTGGACATTGGACATTGTTCATTTCCAAACAAAAATCCACATGACGTTAGGGTTCAACGTCAATCAGACGTCAATCAGATGTCATGTTGACGTCCTGTGCCTGCTGGGTGTTTAAGGCCATTTCGGTCATCATACAGTAAACATCCATCATCTTCTTATCAGTGACATGCATATAAACACTCTCTTGGTAAATGTGCGTAAAGATTTTGATTTTTTTTAGATCTTCTTGGACATTTTTAATACTTCCAAACAATTTGCTGCAATTATAAAGTGCACACGTCTTGAGGTAGTTCATTATGATGTGATTTACCTTCTACAATGTGCAATTTGATTGGACAGGAATCTCAGGACTGATTTTTCTAATCCCCATTGACAAGAAAAATAAAGTAATTACTGCAGGTTGAAGGAAAGTAGTGGAGTAAAAGTACAGATACTGCACTAAAAATGTACTCAAGAAAAAGTAAAAGTACACATTTTTAAAACTACTCAGTAAATTACAATTCCTGAGAAAAACTACTCAATTACAGTAATTTGAGTATTTGTAATTAGTTACTTTACACCACTGAGTATATAGTATAATATATTAAACCTTATTAGCTTGTAGCTACATTATTCTGATGCATCTGGATATATTAGACTTGTTATTTATTTGTTATATTTACTGGAGAAAAAATTTATATTAACTGTATGTTGTATACATGTTAATACAATATTATGATTGTTTTCATAATATGATGGCGCCGAGCATGGCTGCCGTGTTGCGAGCTCCCAGCAAACTTCGTTGCGTTTTGTATGTTTTTCTTGTATTTTTGTTGTTTTTCGTGCTGGATGTACACACTCTTATTGCCTACGACAAACACACACTTCGGGAAATTGGCTCCCTCGTCGCACACCGAAGACCGGACTTTGAGTTCCTCAACGAAGCTCTGTTTACAAACACAACAACAGAGCCCTTTGTCTGGACCACACAACCGACACGGCGCCGTAAACGAAGCCGAAAAAGAGGGAAAAGAGCCGGCGTTCTGGTCAGACTACGACGCCGTGGACTTCGACCTCCCCTCCCCACCATTCTGCTGGCTAACGTTCAGTCACTGGACAACAAACTTTGCGAGCTACGGGCGCGCATTTCCTTCCAACGGGAAACAAGAAACTGCTGCATTATCTGTCTTACAGAAACCTGGCTATCTGCGGAGGTACCAGACACAGCTGCTGAACTTTCGGGGTTCTCCGTGCACCGCGCGGATAGAACGAAGGAACTCACAGGGAAAAGCAAAGGAGGAGGTGTTGTTTCTTTATTAACAACTTATGGTGTGATGAGAGAAACATACACTCAGTTAGATCATTTTGTTCTCCTGATCTGGAATACCTTATGCTTCGGTGTCGACCATACTGGCTACCAAGGGAATTCACATCGGTGATTATTGCGGCTGTTTACATCCCCCCTCAAGCCAACACAGAGCAGGCGCTCAGGGAACTGTATGGGAGCATAAACGAGCAGGAAACCGCACACCCGGAGGCAGCGTTTATTGTTACAGGGGACTTAACAACGCCAACCTCAGGAAAATCGCTCCAAAATACTTTCAACATATCACCACAAACACGCGTGGGGATCGTATTTTGGACCACTGCTACTCTCCGTTCCGGGATGCTTACAAATCCCTCCCCCGCCCACCATTTGGCAAATCAGATCACTCTTCTGTTCTGCTCTTGCCTGCTTACAGGCAGAAACTGAAACGGGAACCACCCACCCTCAGGACGTTTCAGAGCTGGTCAGACCAATCGGATTCCATACTTCAAGACTGTTTTGATGACGTTGACTGGGAGATGTTCCGGGCAGCTTCTGATGACGACATCGAAGTGTACTCAGATACAGTTACGTGCTTCATCAGAAAGTGCATAGAAGACGTAGTCCCAACAAAAACTGTCCGTATCTACCCTAACCAAAAACCATGGATCAATCGCGAAGTTCGAACAGCCCTATCAGTGCGAACTTCCGCCTATAAATCCAGAAATGCTGAGGAACTAAAACAAGCAAACTACAACCTCAGGAAAACGATCAAAGCACACCGAAGACCGGACTTTGAGTTCCTCAACGAAGCTCTGTTTACAAACACAACAACAGAGCCCTTTGTCTGGACCACACAACCGACACGGCGCCGTAAACGAAGCCGAAAAAAGAGGGAAAAGAGCCGGCGTTCTGGTCAGACTACGACGCCGTGGACTTCGACCTCCCCTCCCCACCATTCTGCTGGCTAACGTTCAGTCACTGGACAACAAACTTTGCGAGCTACGGGCGCGCATTTCCTTCCAACGGGAAACAAGAAACTGCTGCATTATCTGTCTTACAGAAACCTGGCTATCTGCGGAGGTACCAGACACAGCTGCTGAACTTTCGGGGTTCTCCGTGCACCGCGCGGATAGAACGAAGGAACTCACAGGGAAAAGCAAAGGAGGAGGTGTTTGTTTCTTTATTAACAACTTATGGTGTGATGAGAGAAACATACACTCAGTTAGATCATTTTGTTCTCCTGATCTGGAATACCTTATGCTTCGGTGTCGACCATACTGGCTACCAAGGGAATTCACATCGGTGATTATTGCGGCTGTTTACATCCCCCCTCAAGCCAACACAGAGCAGGCGCTCAGGGAACTGTATGGGAGCATAAACGAGCAGGAAACCGCACACCCGGAGGCAGCGTTTATTGTTACAGGGGACTTTAACAACGCCAACCTCAGGAAAATCGCTCCAAAATACTTTCAACATATCACCACAAACACGCGTGGGGATCGTATTTTGGACCACTGCTACTCTCCGTTCCGGGATGCTTACAAATCCCTCCCCCGCCCACCATTTGGCAAATCAGATCACTCTTCTGTTCTGCTCTTGCCTGCTTACAGGCAGAAACTGAAACGGGAACCACCCACCCTCAGGACGTTTCAGAGCTGGTCAGACCAATCGGATTCCATACTTCAAGACTGTTTTGATGACGTTGACTGGGAGATGTTCCGGGCAGCTTCTGATGACGACATCGAAGTGTACTCAGATACAGTTACGTGCTTCATCAGAAAGTGCATAGAAGACGTAGTCCCAACAAAAACTGTCCGTATCTACCCTAACCAAAAACCATGGATCAATCGCGAAGTTCGAACAGCCCTATCAGTGCGAACTTCCGCCTATAAATCCAGAAATGCTGAGGAACTAAAACAAGCAAACTACAACCTCAGGAAAACGATCAAAGCAGCAAAACGTCAATACAAAGACAAGGTAGAGGGTCAATTTAACACCAATAATGCAAGGAGCATGTGGCAGGGACTTAATTACATCACGGACTTTAAAAGTAATAAATCCGCCACTGTGAACATTGCTGCGTCTCTCCCGGACGAACTCAACTCGTTCTACGCCCGCTTTGAAGCCCAGGACAGCGCACATACACAACGCGCCCGCTCTGAAGCCCAGGACAGCGCACACACACAGCGCGCTCCCGCGGCCGACACAGAAACCGCCAGCACACTCTCCGTTTCTGTAGCGGATGTAACGAGATCTTTCCGTCGCGTGAACATCCGAAAAGCTACGGGCCCAGATGGCATCCCTGGACGCGTACTTAAAGCATGCGCACACCAGCTAGCGGGGGTTTTCACGGACATCTTTAACCTCTCGCTCTCTCGGTCTGTGGTTCCTACATGCTTTAAGACAGCTACTATTGTGCCAATACCGAAATCAGCTAAAACCACATGCTTGAATGACTGGCGTCCGGTTGCACTGACACCCATCTTCAGCAAGTGCTTTGAGAAGCTGATTAAAAACCACATCTGCTCTGTACTGCCCGCTAACACTGACCCTCTGCAATTTGCATACAGAAACAACCGCTCCACAGATGATGCTATTGCTTTCACCTTGCACACTGCTCTGTCTCACCTGGAAAACAAAAACACATATGTGAGAATGCTGTTTGTGGACTACAGCTCAGCATTCAACACCATAGTGCCTGCCAAGCTGGTGGTGAAGCTCCAGGCTCTGGGCCTACACAGCTCTCTGTGCAACTGGATCCTGGACTTCCTGTCAAGCAGACGCCAGGTGGTCAGAATGAACAACATCACCTCATCCACACTGATCCTCAACACTGGTGCTCCACAGGGCTGTGTTCTCAGCCCACTCCTGTACTCCCTGTACACACATGACTGTACATCCAAACACAGCTCCAATGTCATCGTTAAATTTGCTGATGACACAACGGTGGTGGGCCTAATCACCGATAATGATGAGACGGCCTACAGAGAGGAGGTGCACGCTCTGACGCAGTGGTGTCAGGAAAACCACCTCTCACTCAACATCAGCAAAACCAAGGAGCTGGTGGTGGATTTCAGGAGAGAGAAGAGAGAACACACTCCCATCACCATCAACGGGACACCAGTGGAGAGAGTCAGCACTTTCAAGTTTCTTGGAGTACACATCGCTGAGGATCTGACATGGACTGCCCACACAGACGCAGTGCTGAGGAAGGCACAACAACGTCTCTTCTTCCTCAGGCGTCTCAGGAGGTTTGGAATGAGCCCCCACATCCTCCGCTCGTTCTACACCTGCACTGTGGAGAGCATCCTCACTGGCTGCATCACCACCTGGTACGGAAACAGCACCAGCAGCAATCGCAAAGGTCTACAAAGGATCGTGCGAACTGCTGGACGTGTAGTAGGAGGTGAGCTTCCCTCCCTCCAGGACATCTATATCAGGAGGTGCATGAGGAAAGCCAAGAGAATCATCAGCGACTCCAGCCACCCAAGCCATAGACTTTTCTCTCTGCTACCCTCAGGCAGAAGGTTCCGCAGCATCCGGTCACGCACCAGCCGACTGAAGGAAAGTTTCTTCCCTCAGACTATCAGGCTGATGAACACTTAACACACCCCACACAAACTCTTCCATACCCCGCACTGCACACCGTCAAGATGTAGCATGCACTGCACTTTAACAAATCCATACTTAAAACAATACTGCCTACGTATCGCTGTCAACATTGCCAATTTTACATTGTCTTGTTTTTTTGTGAGTATGTTGTTGTATACTGCACTGTCTGTATCCTGCACTGTCTGTATTTTTGCACTGTCTGTATTTTTGCACTGTCTGTATTTTTGCACTGTCTGTATTTTGCACTGTCTGTATTTTTGCACTGTCTGTATTTTGCACTGTCTGTATTTTGCACTGTCATTGTATTTACACTGTCTGTATTTTGCACTGTCTGGAGCCAGCACCTAAGCTTTTCACTCATCATAGCACACGTGCTGCTGATGATGTGACAATAAAAGTGATTTGATTTGATTTGATTTCAATAATATTCAGCAAAAAGGCATGGAATAAATGAAAGCTGTTGGAATATGAGTTGTTGGAAAGTATGTATAAGGTGTCATTTATAAGTTCTGTGTTAAAGCTTATAATACTGCAACACCAATTAAATCATCTCAAACAAAACAAAATTATTTATTATAAGGAAAGTTCTAAACTTCAAATTTCTAAGTTAAATTCACTGTTGGACGTTGTTGCCATATGGCAACATATCATAAAGTACCTTAAAATAATAATTGTTTTCCAATTTTTTTTTTTTGTTACAGCACTTTAAGTTAAGCCATTTTAAGAAAAGTGAACAGTCAAATATTTTTTTTACAGATGTATCATAATGCGTGCAGTAGAGGGTTAAGATAAAAAAAGCTGTCAAACTAGAATCTTGCATAAAGCATGAAAAACAGTTTCCAAAGGTTCCTCAACTTTATTAATCACAGAGATTAAAAGAGAGGGAGCGAGAGAAAGTGAGTGAGAGCACATTATCCATCAACAATCATTTGCTTTTCTTTTCGGTTTAGTCCCTTTGTTAATCAGGGGTCGCCACAGCGGAATGAACCGCCAACTTATCCGGCATACAGCTGCCACCCACACCCATACACTCTTGCATTCACACTCACACTACGGCCAATTTAACTTATTCAATTCACCTGTACCGCATGTCTTTGGACTGTGGTATAGACCGGAGCACCCGGAGTAAACCCGCGTGAACACGGGAAGAACATGCAAACTCCACACAGAAATGCCAACTGACCCAGCGGCCTTCTTGATGTGAGGAGATCGTGCAACCCACTGCGCTATTGTGACACCCATGTGTAAACAATATAAAACTATTGTGTATATTACTATGATTTTAGTCAGATTCTGCATATATTCTAGATCACATCACATGGCAAATGTAGTCACAAAATCAGCTTAACATTTGATATACAACTTTGACTGACTCTTATCACACATCAGCATGCTAACACCAAAGGTACAGATGTGATATCTGCTTTCAGTAGCTGTTTATAATTAAAGTCAATCTGTCAGTCAATCTGACATTGCCTGTGGTGGATTATGTCTGATCAGATAGGAAATGTAGAGAGACCGCACACTTGAGCAGCATTCATGGTGTGGTCATTAAATTCTGGATTCAGAGAGCAGCTGCTGCTGGGAGCAATCCTTATGCTCTATAGGTGTTTAATAAAGGAGATTCAAAGCACTGAAGTATCCTCAAGGACTTGATTATGAAGATGAGTTCACAGTGCAGAGGATTCTGGCTTCTGTAGTTGCAGTTGACTGTGTTTTGTTAGTGCTACAATAATAATAATGATGCTGTTGCTTTCCTTGTATTGGATATTCACAAATATAGTTGTGACAATGTTGCTGCTGATTTACAAGCAACAAAATGAAACACTTCAAATTCATTGCAATATTCATAATTTCATAAAACTTTGTTGTTAGATCGTCATTAGTTATATACTGTAAGCGTGTTCAAAATAAATCAGTCAAAAATATTATTGTTCAGAAAATGGATTCATTCGAAATGAACTATTTTAAAAAAATAGTTTAACAAGTAGTTTATGCCTTCATTTAGATTTTTACAATTTGAAATTAAAAGAAAGATTTTAGATGTTACTATCAGTATGTTAGATACAAACCTGATGTAACCATATAAAGCTAAACGGACCAACGATTTTTTTCACTCTTTGGTTTCTCATCAAATCTTGACCAATCAAATGCTCTCTCGTATCTGACATGCCCCGCCTCTTCAAGACATTTTTTATTTGATGTGTTTGAGCTCAACCACTCTCACTGCAGAGATGTGATGATACAAAACACTATTGGCTGTTTTTTTTTTAAGGGAAGGAGCTACATTATGTCCCACCCTGTCTTGATGTTTCAGTTGAGATTCCATCAAACATCGAATAAAAATGCACATTTCAAAGCACTTCATGGAACCTTTTAAATGTTTTATTAAAATACAGTATACATCGTTTGTACATGTGATTGTAAATTATAATGAAATTATTGCATAAAATATATACTAAATACATTTTTTGTTGTATTAGTAAATGCAATTATATGATTTCCTTGTATAACTTTGGTCAGATGTTTTGGGTATCCTTCCACAAGCTTCTCACAATAGTTTGCAGGAATTTTGGCCTATTCCTCCTGACAGAATTGGTGTAACTGAGTCAGATTTGTAGGCTGTCTTGCTCACACAAGCTTTTTCAACTCTGCCCACAAATTTTCTATAGGATTGAGTTCAGGGCTTTGCGATGACCACTCCAAAACATTCACTCTGTTGTCCTTAAAGTACATTTTTACTAATTTGGCAGTATGCTTAGGGTCATGGTCTGTTTGGAAGACCCATTTGTGGCCAAGTTTTAATTTCCTGTCTGATGTCTTGAGATGTTGCTTCAGTATTTCTACATAATGTTCTTTCTTCATGATGCCATCTATGCTGTGAAGTGGACCAGTCCCTCCTGCAGCAAAACAGCCGCACAACATGATGCTGCCGCCCTCATACTTCACAGTTGGGATGGTGTTCCTAGGCTTGTAAGCTTTCTCCTTTGTCCTCCAAATGTAACACTGGTCATTATGGCCAAACAGTTCAATCTTAGTTCCATCAGACCACAGGACATTTCTCCAAATCTTTTTTCTCAGTGTAATTTAGCTAATTGTAATCTGGCTTTTTTGTTGATTCTGACTTGTTGATTTTCCCATGTTGTCAAACAAGGAAGCAGTGTGTTTGAGGTTTTCCTTAAATACTATTTTACAGTTGTGCCTCCAATTAACTCAAGTGTTGTCAATTAGCCAATCAGAAACTTCCAAAACCTTAACACCATCATCTGAGCTTTTTCAGAGGCATAATAATCTTATTGTATGTAAACTTGACTTTCAAGAAAAGTTATAACAATTTCTCAAAACATATATCTCTCATTATTCTGCTATTAAGCATAACAGAAACAAATTTGATAATTCTAACTTATCTAAAAGAGAAAAAGTTTAGTCACATTAACATCTGACTTTTTTAAAAATGGTTATGTGCCTTGTATGTAAACTTCTGGTTTCAACTGTATGTTTTCCTTTATATATACATATTACCCATGCCTATCTGTAGTGCTTGTGTGGGTGATGGAGGCTCAGTCTCCAAACATTGATTTAAATAAATGAAATAATGGTTCCGCTTCAGCTGCACTTGAGAACAGAGTGACAGCCACAAATGCTTATCTATGGTCTCTCTGGCAATAGGATTGCAGTGTTGATAACTAATCTAGGTTCGGCTGCCACATTAAAAACAGATTTTAGCTGCATCAGTAAGATGACTTGTGAAAACACCCTTAAACAGCCACATTCGGTTATGCACAGTTGGTTAATAAGATGCAATGTGTAATCTAAAATACAGACATATTGCTAAAACACCCCCTCTGAAGTAGCTAAAGTATTGACTAGGGGTGATTGTTTTCCAGAGACAGAGTTGATTTTAAATCTAAATCGCAGACATGGGACAGACTTCTGTGTTTCCTCAGGCTGGACTCAGTGTGCTCTGTTTGGATTGTTTTGACGGCAGTTTTCTTTTCTTTTTTCAGAGAATGTATTTGTGTCTCTTTGGTGATAAAAGTGAGTAGACTAAGGAAACTTTATTGAAATATTTATTTATTTTTAAGAACTGCACGGACTTAGACTGAGCTTGTATAGCTTCTTTTGTTTGGACACAGAAAAAAACCCCCACAACAGTTCTACCTGCCATGTTGTTGAGAAAGAGTGGTACTGAGCTGTTTGCTGCCTCCATTGCAGGTCCCTCTGCTGCAGACTGAGGGAAAGCTACTGAATGCTAATAAATGTCAGCCCCACTTTTTGAGCACAGACGTGAAAATGACATGATCAATGTTCAATGCTTTGGAGCACAGATTTAAGCTTGGTCTCATTTTACAGAAGACACATGTCAGATTAAAGATGTACATTAAAGTTTATGAAAATAATAAGACAATAAGGCCCAATCTCAATTTTACCCCTTAGCCCTTCCCCTTCCCCCTACCCCTCATTTTGCCCATTCAAGTGGAGGGGTAGGGGTGTCTTAATTCTCTTTAGCTTGAAGGTGTAGGGCTAAGGTGAAGGGCTAGATACCCCTAAATAGAGATTTTTCAGGACCACACTCTAAACCAAGGGGCACGAAAATTTCGCAGAATACACCAGCTACAACAACAGCATGGCTGCACACGGAAGCAAGGATATGAACAAATTACTATTTTTTGTCATTATTAAGAATTTTTACAACAAACAAGCATATGTTTTAATACATTCATAACGGCGTTCGTGTTTTACCATCATGCTTAAAAAAACCCCGCAAAAATAAAAACCGCTAAATTTTGCTATCTATAATCATTAATAATAACTTCTGTATAGTAGTCTCACAACATTTTGTGACTCGATGACACTGGAATACCCTGTCAGAAAAGTCTAGTGGCTGGGAATGACCTTTTTACAGTGTCTGCTATAATGTTATTGTTGTTTTCGCGTGTTTACTTATGAATATGTCCAGGGTGTAAATGCACAGTACAGTTACGATCTTATTACCACATTGTATTGTTATGATAACATGATATCATTGCCTTCAGTAATTTCCTGAAAATAAAAACCAAGAAATAATACAACTGGAATCACTACAGCAGTCTTGGTCATTGATGTCATATGAAGTAAGAGATCGCGATGACATATGAGATGACATGTGCAGGTGCTGTAGTGGTGTTCCAATTTTTTGGGATAAATTTTGAAGACCAATTTTGAAGGGGTAGGGGTACAAAAATAGAATTGGGATTGGGACTAAAGGTACATTGTATTATGCTAAATGTGTATTTTACAAAATATATTGTACCCTAAAATTATTAGAAAATTGTGAATGTGAAAAAAAATGTGAAAAAGCGATATTCCAAACTTGAAGTGGATATTTCAGGAAGATTTTGTTTGGGTGCAGGTACCACAAATTTTAACCAGATGACATCCAGTTTTTTTCATAACATTTAATAGATGTTTACACCATATTTTCTAAAAATCTAGAACAGGTGATATATTTTGAGGTTTCTGTTTTTTTTCTTTTTTTGTTTTGTTTTTTTTTTTACACAGGGATTTCTTTAAACTGTATTATTGTGTCACTAATCCTTGAGTATCCTTGGCATAGATGAATAAATAACTGTTGATCATGAATACCTATGAAAAATCAATCATGAAATATAGAAAATACAAATTTTAAGCTTTCAAATTATATATAGTTTGTCATGCATCATGCTTTATGTTTAGACTACAAAGGTTTGAAAATGCAAGCACAAATGGTCCCACAGGTTGTAGCATGACAATAAATGATTTTCATTTTATTACCTTTCCTACATAACAAAAAAAAACTGTAGTAAAATGTGTATTTAGGAGTTTTAGAGCTTTCCAACAATATATAGTTTGTCATGATTTGATTAGGATTTAATTGCATGCAATTTACTATAGCAATAGAGACTTTATTCATTATGAATAAGTTTTAACATAAATATATTGCTGTTGTACAGTATAGAATGTACTGTACCTTTTAAAGTAATAATAGTAAGTATGGTTTGGTCATCAGCAATAAATACATGAATAAATAATAGTACTGTAACATACAATATCCCTAAAAGAATCTTTAACAAGAAGTGATTGCACCATGTAGATCAAACATGCATTTAGATCAAAGCTCTGCCATAGAGCAAAGAAGTTTGACTTTCTTTTGTACACTTTTATTGTAATTGTATCTCATGAAAAAAACAACATTCATTGACTTAATATTTCATAACAATGCTTTGAGGAATACAGTAGTTTGACTTCACCTTAAGCCAACAAACCAGTCATGCTCTTCTGACATGCCCATCTGACAAAGACATTTTTCTCAGTGGACACGCTTTCAAGTGGCACTGTGATTTAAAATGGCAGAGGAAAAGAGACCTTATGGTTTGACTTATGGTGTTAGGACCTCTGTCTCTCTTAACAATAAAGTTTCCAACCTTCAGAAAATGTTAAGTATTAACCTTGGTCAAATAAGTATTATTTAAGTTGATTTATTTTGTAAGGGGTTTGCCATTTAAACACATGTTTAAAACCCAGATATATTTGTTTTATAGAAATAAATATATTGGTGTATGTTACAAAACTGCATGTTCAATTATGCCTTTAGCAGCTGATTACATGATATCTAGATTTTGAAATCACATTCCAAAACATTAGTATTTGCAATTTATAGAAATTGTAAAACACTGATTTATTAGATTTATTGTTTCTAGTAACCCCCAAACACGGACAAAATACATTACCTAACAGGGCTTGCATTCTATTACTAACTATGATTTTCATCATGTTATTTATAATCAGTAAAACAAGTCAATCTACATCCATAGTGCTTTATACTATATTGTGTCAAAGAAGTGTGATGCTGCACACTGGTGGTGGTTGAGGAGATTCTCACTCCCTTGCAAATCTGTAAAGTGCCCTGAAAAAGTACTGTATAAATGGAATAAACTATAATAATAATAATAATAATAATAATAATAATATTAATAATAATAATAATTATTATAATTATTATTATTATTATTATTACATAGATGCAAATAGCAAAAAAGAGAATTAGTGCAGTGCAGTGTTAGCTTAAACAAATGAAACATAAACTTATGCATGATACAGACAGCGCTGTCTACATTACCTAATGTTAGTCTTCTTATTACAGCTGAATCTTGTTGTCTCTGCTTTAACATTTACCATTTGTCTCTGTTCTAAAATATGACCCTATAAGAGATTTACTTAAGTAGTGAAACTGTGTGCAAATGTTAAAATCGGGGGTGTAAATAATACTTGAAAATCATACTCCAGTAAAACAACAATTACTTGCCCAGAAATTTAACGCAAGTAAAAGTGTCTGTTCTAAATACTACTCAAAGTATGTTAAAAAGTAGCCTTGTGAAAGTACTCAAGAGTAGCAAAAATGATTCAACCTTATACCCTGCAAAATGGGCTATATGCACTGCTAGTGTGTTTCAGCCAATGATAAACTTCCGGTGAAAGCTTAATGTGACTGATGTGTGATTTTCTATAGCATTAATGTTGTATTTTAATTACAATATTCAGTTAAATAGACTTAAGCATTCATTCATTTGTCCAAGCATAAAACGAGATGAAAGACCGCTAGCGCCGTCAGGATCAGCAAGCGAGTGCAGAAACTCCATTGAAAATAGTGGGGCAAAATAAACTGTCATATTTTGAAGACATGGTGGGAGGGAAATGGAATTTAATGTAATGCTTCTTGTCCAGTCTGAAACCCACTTTATATCGTATATCCATCAGGCAGTGAAGATCACTGATTTTTAAAGAGATCAGACCTTAAACATGGCCATTTTTAAAGGATGTTTCTAAGTTCCAATTTATTATAAACGTAAAATGCAAGATTAATTTAACGTGAGAACACATAAATACAGTATATGCACCTATAATAAACCGAAGGGGTGACACGGTGGGTAGCGCTGTCACCTCAGCAAGAAGGTCGCTTGTTTTTAGCTGGGTCAGTTGGCATTTCTGTGTGGAGTTTGCATGTTCTTACCGTGTCCACATTGGTTTCCTCCGGGTGCTCCGGTTTTCCCCACAGTCCAAAGACATGACTCCCCTCTCCACCAAGCCAAAATTATAATGCATGTGCAAACATTATTCACATATTACTTGCTGTGTTTAAAGTGCGTAGCATTAATTACACTGAAACATAAATATATAGCTTAACTGATTCAGTTGTGATGGCTGAGCCTGTTTCTGTGAGGACACCATAGCATACTTGCTTTTGATGTACGTAGCTGCTTCGCAAACCAAGTTCACAGAGCCCTGACAGTGTGGTTAAGTCGATCATTGAGTACAATACTTTAATATTTTTATATACAGTTGAAGTCAGAATTATTAGCCCCCCTGTTTATTTTTTTCTCCAATTTCTGTTTAACAGAGAGAAGATTTTTTTAACACATTTTTAAACATATTAGTTTTAATAACTCATTTCTAATAACTGATTTATTTTATCTTTGCCATGATGACAGTAAATAATATTTTACTAGGTATTTTTCAAGACACTTCTATACAGCTTAAAGTGACATTTAAAGGCTTAACTACAGGTTAATTAGGTTAACTAGGCAGGTTAGGGTAATTAGGCAAGTTATTGTATAACGATGGTTTGTTCTGTAGACTATCGAAAAAATGTATAGATTAAAAGGGCTAATAATTTTGACCTTAAAATGTTTTTTAAAAAAATTTAAAAAATGCTTTTATTCTAGCCGAAATAAAACAAATAAGACTTTCTCCAGAAGAAAAAATATTATCAGACATACTGTGAAAATTTCCTTGCTCTGTTAAACATCATTTGGGAAATATTTAGAAAATTATAAAATAAATAAAAGAGGGCTAATAATTCGGACTTCAACTGTAATTTTTACATATTTTTAATACAATTAAGACAATACTTTAATTAAGAGTCACCATGTTAACAGCGATTTTTGATTACTTTAATCCAACTAAAGTCATAACTGAACAGAAATGGAATTAAGACGTGGAGTATGCATATATTAGTGGCATTATTGAAGTAAACACCGTAATCAAACTATTACCGTCATGTGGAACTTTTCACCATATTTTCCGACAAGATTCGGACTGCAGACGTGCACATTGCAAAATGCAGAAGTTTTTTTCTTTACATTCGTTGTGCAGTATCAAATTCCATAACACTCTTCCACCAGTCTTTACTCCTTATTTGTGTCTAATACCCCCGTGTGTCACTGGAGCATGAATGAAATGTTCATGATTGAAAGTGAATCTGCAGAACTGCAGTTAAAGTCACCCAAAATTACATGAAAGCACTTCACGTAAACACCTTAATTATATTACAGTCTATTAAGGCAAATAACTAGATTACAGATGTCCATGTAAACGTAGTTAGCCTTGTCTTCAAAGTTAGTGAAAGATCCAGAAGGGCATCCATCTGATTTGATTCAGAAGGGCACTTTTTTTGTCACACGGCTCAGTAGTGAAGTATTAAGCGTTTCTCCCAAAGAAAATCCTGTCTAAGCTAAATGCTAGCAGGCATCTGTAGCTCCGCTCACACTCTGCCTTTTTGCCCTTGTTGGTATTCCCGGTAGGTGCGCTGACGCGCGAACAAAATGGCGACGGTTGGCCACGCCCACTTGTAGCTTCATTTGTGCTCTTTAGAAACCTATAGGTGTCATCATGGATACTACGTCCATATCTTTCACAGTCTATGATTGTGTATGCTTATGGCAGCCATAATTTCATGATGGCACACAACTGTTTGTCCACTAGAGGGCACTAAACTTTAAATGTAACTATAGATTATAATAAGCTGTTTGCACAAACAACGTATCCGGTCATTTTTTAGATGAGGAAACTCTCCTGACATTAGCACTGAACTGAATCAATGTTAAACTGACTCAGCCTGCACAGTTAATGAGCAACTATTATCAGTGCTGATGTGATGCTCATATGCGGCTATTCTCACAGTTCATTATTTATTTACACTCAACACACTAATTCCCCTTACACACTCTTAAACTCTTTCACACATCATCTGTTTGTGTATGGTGCAAAATACAGTTGTTTATTTATGGCTGTGGTAGGTGTGTGTGCTTCTACTTTAAGGGGTCTCCGCCGCTTTATAAGACAGCTGTGTCGAGTTCATGCCAGACAATTGGAACCCCAACATGATGCAATCTCAGCCACATTCTGCATCTGCTGTTCCCTCACTTTCTTTTTCATTTACTGCACTTACAGATGTCTCTTCTATCTTTATTTCTCATTCCCATCATCCCCTCTGCTTCAGTGTTCATTTTTCATCGTTCTCAGTCTACTTTTTTTTGTTCCTGCTGGGATATTGAAATCAGTGCATACCAGGAGCTTCCTGTCTCGGTGAATATGTGAATGCATGCTCATCTCTGCTGGTTTTGTAGGCTGTCGTTTTCTCTGCAGGTGAACACGTTGCACCTGCAGAACACAAATGCATTTCCAGTGTTCGGCTGTTGAATCATGAAGGGAAGCTCTATATCGGGCTCTGAGAAGGACACGCTCACACAGTCCCCAATGTGTGGGCATGATGTCAAACTGTGCTTCCAAAAAACAATCTTTCTCTTCAAGAAGAAACTGTTTATTTGTGTTGTTTTGCATTTTGAGAAGATTATGCAAGTAAACAATTATTTAGCATATTCAGCAAAATTGACTCTAGCCTTTGAGCAATTTACTTGAGACACTGCAGTGGTTACAATATAATGTCACAATCTTGTAAAAGGAAAATTCTACACAATAAAACATGTAAAAATATAATATTAACTCCAGTTTCCTGCAGTTCTTTGCACCTGAAGATTTAACGTTTGGTCCTATAATTCAGAATGTAGGGGAGCACGGGGTACAAAGTATTGCAAAAGTCCCTTGAAGACAAGTCATTTCACTCTGCGACCATCTTTGAAACGACTCTCGGGCAGTATGCTTGGGCATTCTGTTTGAATGGGGAAACATCAAATGCTCCAAAACTGCCTGCCAAGCTTACGATTGAATTTCACATTAAGAAACAACAATAAATTAAACAACAACTGTCCCTTTACTTTCATTTCTAATCGTCTAAATCACTCAAAATCTTCAGAAACTCACGTCTGGTCCAAGCCGCCCCCCCAGAGTATCGTCAGTCTATAGCGATTGATGATTGGCTCCTTTACTAGAAGGCAGAGTTTTTTCACCATATATCAATCAATGATTGGTTCCTGTACTAGTAGGCGGGGCTTTATTCACCACATTGACAGTTACACTTTTCCCCATTCAAAAAGATACGAGTGACATGTCTTGTGTATTCTATAGTCTTTGGTAACGCGGGGTAAAATGTAACATGGAGTTTTAGGGTGCTTTCACACTAGCACTTTTTGTCCGCACCTGGGTTCGTTTGACATCAGAGTACAGTACGCTTAGCTAGTGTGAAAATCACTTCTGAACTCGGGTGTGCACACGTGAACTGTACCCGAACTCTGGTCTGGTTCACTTTTGGTATGAATGCATTGTACCAAATAACAGAAGTGAACCGCCAACTGTACAACAAACTATCATTTTCATAATGTTCATTCATGTGTGTGTGCGTCTGTGTATCACGTACTGTACCTTGGTGACAAGCGTGACTGAGCCAGGGCAATCACAGTGATAATCACTGCTTGTCTCCTCCAAAAACGACTTCTGCAGACAAATGTTCTGAACATTTATAATATTTTTGCGGCAGATAGAGACGAGTCTCTTTCTGTATGTCCAAAACCAAAAGATTTAGTAAAAGCAGAATGAAAAATTTGCTCACGGTTAAGGCTGATTTATACTTCTGCATCAAGTGCACGCGTATGCTGCGGCGCACGTCTGCCGGTTCCTGCCTCAAAATAAGCGAGTTTGAGCCACTTGTACATTAAAGCAGCGTTTACAAAAAACAAAACACCAGCAAACAAACCTGACACAGCAGAACATAAACACCTATTGCCAGCTAGCGTTTCAGAAGTGTTATTGCAGAGCAACAGAAACAGCGCGCAGAAGTATAAATGCACAGTTGTGGGTTACGCCAATCACTTGACGCAGAAGTAAAAACCAGGCTTTAACTATGGCACATTTCCGAGGTTTTCACCATAGTGCCGGCAGACGTCTTCCTGCCAATTATTAAAAAAGTTTGGCAAAATTTGGATGAGAAACACAGGAGAAACCATTTTTTGCAGCATAAAAGTATTTTTATTATACTCGATATTTTTTTATTTAAAAAAAATATCTGTGAAAGTATGTAAACAAAATCTTATATTGTTGGGATTAAAAGATGGAACCATTTTGAAAGATGTAAAAAAAACAGTGACTGCTAGCCAGTTTTGAGGAAAACAGACACAGTGGGGCTAGTTGTAACAGGGTGTTACTAATAAGCCACACACTGTTGGACACCAATTAAACAAACAAAATATTTTTTTAATTTTGAGTGTAATTTTGGGAACTTTTTAAATAAAACATGTTTTTAATAGACAATATTTTTTAATATAAAAAATGTAATTTTATTCCTAATAATACAAATAAATGCATTGTATAATAATAGATAATAATGCAAATAAATCCAAATGTGTTTATCCAATAGATAAATAAATGCTGTGCAATGTAGAATAAAAAAAATAAGTACTGGGAAAATAAACCATTTAAAGTAAAATGAATTTTAATTAATTGTGTGAAATCTGACTTTATAAGCTTGTGTTACAGGTCTGTCTGTTACAACTTGCCCCACAGGTGGGGTAAATAGTAACATTTTTACTCCTGGGACGTTTGCCAATACTGCACAGAAACCATAGGTCCGGCGATCATACTTTCAGTGCTCATTTGTAGGAGAGGCTTGTGTAATGTTGGTAAAAAAAATAGGTTTGTCAAACCCTTACTTTGTTCATTATTTGACCAAAGCCAAAAAGTGTTACTTTGTGCCCACTTTCCCCTAGACTGTGGCCTTGATTTATCTATTGGTCACACAACTTATTGGGATTCAAATTTAAAGGTAGTGAAAACTAACTATATATAAATCTTAATATCTTCTTTATTATTTTATTTTAGTTTAGTTCAGTTTATAGGTTGGTTGATTTGACATAAATACAGGATAAAAAAAGTAAACATAAGGAAGCATTTTGCTTTGTATTATACAGTGCTTTGGAGCTGCATAAACACATTGAAACACATGAACAAGCCAGTGATACTTGTCAGTCATGCTACAGTCATACAGTACTTGCATACTTAAGGTAAGTTTGGCAATCTTAAGGATGTTATTTGGACCAGCTGACTTGACCTCATGTTCCACAGAATGACAAAAGTCAAGCTGTGAGAATGAGAATCTGAGCCTTGTGGATGTGAACATATGAGCATTTAAAAACCTACTAAAGATGCATGACCAAAATCTCCAAAAATTTCCATTTTTAAATAACAGCTTTTGAAATGTTGATGAATTTTATTGTATGCCATGTCTAATGTGTGTGCTTTTAAAAGAAAATAATGAAATGTGGTCACTTTTTTGTTTCAGGTCATCGTTGACATGCCCACATTGCCTTAAACAGAGCAACACCTTTGACCCTTTCCTGTGTATTTCACTTCCAATCCCACTGCGACAGACCAGGTTTGTTACTGTGTCTTCTGACTTTTTATTAATTGATTTCACTGACCATTGCAAAATACCAAAACATGATGAATGACCAAGTAAACAGAACATTCTTTCAATTTCCTTAAATCTTAAAAACCAGCAGTCAGCAAAATCTCCCCTGTGAGACTGTCAACCTGTCAGACAGAGCAATAATAGAATACGGGAAATTTATGGAGAGAACAATGGCACATCATGAAGACTTGTACCAGTAATACTGTTCAAAACACTGAGATTTCCCAGCATGCTCGTCTCTGAATCATTAACCCCAAACTTCTAATTCATCAGAGTGGAAAGGGAATATCAAGAAGCATTAAGAGCTTACAGGGTGAATTTAAAGGTCATCAGTAAATGTCTGTGAGAGTTTTAGTTATCATAGTAAATCTATGATATTCATTGTTAATAATTATAATATGTCAGTGTTGCTGTTTAGAGCAGTACCATTTGAGCATTCTCGCCCAGCAGAAAGATCAAATACAAAAAAATACCAGATTGTTTTCTTTCAGTGATTGATAATGTGCGATTAAGTGCATACATATTACATACTTAAAAGACATCATTATCATTTTTTGTACCCAATACTGTTTATCTGTACATATCTGTAATCTGTATATTTTTTTTAATACTTTATTTTTGGAAATATGCTGTTCAACCAATACTCTTGTGATGTATGCTTACAGAACAATTGTATTTTACAAATATACTTAACAATTTAATTTGTAAACACTTAACAGGTTGACAGTTTGACCATTTTTGTAAATTATACTGATACAATTTGCTGGAAATGTTTTTTTTTTTTTTTTACCGCAGATGTGGACATTATGGCTCTAAAGACTTATACTTCTGATTTATACTTCTGCATTAAGTGCACACGTATGCTCCAACACAGCCTGGCTAAAGTCTAGATAGGAAGTGCGCTATGTACATCAATATGGCAACATTTTTTATGAAACTGTATAACAATAATTTATATTTTTACAGTACTGTGATGGTTGGGGGTAGATGGTTAAACATAAAATTTATTATGTAATTTAATTCATTCATTCATTCATTTTTTTTATTAGAATATGCAAAAAGGTACACAAATTGGGATCATACAGTACAAAGAAAATAAAACATAAAAAACAACAACAAAAAACAAAAATAACAACAATACAGTCAGGTGTGTATGTGTGTGTGTGTGTGTGTGTGTGTGTGTGTGTGCATGTAAAGGTAACATGGTGGACAGGTCAGAGTACATACATAAGGGACAATAACAGTCAATAAATGAAGCAAGTGTAATAGATATAAATAAACAAATAGAAAGAGACCAGTCAGTGGTAAAGAGTGACAACAACGCTAGTAATGTATGATGGTGATGATGACAGTAAAGAGAAAGGACAACAGTAATAACTGACAACAACAATAATAATAAATCACAAGTACTACACCAACTGCTACTACAGAAAGTTACTAATATTATAACTACTATTGCAGCTGCTACTACAGCCACAACAACTACTACTATGTCTACTACTACTGATACTACTACAACATCTACTACAACTGATATTACTACAACAACGTCTCCTACTACTACTGATACTACTACAGTAATCACTACTACTACAACATCTACATCAAAAACATCTACTTCTGATACTACTACACAGATTACTACTACTACTACTACACCAACACCTTTACTACTTCTGATACCACTATACCAACGACATCTACTACTACAGAAACTACTACAACTACTACTTCAACAATCCCAACTACAAACACAATCGTTACTACTGCAATGACTACTGCTGCTACTACTACTACACCTACTTCTACTTCTACTATAGCAAAACAACTACAGCAACCTGAATAATGACAATGGTAGAAATACTTGTAATAATAATAATGAGGAGATAACGGGACGACAAGTAAGAATAGTAGTGATAATAATGGTAACAACAGTAAAAGTAATACTATTAATGATAATAGCGAGGAGGTGAGGGGAGGTTGGGAAATCAGGAAGAGGACCAAAAAATGATAATAATAAATGATAATAATAATAATAATAATAATAATAATAATAATAATAATAATAATAATAGTAAGTAGAAGAAAAGGAACTAGGAGAAGGAAAAAAAACTGAAAAGGAAGGAAAAGAGTGGAAGAAAAGAAACGTAGAAAAAAAAGTGCTGCAAACAAAACAATGAGAATAATAGGGAAAAAATTTTAACTAACAATTTGATGAATTATTAATTGTAATATAATGATAATAATAATAATAATAAAAGATCAAGAGGTGGGAAACACCCATACACTCTTGCATTCACACACTATGGATAATTTAGCTTACCCAATTCACCTATAATGCATATCTTTGGACTTATGGGGGAAACCGAAGCACCTGGAGGAAACCCACGTGAACACAAGAAGAACATGCAAACTCCACACAGAAAGGCCAACTGACCCAGCCGAGCTCGAACCAGTGACCTTCTTGCTGTGAGGCGATCGTGCTACCCACTGTGCCACAGTGACGCCCTGTCCTTTTCCATTTCCTTTTAATTTCCATGTAATTTTACTTACCTAACCACAGATAAGAAAGCAATATCTTGTACTTTGAATGAGACCACAATAGTTTTGTTTTGAGGTGTTTTTAAAATTTCATTGTCTTTGCAGAAAATAACACTTCTTGATAGAGAATAAGCTGAGATTGATAGTCAGACCATATATATAAAGCCCTGGCCTGTGCGTGCCACCTGAGATAAAATCTAAAAGGCTTCAGTTGTCTTCTCACTGGTCCACTCGAGTGAGAGTGTGGTTTTGTGTAACTGAGTGCTTTTGTTGGGTTCAGCATTTCACATACGGCTTTCAATAATGCAGCAGAGAGAGGCATCTAAAAGTCCATACAAGTCTTTAGAGCCATAATGTCCGCATCTGCGCTGAAAAACACAGCTGAACTGAGACCATCAGCTGCTGTGCAACTGACTCATGTTGGGGCTGCTTTCAGCCAAACAAATACAGCAGGAAGCAGATCAGCTCTTGACTGTAATGTGCACTCTCATATATATGGTGGAGTTTTAGACCTTTACATCAATTTTCACAACACGAGTACAAGCACACAAACATATCTACAATTACTGTAGACAAATTGGTTTGTTACTCACTCTCTCACACTGTTTTATGGACAGTTTTGGAAATGCAAAGCAATAAGGCATAAAATATTGTTACAGTCGTTTTAACCATGGTTAGATAGTTTGCTTAAAAACATCACCCTCCTGTTCCAAACATGTTTGAGTTTTTTTCTAAAATAAAAATCATTTTTATTTTTATTTTATTTTTATTGATTTATCTTTTGGTAAACTGTGATGGTATAGTGTGGAGCAGCATCTACTGTTGACAGAACTGATTGGAGACAATGAAAAAAAAATATCATTAACTTCTCATTTGCTTCTTACGCATTAAATAAAAAGATTATTTGACAAGTTGCTCACTTGATGTATGTACCACATAAAGCAGTTCCACATGGTTAAAACAACACTGTGTTTGTACACTTGCATAACAAAATGAAACACCAACACCCAAATGCATTTGGTGCACATACATGCATTCTTAAACCTTAAGCTAGTGTAGCTAAAAAGGCCTACAAACTGGCCTCATGGCTGAAAGTATGATGTGCTAAATATGCATGTTGTTGTGTGTTTAGGGCCTTGAATGTGACTCTGGCTTTCAGCACAGAAGGTCAGCGGTTTCTGAGAATAGGGCTGGCTGTGCCTCTCTTTGGGTCTATTTCAACACTCAGGGCCATGGTAGCAGAGGAGGGCAAGCTCTCTCCAGACCAGGTGAGGACGCTGTCTGTCATATTTGCTGATGTTTTGTCTCTCCGTCTTGTGTTTTGGTATTCCTGAACTACACTGTGTGCAATACACACTTGAGCCATTAGTTCCTAATAAAATGCTGTATTGTACTGCAGACATGCACAAACTTATGTAGTCTTCAAAGGAAGAATTTTCCTAGCATATATTTTTCAGGCTTATGAAGAGTAATACTAAAGAAGTGTTAATTTGTCCATAAACTTCCTAAACACTTCTTTCTTCTGGTTTTGTAAACTTAGGGTCACACTTTATTTTGATGGTCCGTTTGTTGAATCTAGGTTACATTGCATCTACATGCCAACTAATTGTCATTAGATTAAAAGTTGACTGTTAGGTTGGGGTTGACATGTACTTGCAAAGTTTATTATAGTCAGTTAAATGTCTGTTGAAGGAGCAGTATCAGCAGATATTAAGCAGACAGTCTACTAATACTCAAATGGACCATCAAAACAAAATGTTACCAAACTTAGTTCATTCTGGTACACATTAAATGATTTTATTATATATAAAGGGCAGGCCATCCAAAAATGACAATGCTCATATTTTATTATTGTTATTATTATTATTATTATTATTATTATTATTATTATTATTATTATTTTAAACATTCCGTATTTCAGACCCATCTCCCGTATTGTTCTGTCTCCCAGAAAACTTCCGAAATTAAACTCTCCCCCACCCCCCCCCCCCCCTAATCCCCCAGCCCCCCCACTCCTCAGCATTTTGGTACAGTCCGGCGTGAATCCTGGTGCATGCATGTACGCACGTGCTCTTCAGATCGTGCGCAACCTCCCCGCTCTACAGTTCGCGAGCCCGCATCCCCCCCCCCCGCACCCGCTCTTCAGTTCGCGCCCCCCCCCCCCCCACCCTTCAGTTCCCGCGCAACTCACCTCACCACTTAAACTATCCCCCTCATGATTTTTGATCAGATATTACATTGTGAATAAAACAAGGGTATCACTTTGTTGACTTTGTTAATTTAACTACCCCACCAAAAAAATAAATAAAAAAGTTGGATTGCATTTCTTAACTTCTGATGTCGTTCGCGTGGGTTTCCTCTGGGTGCTCCGGTTTCACCCACAGTCCAAAGACATGTGGTACAGGTGAATTGGGTAGGCTAAATTGTCCGGAGTGTATGAGTGTGAATGAGTGTGTATGGATGTTTCCCAGAGATGGGTTGCAGCTGGAAAGGCATTCGCTGCGTAGAACATGTGCTGGATAAGTTGGCTGTTCATTCGGCTGTGGCGACGCCGGATTAATAAAGGGACTAAGCCGAAAAGAAAATGAATGAATGAACTTCTGATGTCGCTAGTTAACACACTCAATGCATTTTTTTCAACACATCCCATAATTTCCAAAATATCAAATGCTTGATATGTCGGTTTATGGTAAAATTACCAGAATTAATACATGTACTATAAATAAATAATAAATAAATAAATCTGTAAATATGAATTGTAAGACCAATTTATTTAAAACAATATATCAAAATAAAACATGTTTAAATACTAAATCATCTTAATTTTTGGAAGTATGCCATAACATATTTCAGATTCTCATTTAACATGTTTTTTTTTTTTTTTTTTTACAGTAAAACCAAAATCAAGAATAGTAGTGCAACAGGATTATGTCTGTTTGATTTTTTTTTGTAAACCAACAATGCTGTGTAGCGAAAACCATTATTTCATTCTTGGTAACACTTTAGTTTAGGTCACAATTTATGGTATTAACAAACCATTAACTAACACTACTAGGTTAATGAACTACTAATTAGCTGCTTATTAATAGTTAGTATGGTAAAAGTTGTTTTTAGGTTATGGGTAGGATTAGGGATGTACAATAAGATCATACTTTATAACTACTAATAATCGGTTAATATCCTAATAGTAGGCAGGTAATAAGCCACTAGTTAATAGCATGAATTGTGAGATAAACTAAAGTGTTACCTTATTGTTTAACAGTCATTATTTAAAACAGTCAAAATATGGTCAACCATTTGGTAAAGCAGGCAGTTAAAGGGTTAACACACATTGAAACTACATCTCCACTCATGGCCGGATTAATGTAAGGGCTAGGTGGGGCTGAAGCCCCAGGGCCCACAGCAGAAGGGGGCCCTTGATTGCCTGAAGAATTAATTTACGCTATGACACTGGAAACGCTTCTTTGCGTTATGCTTTCTCTCATTGAAAATGTGATGTATTCCTTTAGGCTCACTGCTGTTCAAAAACAGTGACGCCGGTGCTAAACTGCAGCTCAGAGTGGCTGTAGCTCAATCAGAATATCGAATAGCCCTGTTTTAGTCACCCATAAGGGTCATCGGGTGTCCCAATTTTCCCAGGACAGTCCCTTATTTCAGCACTACGGTGAGAACCGTCCAGTCAAAGGTAGGCTAACCAAGTTCCTCATAGAACAAAAAATAAAATTCAAACAGTCTTTATCACTGATACACTTGTACATGTAGTGACAGAAGCTGGGATAGGCGGAATCATACTGAGAAGGCCACAATAAGCTATTTTGGATATTAGAAGTATGGATATTAAAGATATTATATCATTAAGGATTTATGGTCAGCTTAAGTTCTAAAGAACCTTTTTAAAGGTAAACCCCTATTTAAAGTATTTATTATAAAGCACTGATTTAGAAAGTATTGCAAATGTTTTTCTTTGTTTGAACTTTAAAGTTCATATTATGTCATTACTTAATTTTGTATAATTGCAGGCCTATTTTAATAAAATAGAAAAAATATATAATAATCAAATATAAATCACATGGTGTAAAATTAGATAATATTATTAAGTAGTAAATTATTATTAATAATAGTAACAACAATAATAATAACAACAACAATAATTCACCGGATCAAAACCAGTTCGAACCAGGCTTTGGAATGTTGAGCGCAAAATGGCTTTACTCGCTCCAGGGCTTGTACCGGCAGGGTGACAGGGCGCCAATTCATTTGAGACTCATCCCCCAACACTCTGGCCCTAACTTGAACAGATGCTGCAGCTAATTTTGGTTAATCGGTAACCAACTAGACAAAACGCCTTTCATTACGTCCATCATGAGACTTTTGGGAGACCAATCATGTGATCTGGGGCCATGCACCACGAGACATTCCAATTTCAGCTAGATGGACAGAGAATTCAGAGACAAAAAAAATGAAGGAGAATTAAGGAAAACCATTCTCCTATAAATGTTATAACCAAGGCAAAATTTGATATTTTGAATGACATTTATAGGTATTGATGTGCTGTGTTTATTCCAACCAACCAGGTTCATAATGTGTGATTTCACCTTTATAACAGGGTGAAATGATCTGTATGTGTCTAAGATGCTTCGTTCTTGGTATCTAACTGAACCCCTCTTCATTTGCAATACATTAGTGTAAATGAGAATTTTGTGATACGAACCATATTCGTCTTGTAACATTTGATGTCAGATAGTTACAATTTTACCAGAGATTTTTCCACGTGAAATTCTCTTGCAGTGGGTTAATGATTAAACCTGATTACACTGGTACGGGGTGTGGACCCGCCCCTCATCTAGTTGGTCATTGGGTGACAGTCTTAGAGGGATGGATCAATACGTGTCCCTTAAATTGTCTTCGCAACCCTGAAAATCTGCGCAGCCTTTCAGCATCAAGCTGGCCTCGACCCGCTGGTGCTTCTCTGCCCCCGGCCGCCTACCACGTGGTCGGGTCACCACAAACCCTTTCATCCAAACCTTAAGTTTCACTCCGCTGAGACTTCCGCGAACTGACTCTCTCTACGGGTCCGTACCCCGGTTACCCAGGACAACAGTTTCACTCACGCCGAGTGAATCCCAGCAACGTCACAGAGAAGCCAACCTATCAGCAGCACCACGTGTTTCCTCACTCCAGCCCGGCAAGGGAAACGCGAATCAAGAAGGCTTCAACAGCTCCCAATTAACGAATAACTGTTGCCTCTATCTGATCTGGTGCATATGATTTTTAGCAGTTAAAGATAAGTCAATTCTCTGCTTTTGTGGTTTCTCAGGTGGTTCTAAGATCTAGTACGAAATAATAGATGGTCTGGACAGTTTGTTCAATTCATTTAGCATCCTCTGAACTGCCTGTGTGTGTGTGTGTGAACGTGTGTGTGCATGTATTTGTTTGTTTGTTTGTTGTCTTGATTATTACGTAGTTAGCCTCGTGTATCGAATAGTGTAGCTCAATAAATCTTTGTTCTCCTTTTAAAGAACTGTGTTCTCGTTTATGTGCTTTGTAAGTCTTTGCCTCACGCTGTAGATCGTGTTACCTTGCTGAAAATTAACCCTATTCTGTGTCATGTTATGACCGGTGGCCACGGAAATAATATAGACGAGAATTAATAAATGTGATTGTCTTTATTTGCGGGACGCACAAAGGTTGAATCTTTGATCTGATTCAATCCGACTCAATTGAGTCGAATCAATGATTCAAATCTTCAAGATCCGAGTCATTGATCTGAGCTAATAATTCCTAAATCGATCTTTAAACGTAGATTGATTTCTTACAAACAATTTATATATATATATATATAAATACTTTTGTGAGGTAAATAAGGGGGGCCCTGGATTTGCTATAGCCCCAGGGCCCAATGTGTTCTTAATCCGGCCCTGTCTCCACTAGCAGTATTTAGATTATTTGCAAACTGTCTGTTTAATATCCACTGACACTGCTCCACCAATAATCATTCACCTGACAATGAGAAACTTTGCAAGTAAAAATCAACTTACAGTAACCCTAATCCCAACCTTACAGACTACTAAAGCTCTATATGAATCAGATGTCATGCAGTTGTAATGGATCTTGCAATCAACAAAACAAAGTGTAACCAATACAAGTATTTAGTTTTAACGTAGACCTCATTTTGTAATATCCTATACGTTCATATTTGAATATACAGCTGTGTCAGTTATACTGTGGTGTGGCTTCCAGGCCATCATGGTTATTTCAAAACCGCCCCAAAAATGTGAGAGGGTAGAAGCATCAGTACAACACAGCACAGCACAGATGACAACACTGGTATTACAGTATGGCATTATAATCCACAGGTTAATTTAGCTACGTGTAGAAATTAGCTTTAATGTTTTATTAGTAGAGCATGTAACGCTGATGTTCTATGGTAGATGGTTTCTCCCCCTTGTGGTGGAAGGTGATACTGTGACATGTGTGTGTGTGTGTGTGTGCGTGTGAGAATGTGTATGGCTTGATTTTCAATTGCATAGTCATAATAATTGCACTGTTACCTCAAGAAATACTACAGAAAGTGTGCAGTGTTCAACACAATTGAGTAGAATAATGTGTTCCCCTATTTTTTAATGTATACAGTTTGTAATTTATTCTACCCCATTCACTGCATACACATGCCTGTGTGTGTGTGTGTGTGTGTGTGTGTGTGTGTGTGTGTGTGTGTGTGTGTGTGTGTGTGTGTGTGTGTGTGTGTGTGTGTGTGTGTGTGTGTGTGTGTGTGTGTGTGTGTGTGAGTGTGTGTGTGTGTGTCTGTTGGAGAACAAAACAGAGGTGTGAAAGATTGTTAGATTTTGAGTGAAACAGAAAAAAGCAAACAAGCTATAGAAACTGACCTACCGCTGAGTCGAAATAGTTTGTCGTGCTGAGCATTTGAGTTGAAATTCTTTTATCTGTTAGCTGTGATGTGACAACAGCTTCTGGAAAACAACTGGAGGCAACCTGAAATCTTTGTTTACGAGGACACAAGTTGTTATTTATCAGAATAATTTGTGGCATGGTGTGCAAGGCTGTTTAACTCTCAGATCAACGTTTCTCTTTCTCTCTTAGGTGATTTTGACAGAGATGAACTCGGGTGGCTTCCAGCGCTCTTTCTCTAATGAAGATGACATGACCAGTATATCAGAGAGTGATGTCATCTACGCCTTCCAGGTTCCACCTCACTTCACTAGAGGAGGTTCCACGCGGTTCTCAGGTAATCATAGTCATATATACTATAAGTAATTCAAGCTGCTGCAGGAGCTGAGAGAGAGTTCTACTGATGCTCTTATTGGCTGTCGCTCGCAAATGTCAAAGAAGGATTTTCAACTTTGTCGCATCGCTCGAACATGTCCTCATTCGGTCGCCAATAGTTGCTGTCACTTGTGAAGCTGGATGTTATCGGAAGTCACCCGCTCTCAATTTAAATGAACGATCTCGTCACTTGTTGATGTGTGTCGCTCGTAGTGTGAATGGAGTGGTAGCTACTGTAGCTTTCGAACAAACCACTTGACTTACCTGTAAAAGCTACTGACATGTATTGTGTCTTTATTAAGAATGTGCATCTCAGAACTGGCGCGGAGCGGTAGCGCAGATGGTTGCGCTGTCGCCTCACAGCAAGAAGGTTCGAGCTTCGGCTGGGTCACTTGGCATTTCTGTTTGGAGTTTGCATGTTCTGCCCATGTTGCCGTGGGTTTCCTCCAGGTGCTCCGGTTTCCCCCACATGTGCTATAAGTGAATTGGGTAAGCTAATTTGTCCGTTATGTATGTGTGTGAATGAGAGTATATGGGTGTTTCCGAGTGATGGGTTGCAGCTGGAAGGGCATCCGCTGCATAAAACATATGCTGGATAAGTTGGCGGTTCATTCGGCTGTGGTGACCCCTGATTTATAAATTAATTTCAGAACTGAGGCATATATATCATGCAAAGCCAGTGATAGGGTATATACCTGTAAAAAATATCTATGAAGCAGCTGTTGATAAAATCCATTTTGGATTTGATTCAATTCAACACAATGTGATTTAGATTTAATATAATTGAACAAAAAAAGCACTGTCAAGCTCAGTTCTTCTAACACTGACTACGTTTACACGGACATCAGTAATCAAATTATTAGCTTTAATCTAATTAAGAGAATAATAAGACTAAGGTGTTTACATGAGCTGCTTTTTGAGTGTTACTTTCATGATCGCGTTTTACATGTTACAGCACATAATTCGATTAACGTCATTGCGTCACCGCGCTATCCGCATTTCCTCTGAAGTTTCATGTCATTTCAGGTGTTTCATTTTTAATTTGTCGACTTTAACTGCAGTTTGGCACTTTCACTTTCATTCACGAACATTTCATGCATGCCCACCATGACAAACGAGATATTGGATGTAACTATGAACTGCTGGAAGAGTTGTTTTAATGGAAGTTCATGCCGCATGCTGAATGAAAGAAAAAAAAAACCTCGGCATTTAGTTTTAGTTTAAATAGTTTTTAGTGGTCTGCACTGACTCGGTAGGTGCAAAGAGTGTCAATAAGCCGTGTGTGTGTGGGGGGGGGGGGGGGGGGGGGGGGGGGTTGTGTGTGTGTGGACTACCCTGTCGCAAAACGCAGCGAAAAGTCCTATATGACAGTAATAGTTGGATTAAGGTTTTTACATGTCTGTCCTGCACTTCAATAATGCGACTAAAATCGGCATACTCCACATGTCTTAATTCAATTTCTTTTTAGTTCGATTATGACCTTAATCTGATTAAATTTATCAAAAAGCGCTGTTTACATGGTAGACTCTTAATCAGAGTATTGTCTTAATCGCATTAAAATCGAGTTATTGGTGTCCATGTAATGTAGTCACTGACTAAAAGGATTGCCCCTTATGCCCCATTTACACTACAAGCAACAAAACAGCACCAAATCGACAAGTGACCATTCACTTCGACTGTGGAAACTGGAAGTGGGAATGACAAAGTTGAAAATGCTTCAACTTTATGCAAATGAAAAGCGACTTTCTTGAATGGCAGCCAATAAAAGCATCAGTAGAGCTTCCGTGATGTAGCAGCTCCTGCAGAGGCCGGTTGTATTCTCTGTGTTACAGTTTTACCATTTATTGTTTGCTGAACAAATAACAGAACATTACAATCTAAAACTGGGGTTATAGCATTACCATCACTAAATAGAAAAGAAAACAAAAAAAAACATGAATCACAAGATACGGAAAACTGCTAATTTACGGATATTTTAATGAATGTTTAATGTTCTTCATCACTTGAATCAAGTTTACAGTAATTACATTTGTAGCCAGTCACCACAAAATAAGACTTTTTTTGAACATTAAATCTGAATTAAACTTCAGAACAAAATCAAACTTAAAGAAATCAAAATTTCATGAAAAAACACTTTACAAATTACAGATGTATATACAGCATTAAAGTGACCCTCTGAACTGCAGATGTGCATCTTTTAATTACGAATGTTTTGTTTTTCCTGTGTAGGATAAATCATTTCATTGTTTGATACTCTTATTTCTAATCAAGTATCGACCTCTACTAGTATGAACATTAGAACAATTAAAACTTAAGAACTGACAGTGAAATAACAGTGAACGTGAGTTTACTTTAAAATGTACTTCTTCCTTAAAGGTGCAGTTTGCAAGTTTGACACCAAGTGGTTGAACTAGGTGTTGCACTCCTGGTTCAAAACACACGCAATCGCAGGTTGCCAGATTGACTACATTAACAGAAATGTGTTTGACTATTGAGCCTAAAGGCTGATTTAAGGCTGATTTGACTCATGTTCTAAATAAAAGAAACGGCATGCAATAGAAGGAATACTTTCCATATTAAAAGAAGTTTTTGTTCTAACCAACACCTGAAATATATATTTTAGAAATATAATGTGAAAAATGCGAGTTTGAATGTCATTTTACATGACATGTATTGCTATACTACTAAAGCCAGAGATAGGAAGCAACAAAGTACAAATACTTTGTTACTGTACTTAAGTAGATTTTTCTGGTATCAGTACTTAACTCCACTACTTATTTTTTAGACAACTTTTTACTTTTACTTACATTTTTACACAAATATCTGTACTTTCTACTCCTTACATTTATAAATCAGGCTCGTTACTTTCATTTTCAAATGTTTGGTGGCGCGATCTATATTATTTCTTGTCATTGCGCAATTTGAGCGCATTTTTGATTCAGTCTATCTATTTTCGTCATTGCGGGCCTGGATGCTGCAGAGTGCGGCTTTTTCAACCAAGGTTATCATGCGCATGTGGGCTTGTTTATGAAGATTACTATGAGAAAGTCAAGGATGACTTTGCAGATGAGACAGAGGGAGACGGCGAATTTAACATGACTGATGCTGTTCTGTTTTCACGGTAATAAGACCCATTTTGCTTGATCAGATCAGAGGTAAACAAGAGAGACACGTTCCAGTTCAAAAATACGCAATTTAAATGCTTAAGGTTGGAGTCTTTTGTCTACTTCCGATCATACCGCACGAGATTTCTCTGGTCTTTCGATCTAATATCACGAAAAAGTGCTATTTTATAAAGATTTGTACATTTAGTTCTAAAACAATCAAATATTTTATAAAAATTATATGCATTGAGATTTATTTCCTTTATTTCCGATGAGTTTATATTTCCTAATACAGAATTTATACTGTTTAACAGTTTTTTATAGATTTTTTTAAATTGACTTTATGATTTTACATATAGGCCTATATTGTTGTATTCAATTATTTTCAAAAGAATCAAAAGAAAATATATTTTCAATATATTCAATAAAAAAAATATTCAAATATACAATTCAAAAAATGTAATATATTTTGGACATTGTTTATAAACATATAGGCCTACAGAATTATTTTTAGAGTGTATGAACATGAATGGCAGCTGTTGTTTGATCTAACAGCCGCAAAACTACATGATGAACGCTGTGTGTTTGCGTCAGGATGATGATACATGGGCCGACTTTTTGAGCAATGTTGGTGCCATATTGCAGGGTGTGATGCTTAGTCCCTGATTTATCAGGGGACGCCACAGCCTAATGAACCACCAATTATTCCAGCTCATGTTTTACGCAGAGGATGCCCTTCCAGCCTCAACCCAGTAGTGGGAAACACCCATACACTCTTGCATTCACACATGCACTTATACACTAGGGCCAATTTAGTTTATCTATTCACCCATACTGCATGTCTTTGGACTGTGTGGGAAACCGGTTATTTACCTACCTACTAAAACTAAAACATGTAGTAGTTATGGGTACTTTTTACTTAAGTACTTTTTTGAGGTCGTACTTCTTTACTTTTACTTGAGTACAAAAGTGTAATGAGCACTTTTACCAGAGTCATTTTAAACATGAGTATCTGTACTTTTACTTGAGTAAAGGATTTGTGTACTTTTGCCATCTCTGCTAAAAGCAGCAGCAGATAGTTTACCTCAGATCTTGAAAATAAAATAAACCATTTGAAATTGAACTTTAGAACTGTGACTCAGTGCACGCCAACACATATCAGTGATTTAGCATGTACATTTAATTGTGTTAAAAAAGTTTCATATGTATTAATTAGATTATAAACCTCACCATTTTGTTGTAGTGCAGTAAGTGCAATATTCTGTGCTTCTGAATGGCTGTATTTAAATTTCTGTTGTGTTCTGTCTGGTGCAAACAGCCAAATTGCTTATCACTGCAAATCTCGTCACGTAGCATGTTGTTAGGACAAGGGGTTACAATGTAACCTGCTCACCTAATGTTTACGTTTATAATATTTTTATCATTTGCTAATTAATAGTCACCTCATGTGGAACTCTAAATCTGCATATCGGAGGCTGCTACTGTCCTACTGTCAGGAATGCATCATTTTAAGAGCCTTCCTGACTGAATCAATGAAGTATGCTGTTTTCCATCAAGGCAACCCGAGGTGCTAAAATATAATTGGCTAAACTGACATTGGGCGGGTTAAAGGGACCAAAACAAACACAGACATTCCGGCATGTAACAGACATTTTCAAAGCAGAATATCTGACTTCAGCATTGTTTTTCAGATAAACAAGAATGTTCATTTAGCATGTTTTTTTTTAAATATCTGCAAACATATTATGGTTTTTATATGCTTTAGAAGAGGCAAAAAGTTACATACAGCACCTTTATGTTTTTTTCTAGAGTGGCATATAGGGACTTTTTGAGCATCCTGTGCTAAATTAGCAAGCTAACATGTAGTAAAATAGATTTGAAGAGGTAAGATTAGATGGAATGTTCATTATTTACAGCAGTAATCTGACATTATTTTGTTCTCAGACTACTTAATAAGCAGAAGCTGTCACTTGACCACATTTTTTATGTCATTATTAACAAAAAACTTTGTCACACAACAACCGTTCACAAGAAGTTTTCCAGCTGGCTTAAAAATGTTCTGCATATGGTTAATTAAACAATGTGTTACATTGTTGTTGGTGTTGTTATGAGCATCTCTGCTCTTAATTCCACAAGACATATAAAAAAATACAGCCAATTTACTAGGATGCTGAAAACCCTTCTATCAGTCACTAGTGTGTCTCATGAGGCAAAGGGAGTGAGGTTTACTTGAACAAATCTAACTTACATTACATTAAAACTTATCAAAATGTTAGCACAGAGATGTCACAGACAAATGTCCTTTTTTTCTGGACACCTCTTTCAGCAATACCTGTCAGTCCAGAGAAACATTTTATGTGTGACATTACACAAAATTATTTGCCTAAATAGCTTTTAAAGAAAAATGTAGGTGTAAAAGGCAGTGTGCTGTAAAATATGTCATTATGGAGAGTTATTTACACAGGGATATCTCAAGTACCAGTGACTTCTCAGTCCAGTGATGCATGTACTGGATAAGAAGGAACTTTTTACTTTTATAAACGAGCTTACTTTTTTCCCCCGGCTACATTTTTGCACTGTATATTTTAAGTTCACTGAAAGGTCTAAAGAAAACTTTCACCTTGAAGATTAAGATGCTCTGTTGAATTACAGATAAAACTGTGTTTACAAGGCTTCAGATAGTGTGTTTGTTTAAAATGGCTGTCAGGTGTACGTCTAAAGATTGATATCAGTGCAAATTGTGCTCACGGAGGATTCATGAAGAATGGAGGTTGTCAAAAATGGAGGACGAAAGAAGAAAAAAATGTGAGAGGTCTGGTCTTGTATTCTCAACATTGCTCCATGAAGTCAGAATTGAATGTAATGTTTTTGAAAATAAAATATCATAATAATAAAAAAAAAAATAAATAATTAAGTAAAACACGGTGATTTAAAATATACTTTTTAAACCTATGATGAAAATCATCTTTTGTAAGCTGTTTGGACAGAACTGTGTGTAGGTATAGTGTGTCTACAGTCATATTGGAGTGATATAAAAATAAGTCTCCTTTTTTAAATTTCCTGATGTTAAAATAGAATTAAAATTCCTCCCATTCCTCCCAAATTTTCCTCCCACTGCATTGTGACGTAGGAGTGTGGTTACCCTCCCCACCAAATTGGTTGACAGTCACATATTAACATGTCTCCATAGTAACGCGCATAATCATATCAACAACACAGGATGTGCACAAAAGCAACCAGGAATAAAAGATCTGTTCGGCTCTCTGTGATCATCAATCATCATCAAATTGATTAAGATTCTAAGTGATTAAGAATAAGTTTACAAGTTTAAAACATTTTTAAAACCGTGCATGTTTATGAATTACAGCAATTTACTTCAGCTTTAATTATCACCACAGCCTCGTGTCAGTACAGTTCTAAAAGATGATGCTTCAATCCCAGATTGTGGACGTTAAATCAGGTTTATTTTGTACATTACCATAACTGATATCCATACAGTAGTGGATATTAATGTGTATCCTCTCACATTTACCATGCAAAAATTGTGCAAAGTTAAACACGCGTGCTGTGTGTGTGTGTGCCTGTGTGTGCATGAACTTTGTAACGACATTATGTGTGACTCATCACAGAGAGGCTTGAAGTAACCCCACAACAAATACATCAAATAATCATTGGTAAAATTTCTTCCTGTATTTCTCACAACTGTTACGTGAGATCTGCTTCCTTCATGTCTGTCACTGTGCTGTTTATCTGACGCAGCTGAGCCAGAGATTGAGGCACACTCTGACAGGTATGCAGGAACGGTGGGCGGGGAGAACTAGCATTTAAGCACAGGCAGCAAAAACAGCTACATTGTGTTCAGAACAGAAAATTACAATGTTCTGAAAGGTCTAATAAATAATCTGATGGGTGTTTTGAGCTGAAACTTTACAGACACATTCTGGAGACACAAAATACTTATCTTAAATCTTGAAAATGGGTAAAATAGGTGCCCTTATAAGTACTTTTTTTAAAACTTGCACTTCATTACAAAGCTATTTTATTTAGTTTTACAATAACATAGACATAAAAGTGTACTTTGTAAGCAAACTTAAATGCTCTTCAAATTAAATAACATTGTATTTCGTTTGAAAGGGAAGGTGACTTGTAACGGGTGCTTTTTTTGGTGAACACAATTGACAAATTTTGCTTCAAAAGCTAACAATGCTAAAAATAAATCTAAATTCAACAAACCTCTGATTTCTTTAATTCTCAAAACAAAATATGATTTCTTCCTAACTTCCTGTCCAAAAAAAAAATAAAATAAACAATCACAGGGCGTCACAGTGGCGCAGTGGGTAACACGATTGCCTGACAGCAAGAAGGTCGCTGGTTCAAGCCTCAGCTGGGTCCGTTGGCATTTCTGTGTGGAGTTTCCAGTTTCCCCCACAGTCCAAAGACATGCGCTACAGGTTAATTGAATAAGCTAAATTGTCCGCAGTGTATGTGTGTGTAAGAGTGTGTATGGAAGGGTATCCGCCGCGTAAAACATATACTGGATAAGTTGGCGGTTCATTCCGCTGTTGTGACCCCTGCTTAATAAAGGGACTAAGCCGAAAAGAAAATGAATAAAGGAATGAATAAAACAATCACTCACTATGTGTCACAGGTCACTGGCTCACAAATGCACGGAACTCAGAATTTATAAAATAAAAACACGTATTTATTACAAAAAGCACTTACTACATACACAGGATGACAAAACTCAGGTTGACCAGAGAGATGTTGACAATACGATACCAGACAATAGGCAAACTGAAAACCGAGCTATACATATACAAGACACGATTAAGCAGATTACAAACGGGTGACATAACAGGTGGAACTCATGAACGTTAACAGACAGCGGAAAACAGAACCAAGGGGTCACGTGACAAAAACACCTACATGGAACACGGCACAACATAACATCACATGACACAACACAACACAGAAGGTGCGTTCGTCTTCATGCAGCGTTGCTCAGACCGATCGAAATCTGTCTTAAAGTGGTGCATGCTGGTTAGAAATTTTAGCCGGATTGATACTGCGCCGACGACATGTGACTGTCACATGTGGCATCAAAGCACCGCGACAGCCTGATTTAGCCTGTGCATAAACGTAAATAAATGTAAACCTCTTATTAGCATATTCAAACAAGCACTGGAACAGTATTGACATGCCATTCAACATCTAGTAGCCCAATGACTGAGGTTTAAACTTCAAGAATTTGTGCTTATTGTTTTGTTTAATAGGCCTATTCGTGTATATTTATTTCCTTTTTATATGCCCTCTCGTTTCCCCCTTATTTCTCATGCGTTTGTTGTATAGGCTACTTAAATTTAATTCATAATTCCCTTTTTTAAAATGAACTATAGTTTGTAGAGACTGTATTCTGTTTTATGTGTACTGTAAATCTTTTGTTGTTATTGCAATAATTAAAATAAATAAATGATCACGCCATGTGAAACGGTCATCATGACAGCAGCAACTTTGAGCCCTGAAGTGTCCGGCTTGACGGCTCCGTTTTCAACTCCGCCCCCACCTGTGCTCAGCTAATCTCGTTGACTGCCGGCTGCAGCCATGCTTCATGTCGAATGCACCTAGACACACCAGACATTTGACACTATGTTCCCATATTACAATATGTACAGATATATACAATAGGCAAACATTTCAAGTCAGAAAATCAATTGGTGTGCAAACTCTTAGTGCATTATGGGTATTATCTAGCTGTTGAATGTTCATCAGTTGTACCCTCGTTATTGTGGTGCATTGTGGGATTGATTGAGTACATAGAACATGTTTTCTGACTCCACTACACATGGCTGCTACCTCAAATAATACACTATTTAAGGCAGGGGTGCCCAAACTTTTTAGTATGAGGAGTCAAAAACCAAATATCATCAAGAGTGGTGGTAAAAGGTAAATATACCAAAGCACATTAAAGCTGCCATGGGTAATTTCTTAATTTATTGACTAATATTTCAAAATAAATAGAAAATATCACTTTAAATTGCATTAAATAAAGCAGTATATCTTTTTAAATCATAACTCATTTCAATAAAACATAAAGGATCACATTCATAGCACAGTGGAGTTCAATGCTGAATACACTAGTCAAGCAGAATCTGCCTTTGACTTGATTTGCTCACCAAAGTCTCTGCATTGTTGGGTGACACTGAGTACATATAAAGAAAATATGATTCATTTACACTAATTAATTGAAGCATTTAATGTCAATTAGATTTTAACAATAAAACAAACAAACAAACAAACAAAGGATTACATTAAATTTGAACTTCCTCTCTTCTCAGATGGGATGGCGGGCCATTTTAAAAGTTACCATGGGCCAATTTTGGCCCGTGGGCCCTAGTTAGGTCATCTCTGGTTTAAGGGTATAGCAGGCGGTTTCGGATACAGCCAGTGAGTGGGCACAGGACTGAAGCAAGAAGTGATGAAAGAGGCTTTTATTGGCAAAAAGGTGGTAATGTGGCTGCAAGAACTAATCAGCTTCTTTGTAAACAGAAGACGCAAGTATATAAATGCGCTATATAATTACCTTTCTTACATACAAAATGCTTGCCAAACATAGGAACATATTTAAAAAGACGTAACAGTTGGAATATTTCATAACATACATTTATAATACAAGTTAGACATGAAAATATTTACTGCTCATCTGACTATAAGCAGTTGGCTAATGAGTGTATTTTAACACCCTATACTCATTCATTCATTTTCTTTTCGGCTTAGTCCCTTTATTAATCTGGGGTTGCCACAGCAGAATGAACCGCCAACTTATCCAGCATATGTTTTACGCAGCGGATGCCCTTCCAGCTGCAAGCCATCACTGGGAAACATCCATACACACTCATTAACACACATACATTACGAACAATTTTAGCATACCCAATTCACCTGCATCACATGTTTTTGGACTTGTGGGGGAAACCAAAGCACCAGGAGGAAACCCACAGGGAGAACATGCAAACTCCACACAGAAATGCTGACCCTAACAGGGCTCAAACCAGCGAGCTTCTTGCTGTTAGGCAATTGTGCTACCCACTGTGCCACCGTGCTGCCCACACCACTATCCCTTTAAACTACATATGCTGATAGAGTTTAATACATTTATAGCGTTAGTTTACTTTACGAATCATCAGGTAGCATCAGTATAACAATGAACACAGATTATCACATAATAAAATGCATAAAGTAAGGCTAATTTTGAAAATGCTGAACTACAAGGGTAATGGAATGTTCAAATCTGACTCCTATACTGTAGTTTCGGATCTTGCTTACAGTTAGGCCTTTTCTACTGCAATGTTTTTTCCCCTTGGGCAATTTCCAATCAGATGAGACTGTGCTGGGTGTCTGCCAAGGATTTCGTATAGAGAAAAATGAACTTGTGTTTGTGTTACATTTAGAAATTGATCCAGTATTACATCTTATGAAAAATAACAACACTGAGATTACTGCAAAGAAAGACAAATGGATTGGGAATTAAAGTGTCTGTCCTTGTTCTTACCTGAATCTAGCTTTCTTTCTTCCAAATAAACTTTTATTGTGGTGTAGCATTCTTCCACAAACCGGATAACGAAGGGATATGTATGCAAATTCAGTTGAAGTATATTCTTTTTGCATTTGTATTACACTTTGTATAAGAGTAATTGGTTAATGGAGCTTTAAGGGATCTTAAAACTAGACTTTTAATGACCAAGTTCATGGTTGCAAGAAATAAGAGAGAAAGACAGAGAGGGTTAGTAGGTAACATTGGACATAATTGTAAGTCAAATGATTAATCTGTCTGTCTCTGCTTAGCCTAACTCTAGGACATTTTAGAATTAGCAGAATTGTGTGTTGAGATATTGAGGCATGCAGACAGTATTTTCACTTGACCAACTTTTTATTGAGAACATTTGATTTGGCCCTGCTGCAAGAGATTATTTATTATTATGACATTTCTACAGAGATATTGATCACTCCTAATAATCAGTTCATTTTAAGACTATGGATTACCTCATTTTTCCTCCAAATGTCACACTCTCCAGTGCTTTTGACCTGGTTGTAAAATAGTTACCACACAGATAGATGGTGCTGCCCGGCCCTGTCATGAGCCTCATTTCTTTTACAGGCTGCAGTATAGTAGAAGTGTTCATCAAGCGGTGAGAAACTTTTTAATAACGTTATAAATAACTTTTTGCTGACTTTGCTTGAATGCATGTTAAATATGCAAACAGTTACTACTGCAGCAAAAGTTTAAGAAACAGTTTAGACTCTTTGCTTCTTCAGTGGTGAAAGTCATCAACACTAAAATGTGGGTTCTGTCACTATTCAATCACGACAGATTTTCATTCACTTATTAAGCACTTTGTTAAAGGAATAGTTTGCCCGAAAATGAAAATGACCTCATTATTTGTTCTTCCTCAAGTGGTTTTAAACCTTTATGAGTTTCATTCTTCTCTTAAACAAAAGATATTTTGAAATATGCTGCTTGCAGGAACCCATCGACTTCCATAGTAGGGAAATAATTAGGAGTGTGAACCTACACTGGTCTCACTGTTTGATTCGGTTACGATTATTATGTCATCAGTTCGGTTCAATTCTCTATCTCGGTGCATTGACGATGCATTCCATACAGTAAAAGATTTTTTTCTTTACAACACAAATTTTTTTTTTTATTATTAAAAACTATAAATATATTAATATTTATATATTATTTGTATTAGAATTTTGTCCTTTAAAACAAGGAGGCAGATTTATGTACTGTACCTTTAATTTGACCTGCTCAAAGAAAACACTCTTTTTGAATGTAAAAAAAACTCCAATATATGCACAGAGGACAGCATGAGCATTTATAGCAAATAAACTAATGTAAATATTATCCCGCTTGCCAGGGCCGGAGTGAGACTCCTTTTCAGCCCGGGAGTTTCAAGCCTTAGACCGGCCCACCTCAGTTCACGACTGACTATATTAAAATAACGTCATTTCCAATTCAGTTTCTAATGAAACTATCACGTCTTTTTCAAGGAAACTGCTGCTTTAGAACTTCAAATGTTTTTCATAAATATGAGAACATTAAAGGGTACAGTAGCTAAATCTCCAACACTATTCTTTAAAACATTACATTATTCTTTATAGATATCCAGTCCTTTGTAACAGTGGTCACACAAAAAATCTAAATAAAATATGTACACCTAAGTAACACATAAGTAGCCCAAACAGTATTATATGTCTTAACACTAAAATTGAAAAAAATAAAAAAAAATTACTCAGGTGAGGGTTGGCGGCGTCGTAACGCAACGTGCTGACCATTGGACCACAATGGTGCTGTTATTACTCTCTATTGATGGCTTAATCTTTTTCTTCCCTTTTTCGATTTTTGGTCAAGTTATGTCAGATTTATCAACGTAGTGAATCATCTGATTTTTATTGAGCAGGTGTAATATTAATATTAATTATTCGAATTCTTATATTCACTAAGGTGCCGCTGTTTGGGGTCGAATGATAGTTATGTGATCATTAACCTGCAGGCTGCATTTTTGCTCACGAGGCTGCGAGAAAATGAATAAAAAGAGCGGAGCTGCGGCAAAATAATGAATAAAAAGAGTGAGGCTATGGTCAAATAAATAAATAAATGAAAAAAGTGCCACTGCTGAGAGTGCAAGCAGCTAGGGACACCGGCCCTCGTGGCCAAAAAACGAACCGGCCCACCGGGAATTCTCCCGGTCCTCCCGATTAGCCAATCCGGGCCTGCCGCTTGCTTTTTGAGCGCTGTCAAGTGAGGTCTTACACCCCTATGACTGGTCATTGTCGTCACCCGCTCAACATAAAGGGCTGCGATTGGTTTTAAAAATGAAAGCGATGTTTATCGATGAATGACGCGGGAAGAACAGCCGTGGTTACAGTCTATATGCGCATAATACGCGGTTATCACAGGTAATCCATAATAGACACAGTGGAGAAAACTCGCACCACAGGCATGCTTGTGTCTGGATCCACAAGTATCACTTTAAAAGCCGAGAGGAGAGGAAAAGTTACCTCACAAACACGCCAGCGGGTCTAATGTCCAAAGTGAGAGACAAAGAGGCAGAGATGGAGTTTTACAGCATTTCTTCCTAGTAGTAAAATAGCGGCTCGTGCTATATACCTACTTCAGTGTCAGTGAAAGACTTTCCAGCAAACTCACAAGCAGTTGAATTGTGCACAATTATCTGCTTTTTAAGTAGTGGGAGCGTTTTATTTACTCGCCCTTGCCTCCTTTGCCATAGTATTCTACCACGACATCGCGCATAGGGGATAAATGACGTCAGTACATTATAACCGGTTATGATCTATTACTGAACCGATACCGAATTGTCCGCATCTGCATCATGGTGCACCGAAGAAACAATTAATTTTGACACCCCTAGAAATAATATTATGGAATTCAATAGCTAATAGCATTTTTCAAAATATCATATTTTGTGTTCAATTATCGAATTTAACATTGATGTATTTTCATGTATATTAATTTAAATACCTGGAATATCTCAAATTATCTCCTGCAAGAACGCTTTCTTTGCCATTCCAGATGACTTTATTAATATGTTATTTGAGTCATTGCAGAGATGTATGGATGCAGTCGTCCAAGCTCATGGGAGTCATACACAATATTAATTCTTTTTTCACTGCATCATGACTTTATATTCTATACTGTACATTATTTCTGTTAAGTGACAAGACTTTTGTCTAAGCAAAGTCAGATCTTGCTGTCCTTACTAAATAATTGAAGCGGTGGTCCAGAGTGTAAGTTTAAGGCTTGGCTGTCTTTACAAAATGCAAAGCAATGTGTGCTCATGCTTCACATGTAAAAAAATCATGTTAGTTTTTCATATATCTTACTTTAATTATATACTGCCACTCAGCTAATCTAGATGCATTTACCTTTCATATAAGCCACTTCTAATATCAAATGATCAACTAGAAGTCAAGTTATTATTTGTTGTTCCTAAAACTTACTTTTGTATATACAGTAGTTGTAACTGTATTATACACTCAATTAGCATATCGTTGTTGTTGTCCAGAAGCCTTATTTGTCCAAAAAAAGCTACTTTTTGGAAGTGGAAGAATATTGGGTAACACTTTAACAAGGTGTCCTTGTTACATTGTAATTATATATTTAAGTACTGAATACATGTGCTTAGTTGCATGTAAGTACCTTTACTACTATAGTAGGTAATGTAAATGTAATGAGGACATCATAAAGTAAAATGTTACCATGTATTGTACTCTATGTTTTTTCATTACTAACACTCTGTTGTCAAAGTGTGTCATAAAGTGTGGCTTTAATCAAGCTTAAATAGTTACAAGGGTTTTGACCAGTAAATGTCAAAGATACATGTTGTCCAATGTTTGAAATCCAGCTTCTGAGGCAGTGTGTTGCATTATGTTTTCACAAAATACCGTTTATAAGTTTGATTGAAGCTATGTGGGTGCTCTGTTTTTTTCTATCAGTAGACCAAAGTGAAAATAAATGACAATAGATGTTCCTGCTGTTGGTACTACACCTCATCTGATGGAGCTCTAATGTAAACAGAAACAAGGAACTGTTTACGTCTGTTCACATAAACACAAAATATGATATTTCCCCACACACAAACATCTGCTAACCTCTCAGCATTAAAAAATAAAATCATTTTCCATTCCTTTGTTTATAATCAACAGATTGCCAATAAATTACAGTAAAATTACACACCATATGTGGTGATAAACCACTTGTCATTGCATATAGTAAAATTAAGTTGTTAACTCTATAAACAAATTGTTTATTTGAATTTTATTTTTCACTGTATATGGTATTATCACAGTATTATACAAAAAAGTATATTAGTGTATTGCTTTATTGTATATGCATGTTCAGAGTAAACCGATGTTTCAACCAAATTAAATTGCAAAGTATATGTAACCCCGCCAGTCCCACACCACCTCAACCCACTCGGAGCTGGGATTGAACTGGTGATTCTCTGCATGGGAGTCGGTTGCTCTAACAAGGAGGCTAAAGACCATGGCCTCTAGCGTCTGTCGCTAGAGCACCTTTAGAGGGCAGAGAAGTGAGGTTTTCCTTCATAGCACATTGCTAGCTGGCCTCCATTACACTCACCCCCTAAAACCTGACTCCCAACCCGGATAAGCCCCCACATGTAACCCACCGGTCCTATTGCACCCAACCCAAGCTGAGCTGGGATTGAACCGGTGATTCTTTGCATGGGAGTCAGTTGCTCTAACAAGGAGGCTAAAGACCATGGCCTCTAGTGTCTGTTGCTAGAGCAATAACTATGTTAAATTTAAATTAATTGATTTAATTGATTAAATTGTTAAATGTAGTAAAACAAAATAAAACATCTAAAATTGTCAATGTTTGAACTATTAAGCTAACAAATTAAGTTTCCAAGCAATTTGCGCTGGTTTTCACAATGTGAATATTCTAAATGATAATAATAATAAATAATTTTTCACTGTATTTTTTTGAAGTGCCCACAAAATCAGTATTGTGCATGTGCATTATCACAAAATTTTGAATACTGATTATCGGCATCTATGTCTAGTTTTATATAGCACATTTTCATTCATCCATTTTCTTTTCGGCTTAGTCTCTTTATTAATCCGGGGTCGCCACAGCGGAATGAACCGCCAACTTATCCAGCACGTTTTACACAGCGGATGCCCTTCCAGCTGCAACCCATCTCTGGGAAACATCCATACATTCTCATTCACACTCATACACTACAGACAAATTAGCCTACCCAATTCACCTGTACCGCATGTCTTTGGACTCCAGGGAAACCGGAGCACCCGGAGGAAACCCACACAAACGCAGGGAGAACATGCAAACTCCACACAGAAACGCCAACTGACCCAGCCGAGGCTCGGACCAGTGACCTTCTTGCTGTGAGGCGACAGCACTACCTACTGCGCCACCGCATAGCACATTTTCGTTTTTGTAAAATGTTAAAACATTTTTAAGTATAGGCTCACATTTGAAAGCAGGAACTCTATATTTGACTCTTTTCCAGTAGATATTTGCCAAGTGTCCTCCCTTGAGGAGATATGATTGACAGACAAGGTTAAAGGGTCATCAGTCTGAACTGTTCTTGGATCAGCTTACATCTAGATCTTTTTGAAACTTAAGTTGATAGAGGTTTGGTGAGGTCATGTGTAACTGAGCAAAAGCACACTCCGGTTTTCTTATGGTGTGTAATCCCTGTGCAGAGTCTGAACTTTCCAGACTGCTCTTTTACTGCCACTTTGATAAATTACTTGAATATAATGTTGCACTTAGACTTGTCATCATCCTAAGAGTTTTTCTGTGGAAAGTGATCAACTCAAAAAAAATATATATCAAAATCTTGGCAGAAATGTGTGCAAGTTCCTACAGAATACTGAATTAGAAATTAAAGTCACAGTGGAACACATGGGGCTCTCATAACAAAATTTGTCTACAAAGTAATGTTAGGTCAAAGTAGTGTATACATTATGTAGTGGTTGTTGTGCTGAAAACGAGAACAGGAAAATTGCTGTCATTGAATCTAAGTACCTTATTACTATTAGTTATTCTAAAAAAAAAGCCTGTAGTAATCATAATTATATAGTAGCTGTATTCATATTGTTTAGTGAATCCCATTTCTAGGAAAAGTCCAAAAGGACAGAGTTCTGCTTTTATTACATGAACTAAAAGGTACATTTTTTTTTGTATGTGTTATTTTGAGATTTGAGAGGTTAAATTGCCATTCAAGCATTTGAGGACAGTATTATTATAATTTTTTTTGTCTTTCAGCAAAGATGCATTAAAAATGGTTTTACAATAATATGAAATCCTACTCAATCACAGATTTAAGGTTAAACTTTACTTATTTCATTGATTCACTTTCAAACAATAATAATAATTAAACAGTTACAATAGTTTGACATTTTTAATGATGATACAAAAAAGAATAATAAATTATATACACTACTGATTATTCAAAAAATAAAAACTTATGTATGCATTTTACTTGTGTTTTGGGACCAGAAAATGCTGCAAACTTGTGAAGCAAGCTCGCGCTTTAAAAAAAATGATAACAATTATTACCTAGTATATTTGCCCAAATTGTGACATACAGTCCACATGCACAATGCTTTTCTTACTTAGATTTGTTGTCTTGTTTCTAGTCTAAATATCTAAAAAATCTTAAATCAAGAAGCGTTTTAAGGACAAGAAAAACATATTGTCCTGCTTTAAGAAATAATATGCCAAAATTAAGTGGATTTTTTTTTTTTTTCTTAAACCAAGCAAAATAATCTACCAATGGACTAATATATCTTATGTCAAAAGCAAAAACAAGATGATTTCACTTACCTCACTGGCAGATTATTTTGCTTCATTCATTCATTTTCTTTTCGGCTTAGTCCCTTTATTAATCTGGGGGTCGCCACAGCAGAATGAATCTCCAACTTATCCAGCATATGTTTTACGCAGCGGATGCCCTTCCAGCTGCAACCCATCACTGGGAACAAGCACATCCATGCACACTCATTCACACACATACACTACAGACAATTTAGTTTACCCAATTCACCTATACCACATGTCTTTGGACTTGTGGGGGAAACCGGAGGACCCGGAAGAAACCCACACGAACACGGGGAGAACATGCAAACTCTACTCAGAAATGCCAACTGACCCAGCCAGGGCTCGAACCAGCGACCTTCTTGCTGCGAGGCGATTGTGTTACCCACTGCACCACCGTGCTGCGCATTATTTTGCTTGTTTTAAGGAAAATATCACTTCATTTTGACCCATTATTTCATTAAAACTCATTAAAACAACACAATATGTTTTGTTTTTCTATAAAATGCATCTTGACTTAAGAATTTTTAGATATTTGGACTAGAAACAAGACAAATTCTCTAAGTAAGAAAAGCATTTTTTACAGTGCATATACATTATAATATTATTCTGTTATTATTCACTAATAATATACCATTATTCCATGGGTAGGCATAATTAGTTGACGTAGTGCTTCTTACAAGTGGCATTGCCAACTTCTTACCTGTCAGGCATTTTATAGTGTTTTAATTGATCGTTTTCGGACACGTGACATGTGCAGAGATCTGGTGGGCAAACAAATAAGGGGCCGTAATGGGTGCTACACTGGGGTCTCCATAGAAACGCAGCACAAACTGGTCATATTTTTCATCTGTTTCAAACTACAGATATTTGGATGAGATATCAACAGAACAAAACAGAGATATATCATAAACTGTCAATTTTGGGCACTTGCACTCCATATTCTGCAATTTTCAGTCATTTAAAACTGTCATGTCTTTGTCAGAGCTACAATTCAGTAATGTTTACATCTATCTGTTGGATACTCCTCAGTGATTTCATCATTGGTGATGGCCTATATTTGGTGTTGGTTTGTTTTGCTTAGATTCATATTTTCTGGTAGGGAAAATCTATTCGTTCACTTTTGCTATTTAAACTTTGACTTTGCATTTCAATTTATACTTTAATTGCACTTAACCTGCAAATTAGAATATGGACTGTATACCACGCATACAAACTTGCTTTTTGGCAAAAAAAAAGAGAGAGAAATCACTCAAGCCATGACTTGGACATAGTATCGTTTTGTCCACCAGTTCCTCTAATGGTGCAATATCATGTGAAAACTGTCAATTGGTTCAACAGGTCCATGTGATATCATGGCCATCTGTTGTCTACAATGATAAATTCTGTTAAAGCATGTTATAAATAAAAATATCTAAATGTATTTACGCAATCGTTTTGTAATAAGTGTAGACGCTTCAATGGGGTGAGGATCCTTATGCAGGTCTTTATTAGGATAGTCAGGTAAGCAATGGTCAAACAGGAACAATCAGATGTATTTGGGCAATCCAGAGTCGTAGTCGATATAACAGGCAGAAGGTCACAAGGCAGGCGGCGTACAAGGAATAACAAAACAAAACAAAGCAAAGCAAAGCAAAGGTCTAAACACGGGAAAACAAAGCAAGGAGAAACGCGTCGTAATGTTCACTTCAACAGGATACAAGACTCAGCAAACTTGTGTGTTTGTGAGGTGTACTTATGGTGCTTGTAATCAGTCCTGGAGCGGCTACAGCTGTCGCGGTGTAATCAGTGGTGATCTGGAACATGTGTGTGTGAGCGGAGTGTATGTATGGAGTCGTAGTCCAAAACCTGGCAGATTTGTAGTCCATGTGACAGTGTGTGTGTTTACCAGCGATCTCTGGCTGTAGATCGCTGGTGATCGTGACACGTTTACAGTAGTGTTTGAATGCAGGATGTTGTCACTAGTCTGGTGGACTACCATTTCATTTTTCCAATGTGTCAGCAATGTACCGAATTACTAGGACTTTAGACAGCACTATTCAGATTTTCAGAAACTCTGGGTAAACTGTAGTCATGTGGATGCTACAACCTGAGTTTTCGTACTTCACATCATTCACTCCACTTTGTTCACGTGTTTGCATTGACTTATATGCAGTTTACTCTTAATTTTACTTAATTTTCCCATTTGGTGAGAACCCAGGATAAAGGTGTGCAAAGGTTGGTTCGATGTGCCCGTAACGTGCATCACTGTGCGTTTTGGTGTTTTTATGTGGACGTTTTTTTTTTTTTTTTCTAAAGAAAGCGAAAAAGGCTCAGTTATAGCTGTGTACATGTGGACATGTTTCCAGAGCTTCTCCGTGAGGCTCGAGACTATCTGGTTCAGTGACAGTAGTAAAACCATGAACAGGAGAATTCTCAACATCCAAAAGAACTGCATTGATCTTCAAAGGCATTAAAGTGTGGGTTAGTGTTAGTGTGTGTGTCAGTGAAGGCCAAGTTTAATTAAGGCTCTCACAAACTCACAGTTTCCCTCTTCAATCTGCTCCAGCTGGCCCTCAAATAAGACGCAGACAACTGAGAGAGAGTGAGAAAGAAATCACTTTCATCCTGCCTTGAAAGCAAGATACTGTACAGTACATAAGCACTTGGAAGATGGTATTTTGTAGAATTTCTAAACATATATTTATCCAGAACTACGCATTTTTGTGGTGTCTATCAAATAGTATTCATCTAACTGTTTCCATATTGTACAAAGCACAGAGCTGTCTGCACCAATAGCCCACTAGTTAAATGTGTCCACACATAGCACTGAGGTGTTCACAGTGACCCGAGTTTGATTCCCAGCTAATCCATTTGATTCCTTACCTTTCATTCCCCTCTCTCTTTGATTCTCAGGATTTCATGTCAATGCAATCCACTTTCCTGTCCTGTCCGTTAATGGTTCATTAAAAAATAACAAGTAACATTCTATTTAAATGTTTTAACTTTTCATTAGTTGAAAAAAAATGAGTCTGAACAACAATTAAACATCACAACCGTTTTCAACATAATAACAAGATATGTTGTTTGAGCACCAAATCATCATTTTACAATGAATTCTGCATGATCATGTGACAGTGTATGAACATCATAAACACTGTAATAATGCCTGCTGGGAATTCATTTTTTCAATCACATGAAAACAGTATGGTTTTTAATAGAGTAAAATACTAAATAGATAATTGAAAAATGACATCAAGTATCTCACTATTTTACTGTATTTCTAATCCAATAAATGCCTTTTAAAAACTTAATTAACATTCAAATTTACCACAAATAAATATGCACATTTTTTTCCTATTAAAAATTCATACTGAAAGACTTTTACAGAGTAAATAAAATATCAAAATTATATACAATTATTTGACCCCTTTATTTCTGAGTGAGTGGCAACCCAGTGGCGCAGTAGGTAGTGCTGTTGCCTCACAGCAAGAACGTCGCTGGGTCGCAGGTTCGAACCTCGGCTGGGCTGGGTCAGTTGGCGTTTCTGTGTGGAGTTTGCATGTTCTCCCTGGGTTCGTGTGGGTTTCCTCCGGGTGCTCCGGTTTCCCCCACAGTCCAAAGACATGCAGTACAGGTGAATTGGGTAAGCTAAATTGTCCATAGTGTATGAGTGTGAATGTGTGCGTGGAAGTCCTCAGAGATGGGTTGCGGCTGGAAGGGCATCCGCTGCGTAAAATCGTGCTGGATAAGTTGGCGGTTCATTCCGCTGTGGCGACCCCGCAAGGGACAAAGCCGACAAGAAAATGAATGAATGAATTTCTGAGTGACATGCACTGTTATATTTTAATCACACATCTACATCTGATTAAAATGTAAAAGGTTTTTTTAAACCTAGCATGCACAAAGGAAATAAAAGAGAAGTTAGACTGATGCTGAAAAAAGTGAAATGCTGTATGATTAAGGTATCTGTGTTCCATCTCTGTTCACATGTAACAACATGCTTTCCTCTTTTTCTCTTTTATAGGGTATCATCACTCCCTCCCCTCCTCCCCATACACTGCAGATTTCAAAGGTCACAGGCTACCGCCATCAGGGACGTTATCATCAGAATTCTTGAATCAGGGGGGTTCTTCAAAAGTCCTCCTCTTAATCTGCAATGTTGCTGGCTCTGGCCAACAGGCTACAAGGTAACTTAAGCACTGTGTCTTATCACTGTCTTATCGCTCACCATTTTCTTTTTGTCAGTTAATCCATTTAAGTCCAGTTTGAAATCCTTTTTTGGAGTTTCAAGGTGAGTTTAGGTGAGTCGGAGCAGTGAAAATTAGTATTGTTGAAAATTAAGAGGCAACTTTTAATCCTGGCCTAAAATATTGTGTGAACTTGACTGACTTGCATACTTAACATTGCAAGGTCATTAAAACAATATTATTTTAATACATGGTATCTTTCCGTCCACCTGTGGTTAATGCATATTTTAGGGTAGGAGATCTCAAACTCAGTCCTGGAGGTCCGGTGTCCTGCAGATTTTAGCTCCAATTTGCCTTAACACACCTGCATGGATGTTTCTAAAAAGCCTAATGAGAGCTTGATTAGCTAGCCCAGGCGTGTCTGATAGAGGTTGGAGCTAAACTTTGCAGGACACCGGCCTCCCAAAACTGAGAACCCCTGCTTTAGGGTAATATATAAAAACATTGACTTGTATTTCATTTCAGACAATATGAACACTAAATATTTCACGTTAACTTCATTTGTAAATATACATCCTTTCCTGACATTTAAACCTGCAACACACTTCAAAAAAACTTGTAACGAAAGTAATTTAGGGCCAGTAATCAGGTAAATTGGTTAAATAATGATGTGATTTGAAACAGCTGATGTCAACATGTAATTGTAATAATGATTTGGTACAAAAGCAGCATCCAAGAAAGTTCTAGTCCTTTACGGCTACTTTGGCTGAACGTTGGCTACTTTGGAAAACCAAGTACCACAATATGTTGTTACATCCACAAATGTCAGTGAAAACTGTACTATGCCGAAAGGAAGCCCTATGTTAACAGTGTCCAGTAGTGCTGTCGACTTCTCTGGGCTCAGAGGCATCTGAAATAGATAATGGTATGGGGTTGTGTCAATGGCCTCGGCAAAGGTAACTTGCACCTCTGTAATGGCACCATTAATGCTGAAAAGTACATAAGAGATATTGGAGCACAATATGCTGCCTACTTTTCCAGGGACACCTATGCATATTTCAACAAGACACTGCAAAACCACACCAACCAAACCTTCACCTCGCTCATTCAATGAATCAGCAGGCCGCGGCTCCTTGGTGAAATGTCAAACGCCCACACCGCCTTCACCACCCCATTGCAGTACCTTCAGCTCAACCAAACGTTTGATATCTCTCTTCGAAGCCTGTTTTTCAATAGCAATTTGATAATGGCTTGCAGTAATCAGTAACTCGTCTTTTCTGCACTTCTCAATTTGTTCCCAATTTGGTTTGAGAATAAAAGCCTGTAGATCAAATGCTGCCATAATGCCTGAAATGCCTAGACAATGAAATGACAGTAAACAGCGTCAACTATCTCAGACACACCGCCCAACACCCAAGATACTGTATAGTCTTATGTAAAAGTTTGGCCACCCCTGATCATTTTCATAATTGCAAGCCATAGCCGGCTGGCCTATCAAATCAGCAATTTCATTTGGATATATTTTATACCCTAGGGAAAAGCAACATTTCAGTTTTGACATTTTTTTTAATCAACAGAAGCAATGTAATTCAAGTCATAGCAAAAACAGAAAGGTGTGGTAATTTGGGCACCCCAACAGAATAATTACATCAATCTTTTGTACAGCCACATTTTGCTAAAATTATGCTTCTTATAGTCAAGAAAAAGTCCCTGTATTTTTCTGAAGGCATTTTGAGCCATTCTTCCTTACTAAATTTCTCTAGTTTAGTTAGGTTTGATGGATGCCGAGCATAAACGCCTCTTTTCTATTCAACCCATAGATTTTTGATGACGTTTAGGTCTGGGGACTGGGATGGCCATTCTAGATCATTGTATTGTGTCTGAGCATTAATTACTTGGTAGATCTGAAACTGCTTTGGGTCATTGTCCTGCTGAAACATTCAACCCTGCCCTAACTTCAGCCTCTTGACTGATTCCTGAACATTGCTCTTCAGAATCTGCTGATACTGGGTGGAATCCATGCAACTTTTAACTCTGACAAGGTTTCCAGTTTGTTTGCGTGCCACACATCTGCACAGAATGATGGACCCTCCACCATATTTTACAGTAGGGAGCATGTTCTTCTCCTGGAATGCTGTGTTCTTTTTCCACAATGCAAAGCACATATGGTTGTGGCATCTGTCTACAGTATATTTTTCCCAAATGATTCAGGCTTATCCATATGAGCCTTTGCATACCTCCAATGACTCTTCTTGTTGGCAGAATCCAGAAAAGGCTTCTTCTGCATCACCTTCCATTGAGCTGTCCTTTGTGAAGAATGCGCTGAACTGTGGAATAATGTACAATGATATTATTAGCAGCAAGATGTTCCTGGAGCTCTTTGGAGGTGGTCTGTGGTTTGTCTGTGACCATTCTAACCATTCTTCGCCTTTGCCTTTCAGATATTTTTCTTGGTCTAGCCTATTTTTCCTTCACAAGAACTGTTCCTGTGGCCTTCCATTTTCTTACTATATTTCTGACTGTGGAGATTGAGACTTTAAACCTTTGTGATAGCTTTTTGTATCCTTCACCTAATTCATGTTGGTAAATTATCCTAGTTTTTAGGACATTAAAAAGTTATTTTGAGGTTTCCATGTAGCTACTTTCTGGTTCACAATAAGGAGTAGCACAACTAGCAATCAGCTATCTTAAATATCCTTTTTCATGATTGGTTGCACCTGTGTTAGGATGGTTTAAGTTCACTCAAATCTATTTTGTGTTGTAATCAATCAGCATTAAGTGACTACAGGTTTTGAAATCAAAACATAAAAGAGGGTGCCTAAACTTTTGCATAGCCTATTTTTCAGTTCCAATTTATTTACAATACTCCTACACTACAGTTCCCCTTCGGAAGGGGAACTTCAATGCTATGTGGAAACTTCCACTATGGGGATTTCGTTCAGAAAGCCAATCATCTGAAAGAGTATGTAAACGGGCCAATGAAATGCCAATGAGTTGGCAGCTTCAGCTCGCGCACCTGATGCTCGTTGCAATTAATCTTGCTATATGAGCACAGAGCTAGCAAGCCAAAGCATCCTTTTCGCTTCAGACGACTTCACAGCCTTCTGAGAGAGTCGATGAGGGTTCCTCCAGCCGATTTCCTGATAAATCTGCGAGAGAGAGTGAACGAGAGCGGTCTCCCGGTCCAGAGTGTGGTACACGCGGTGGCAGACGGTCGAGCTGGGTTTCTCCCTTGCCTGGCGTCCTTTGGGTCCGGTCCTCCCCGAGCGGTTTGTATTGCACTACACCTAAAAGAGCAATACGGTCGTGCAGCACGTCTTTTTCAAGATGTCGCTCCTACCGTGCGTTTCTGGATGCGGTGGTTTCCTGTCCCCGGATGATGGGCACGAGCACTGCGTGGCATGTCTGGGGGTCCAGCATGTTAATGCGGTGCTCGCGGGCAGCTCATGCCGTCACTGCGATGGCATGACTGTTGCGCAGTTAAGATCGCGGTTAGCTCTTGCAAAAGGGCTAACCACCCCAGCTGTCCCCTGCACTGCAGTGGGCACTCGGGCAGGTCTGAGGGTTCCAGTGGGAGATTATCCGCCGCCCCCGGGCTCGCGGACCTCCCGCTCCTCCAAGCGCTCCATCCAAGCTTCGAGCGGAGGAAGCGATCCGTCTAACCAGATGGTAGCCCTCTCGCTCGATGACACCGGGGACCAGACGTCCACTGCTGCATCGGAGGGTGGGCTGTCAATGTCCGATGAAGATCCAGACCCGCTCCCTCCCTCCGGGCAGGGGAGCGCTGTCAAAGATCTTGAGTCGGATATGATGGCCGTGCTTTCCCGGGCTGCTTCGGCCGTGGGGTTGGAGATGGTTTATCCCCCAGCTCCGCGGCCGGACCGACTAGATGGATGCTACGTTGAGGATAAGAAGGCCAGTCCTTCGAAGCCTCTCGTCCCCTTCTTCCCGGAGGTGCACAGTAGGCTCACGCAGTCTTGGAGGGCACCTTTTTCTGCCCGATCTGCGTGCGTCTCCGCCCTCACCACTCTCGGTGGTGGAGCAGCCAAGGGTTATGAGACAATCCCGAAGGTCGAGCGCGCTATCGCGGTCAATCTTTGTCCGCGTGGCGTCTCCTCCTGGAGGGGTCTGCCTTGTCTCCCGTCCAAAGCCTGTAGGTTATCTGCCTCCCTCGGAGCCAGAGCCTACAAAGCTGCGGGCCAGGCTGCCTCCGCCTTGCACGCTATGGCCACCTACCAGCGCTACCAAGCTCAGGCGCTGGCCCAGCTGCACGAGGGTGGTTCCGACCCAGGCTTGTTGCACGAGCTCCGCACCGCAACCGACTATGCTCTTCAGACCACTAAGTCCGCTGCGTGTGCGCTGGGAAGGACGATGGCCACATTAGTGGTCCAGGAGCGCCACCTCTGGCTAAACCTGGCAGATATGCGCGAGGTCGACAAAGTTCGCTTTCTTGACTCCCCCATATCCCAGGCTGGCCTGTTCGGCGACACCGTCGGTGAATTCACCCAGGAATTCAAGGCGGTGAAAGAGCAGTCTGATGCGATGGGTAATGTCATCTATCGGCGGGATCGTAACACCGCTCCGCCCGCCGAGCCATCCACATCTGCTGCTCCTCGCCGAGGGCGTCCGCCTGCGAGAGCTGCCCCGCCCCCGCCTGCGCCTCCGGCGAAGCGGCCGCGTCGAGCACCTCGTAAGCCGGCCGCCCCCCCTGCCCAGGGCGCCGCTAAGTCCGGTAAACGGACCGCGAAGCATCCCTGAGACAGGCCATCCAGAGAAGAGGGAATGTGCTTTTTCCCCGGTGGAGGGCCGGGCTCCATTTCCAACGGCACTTTTCAGTGCCACGAAAATCTCAATGAAAGAGCACTTTTCCAATTCTCCGGATGTGACAGCCCGAACTCTGCCAGTCCGGGACGCTATGCCTTCTGGCTCGCAGGTTCGGTGCATTTCGCCAATGGCTCACAGGACCTGGGAGGACGGTCTCCTTTCTCCCACTCCTCAAGCCCCCTCTCCGGAGTTCGGGAGCGAGGTGAGTGTGACTCTCTTATCTCCAGCTCATCCGCGGGACCCCAGCGCTTCCCAGATCAGCCCTCCCACTCCGCGCTGCCCCACTGCAGGTACGTCATCGATTGTAGCGATGAGTGCATTAGCGAGGGCTCTGCCTGCCTGGTTAGCGCGGGCCAGCCCCTCGCGGTGGCTCATACGCACAATCAGACTCGGCTACACAATTCAGTTTGCGAAACGGCCCCCGAAGTTCACGGGCGTGTACTTTACCAGGGTCAGCCCCAGGTCCGCCCCTGTCTTGCGAGAGGAGATTGCTGTCCTCCTGGCGAAGGATGCAATCGAGCCGGTCCCTCCAGCCGAGATGAGGAGCGGGTTTTACAGCCCGTACTTCATCGTACCCAAAAAGAGCGGTGGGTTACGGCCAATCCTAGATCTGCGCGTTTTGAACCGCTGTCTGCACAGGCTCCCGTTCAGAATGCTCACGCAGAATCGCATCCTCCAGTGCGTTCGTCCTCAGGATTGGTTTGCAGCGATAGACCTGAAGGACGCATACTTTCATGTCTCCATCCTTCCCCGCCACCGTCAGTTTCTGAGGTTTGCGTTCGAAGGCCGAGCTTGGCAGTACAAAGTCCTCCCCTTCGGGCTCTCTCTGTCTCCGCGGGTCTTCACCAAGCTCGCGGAGGGTGCCCTAGCGCCCCTTCGGCTCGCGGGCATCCGCATACTCAACTATCTCGACGACTGGCTGATTTTAGCTCACTCTCAGGAACAGTTGACTGTGCACAGAGACAAGGTGCTCCAGCACCTCCATCTGTTGGGGTTTCAGGTCAACCGAGAAAAGAGCAAACTCGCCCCCGCGCAGAGGATCTCTTTTCTCGGGTTGGAGCTGGACTCGGTCACCATGACAGCGCGCCTCTCCGCAGAGCGCGCTCAGCTAATGCTGAACTGTCTGAGAGAGTTCGACAGAAAAAAAGTGGTCCCACAGTGCCTCTAGGACAGGCGTCCAGTCATGTTGTTGTCTCAACAGATGCTTCCAGCACGGGCTGGGGGGCCGTGTGCTGCGGGCATGCAGCCGCGGGCCTGTGGAAGGATACCCAGCTGCATTGGCATATCAATCGCCTAGAGCTGTTGGCAGTGTTCCTCGCTCTCCGCCGTATTTTACCGGTGCTGGAGCGACAACACGTGCTGGTCAGGACGGACAGCATGACGACGGTGGCATATATCAACCGTATGGGGGGTATCCGCTCTCGCCGTATGTCTCAGCTCGCCCGCCGTCTGCTCCTCTGGAGTCATACGCGGCTGAAATCGCTGCGCGCCATTCACATTCCAGGCGAGCGCAACCGTTCACATCTCACGGCAGCTCTTACGTCCAGGAGAATGGAGACTCCACCCCGAGTCGATTCAGCTGATATGGGCGCGATTCGGGGAAGCCCAGGTCGATCTGTTTGCTTCCCCCGAGAACGCTCATTGCCAGTGTTTTTTTTCCCTGACCGAGGGCTCTCTCGGCACGGATGCACTGGCTCACAGCTGGCCTCGGGGCATGCGCAAATATGCGTTTCCCCCAGTGAGCCTGCTCGCGCAGCTCTTGTGCAAGGTCAGGGAGGACGAGGAACAGGTCTTGCTAGTTGCGCCTCTCTGGCCCAACCGGACTTGGATGTCAGAACTCTCACTCCTCGCGACGGCCCCCCCCCCTGGCAGATCCCTTTGAGAGAGGACCTACTCTCTCAGGGACAGGGCACCACCTGGCACCCTCGCCCGGATCTTTGGAACCTCCACGTGTGGTCCTTAGATGCGAGGAAGACTTAGGTAACCTACCTATGGCGGTGGTTGATACCATCACTCAGGCGAGAGCCCCCTCAACGAGTCTATTCAGTCTATTCACTGAATGGTGCGTCTCTCGCAGAGAAGACCCCCGAACTTGCCAGATCAGCGTTGTGCTTTCTTTTCTCCAAGAGAAGCTGGAGAGCAGGCTGTCGCCCTCCACACTCAAGGTTTACGTGGCTGCTATCTCCGCTCGCCATGACGCGGTGGCTGGCAGCACCGTGGGAAGGCATAACCTCATCATCCGGTTCCTCAGAGGCGCTAGGCGAATTAATCCACCCCGCCCCCCTCTCATGCCCTCTTGGGATCTCGCCCTCGTTCTCACGAGCTTGCGCACAGATCCATTCGAACCACTCGACTCAGTATCTTTAAGATTTCTGTCCCTGAAGACAGCTCTGCTGGTCGCGTTGGCTTCTATCAAGAGGGTTGGTGACCTGGAGGCATTTTCGGTCAGTGACTCGTGCCTAGAATTCGGGCCGGCTAACTCTCACGTTGTCCTGAGACCCCGGCCTGGATATGTGCCCAAGGTTCCTACCACACCATTTAAAGACCAGGTAGTGAGCCTGCAAGCGCTGCCCCCGGAGGAGGCAGACCCAGCCCTTTCATTACTTTGTCCAGTTCGCGCTTTGCGAATCTATCTGGACCGCACTCAGAGCGTCAGATCATCTGAGCAGCTCTTCGTCTGTTACGGTGGTCGGCAGAAGGGAAGTGCCGTATCTAAACAGAGGTTGGCCCACTGGATAGTGGATGCCATCTCCCTCGCTTACCAGAGCCAGGGCGAGCCGTGTCCCCCAGGGGTTCGAGCACACTCCACTCGGAGCATAGCATCCTCTTGGGCGCGTGCACGCGGCGCCTCTCTAACAGACATCTGCAGAGCTGCGGGCTGGGCGACACCTAACACATTTGCAAGATTTTACAATCTGCGAATGGAGCCGGTTTCCTCAAGGGTATTAGGTAACCCTTGGTGATTGAGGAAACAACTCGGTGAAGGTGTTTAAATACGCTTGCTGCGCCATTCTTTCTAACACGGAGATACGTGCGCTTATTCACTCTGTCAGTAAAGTTCCCCGCTGGCGAACCCTGCAGAGATTCCTCCGCGGCCCCCAGCATCTGGCTCAACGGAGGAGTCAGACGCTGGCCCATTATGTTGTAGGTCTGCCCGCTGGTCAGCCCGCGTTCTGGGTATAGGTGCCTGCTATGCGCGATCCCCACTAGGCGATCCCATACGCTTATACTGCCACGGTGCAGTCCCCCCTCACAGGCGGACCCGTGTCTTCCCTAACCGCTAACCATTTTATTTTCATATGCTTACTCCCCCTTCTCAGGGTTAGTTCATGTGCTATTTGCCCCAGTCTCCCCACTTGGGTAGCAGGTGGCCTCCGCAGCGTCCTCCCTATCGGGACTGCACGCTTCCCAACGTACTGTCGTATTAATTCCTAGATATTCTAGACGCACTTGCGGCTCCCGAAAAATATATCTAAATCTGTAAATCTTCTGTTGAAGTGGGATAAGTAAGGGCCAGGGAACACAATGGAAGACCGCGCCCCTGGTGATGACGGTGCGCTCACGCTCTCTTTGCCTGGCAAACCTCTCATCGGGGGCGAAGGTAAGGTTCAATCATTATGGCGTTTTCCATACATTTCCCCATAGTGGAAGTTTCCACATAGCATTGAAGTTCCCCTTCCGAAAGGGAACGCTCTGGTTACTAAGGTAACCCTCGTTCCCCGAGGGGGGGAACGGAAATGCTATGTCCCTTCGCCATAATGATTGCCCCTTGGCTGTTGAGACGAAGTCGCTTCAGCTACAAAAATGATGCTTTGGCTTGCTAGCTCTGTGCTCATATAGCAAGATTAATTGCAACGAGCATCAGGTGCGCAAGCTGAAGCTGCCAACTCATTGGCATTTCATTGGCCCGTTTACATACTCTTTCAGATGATTGGCTTTCTGAACGAAATCCCCATAGTGGAAGTTTCCACATAGCATTTCCGTTCCCCCCCTCGGGGAACGAGGGTTACCTTAGTAACCAGAGCGATTTCTGTCTGAAAAGCTTGACATTATCTAGCTTTCTCTAGAAACCGAATGGCCTATCACTGTGATCTCTTATAAAAAAAAGAGCACATAATTATGCAGCCACAGAGAGGTACCCAAGGTTTTGCAGAAAACTGTAAATGCATATATGGCTTCACTTCCAAATAATGTTGGAATTTACAAAAGATGGAGTTTTGAGAACAGTTGGGAGTTTTAGTTACAAAAGATAGTGATAATAAGTGCAAAAAATAAGAATGTATGTGTAGAACAATAAATATTTACAGAAATTTGCCGAAAATCCCAGGCGACATATGGGAGACAAAATGTTTAAATGGGTAGATGGGAAAGTTGGAGAGATAAGACACAGGTGGCATCCAAAAAATAGAAATAAAGAAAACATTAAAAGAATATCTTCACATTTCTGACGCACGGCCTTATCTACACTATAAGAGAAAACCAAAAATACAGCGGGTGGAGATCGCCCCTAACCTACTGTTTCTAACAAAAGTGATATTTAAAGTCTACTTGTGAACAATGCATGTTGCGCAACGTTCTTACCTGTCCCACTCTCCAACCACAGATGAGTGTAAATCTGATGGTAGACAAATGGAGAATAGAACAACAAAAGTGGACATATACCAAAATGTAACACACTGGCTGGATTGGAGATACTATGATGACGTCAAGGGGGCACGGCAAACAGTTGGGCAGCATGAGCCAATAGGAAGCAACTGTAGAGATGAAAGTGTGAGAAGAGAGAGAGAAAGACTAGCGAAAGGAGAAAATAATCATCATCACAAAACAACATGGGGACGTAACACTAGACCAAATACAAAGTCCTGGCTGTGGAGGAACAGGATACAGGTACTTGACTGGCCTGCCTGGAGTCCTGACCTGTCTCCAAATAGAGAATGTGTGGTGCATTTTGAAGCACAAAATGTGACAATAAAGACCCCGTACTGTTGCCCACCTTAAGATTGTTTGCAGGAAGAATAGGCCAAAATTACACCTCAAACACTTGATCACTTGGTGTCTTTAGTCCCTAAACGTCTTTTTAGTGTTGTGAAAAGGAATGGCAACATTACAAATTTGATGTGTTTATTATAAAAAAAACAATAAACATCACGAGGAACACATTAAATAATATTTGTTTTATTGTCTGCAATGAAATACAAGTCAAAGTTAATTTAGAAATCACTTCTTATATATATATATAAGGCTTATATATAATATTATTAGCTCCCTTAAGATATTTTTTCTGTTTGGCTACAAAACAAACCACTGTTGTCCAAAGACTTGCCTAATTAATCTAGCTTACAAAGTTAACCTAAATAATCTAGTTACTTTAAACTAAATACTAGAACTTGTTTAAAAATGTGTCAAAAAAAAAACTTCTTTCTTTTAAACAGAACTTAGGAAATAGTTTTTAAAAATGTAAGTTCCACAGCAGGGCTAATTATATTGCCTTCAACTGTTTATTTATCCCACACATATTGTTCTGCGAGTCGTCATTTAGAGATATAGAAAGACATTAAATCATACAAGTCAAACCAGTCAGCGGCATCAGAATCAATAATCCAAGTAAGTGAAGTGCAGCACAGGAACACTCTCTCCTGCTCCACCTGCAGCTGCACTGATCGTCTGCACTCTGGGGAGAGTTGCATCTGCCACAGTCTTCCTCACTAACCTCCAGCTGTCAGTCAAACACACACACATACATACATACACACACAGCCTGGCTCCCTTAGCCATGGACACTGGGCTGTGGGAGGAAACAGATGACTGATATTCCCCTGAAACACCTACAAATGTCAAGATGACATTTTAGGGCCCAAGGAAGGGTGGGGGGAAAAAGAGAGAGAGAGGGGAAGTGATTGTGTTGCACCATAATGGCAGATGCCTGCAGTTTCTGGCCCACATTTGATCGTAAAAGCGGCATAATGCTTGCAAAAAAAGATTAAGGAGTTGTATAAAAAGCATAGGTTTATATGTTCAGAGTTGAAGATGAATTGGTTTCACTGATTTAACTTCATCCTTTTCCTTTATGTGCTGAACAAAATGTGCAGCAATCAAGAAAAACAAATCTATTTGTTTGTTATTTGAATCCCCCAACAACCCCTCTAGCCCTGTGCAGCTTTTAAAACATTCAAACAACAGTCTAAACTGAAACCTTAGCTTAGGTCATGTGTAGCTGTAAAAATGACTTGAAAGTGTCTGTGGAAAGTTATTTATTTGTTTGTTTTGTGTGACGATTATGCATTATATTGCTTAAACAGATTACAAACAACTGCAACTTATTCTGCAACCTAAATCCCCCTATTTAGATAGTCAAGATGGCCTACTACTATACGAGTATAGTGATTTATGTTTTGTAAGAGTTATTTTCACAATTAAGCTTATACAGAGAGTGCAGAATTATTAGGCAAGTTGTATTTTTGAGGATTAATTGTATTATTGAACAACAACCATGTTCTCAATGAACCCAAAAAACTCATTAATATCAAAGCTGAATATTTTTGGAAGTAGTTTTTAGTTTGTTTTTAGTTTTAGCTATTTTAGGAGGATATCTGTGTGTCAGGTGACTATTACTGTCCATAATTGTTAGGCAACTTAACAAAAAACAAATATATACCCATTTCAATTATTTATTTTCACCAGTGAAACCAATATAACATCTCAACATTCACAAATATACATTCCTGACATTCAAAAACAAAACAAAAACAAATCAGTGACCAATATAGCCACCTTTCTTTGCAAGGACACTCAAAAGCCTGCCATCTATGGTGAACAGATCAAATCACTGACAGAATCCATCAAAATTGCGTGCAGCAGCAACCACAGCCTCCCAGACACTGTTCAGAGAGGTGTACTGTTTTCCCTCCTTGTAAATCTCACATTTGATGATGGACCACAGGTTCTCTATGGGGTTCAGAACAGGTGAACAAGGAGGCCATGTCAATTGTTTTTCTTCTTTTAGACCCTTTCTTGCCAGCCACGCTGTGGAGTACTTGGACGCGTGTGATGGAGCATTGTCCTGCATGAAAATCATGTTTTTCTTGAAGGATGCAGACTTCTTCTTGTACCACTGCTTGAAGAAGGTGTCTTCCAGAAACTTGCAGTAGAACTGGGAGTTGAGCTTGACTCCATCCTCAACTCGAAAAGGCCCCACAAGCTCATCTTTGATGATACCAGCCCAAACTAGTACTCTTCACCCTGGCGTCTGAGTCGGACTGGAGCTCTCTGCCCTTTACTGATCCAGCCACAGGCCCATCAAGACTCACTCTCATTTCATCAGTCCATAAAACCTTAGAAAAATCAGTCTTGAGATATTTCTTGGCCCAGTCTTGACGTTTCAGCTTGTGTATTTTGTTCAGTGGTGGTCGTTTTTTAACCTTACTTACCTTGGCCATGTCTCTGAGTATTGCACACGTTGTGCTTTTGGGCACTCCAGTGATGTTGCAGCTCTGAAATATGGCAAAACTGGTGGCAAGTGGCATCTTGGCAGCTGCACGCTTGACTTTTCTCAGTTCATGGGCAGTTTATTTTGCGCCTTGGTTTTTCCACATGCTTTTTGCAACCCTGTTGACTATTTTGAATGAAACGCTTGATTGTTGGATGATCACGCTTCAGAAGCTTGGCAATTTTAAGAGTGCTACATCCCTCTGCAAGATATCTCACTATTTTTGACTTTTCGGAGCCTGTCAAGTCCTTCTTTTGACCCATTTTGCCAAAGGAAAGGAAGTTGCCTAATAATTATGCACACCTGATATAGGGTGTTGATGTCATTAGACCACACCCCTTCTCATTACAGAGATGCACATCACCTAATATGCTTAATTGGTAGTAGGCTTTCGAGCATATACAGCTTGGAGTAAGACAACATGCATAAAGAGGATGATGTGGTCAAAATACTCATTTGCCTAATAATTCTGCACTGCCTGTACAGTATCACATTAATGCAGTGACAAAAATAAATGGCACCACTGTATGGAACAAAATCATTGCCAAAAAAATTGAAAAATAAAGCTTGTTGAATAGCACTAATTAAAATAAAATAATGCATTTAATTAACAAGTGCTTACATTTTAATGACTTGAATTGCCATGGTTTGTTTCTTTAGGTCCTGAAATTTAACATAGCTCTTTATGTAAGCTGTAAGTATTTAAACTTAAAATATTTATATACATACACATTTTCATACTTAAATACAAGCCATTTCCTGTTGCCAGCAGATGGTGCTATAACTGTAATTGGATATTGACATGTAAACGTGTTCAGGTCATGACTCTTATCAAACATGTGGATTTTGAGGCAGATCAGACAATGCATGCAACTTTCTGTTTCATGGCAAAGCATCAAAGTTTGTGAGGGCACCACGGTCATCGCCAAGGCCTTTAGATGATATACTTTATCAATACCCTATTTTGGTGTTGATCTGATAAAATCGATAGGAGTTTGTTAAAGTACAACGCCTGGAAATGGCAAAAATTGCACTTTTTCGGCAGAGGAAGTTAAAAATATTTGACTTCCTGTTGGGTTTGAGATTTCGCTCTAAGAGACGTTTTTGTAGGTTTTGGCATGTTCGATGTGTTTTCGTATGTGTGCGTGAAACGTAGCTCGGGGGCTACTCTGTCGAAAGTGCATATAGGTGGAGCCAGGCACGTGCACACATAGGGCTCAACCTGTGCAGTGTACATGCCCTTTTGAGTCTGGGATATAAAGTGCTCTTCCAAAATGAAAGTAAGTGCCCCTCCTACTCCCGCTCTTCAGTTCGCGATCTCTCCCCACCCCCACCCCCACGCTTTTTAGCCTATAACAAACGTAAATGTTTGCCACTTCTGGAGCGTGTGCAAAGTTTTGTGAGTTTCAGAGCATGTTTAGACCCTCAAAAATGCGATTCCTTCTAAAAAAGAAGAGGAAGAAGAAGAAGAAATTCCAATAGGACCTACCATAGATGTTCCCTAAATATTCAAAAGGCAGTTTTTTATTTCAGTTAAAAAAAAATCTTTTTTTTTTTTTTTTACAATTGTTCCTATTTTATTTTTGTTCTTATTTGATTTTGTTCCACACCACTGGCTCTACCAATGTTTAGACACTTTGATCAGAACACATCAAATTCAGAAAACAAAGCAGAACATACAGTATAGTAAAGCTCTGCTCACTGATATAAGTAGTAAACAAATAGTAGTAGTAGTGCACAGATAAATTGTTCATGATGAACACTGCAATGAAAAAAAAAACCAAAAAAAAAAAAAATGAGAATTGCCTAATTCTATTTTATGAATGTAATATATGCCTTTACTTCTCTAATCAGTCTTCAAATCTGTCAGAGTAGATCTTGCTGATCTGAGAAAGTACAAATTCATCAGACAGTCTATAAAACCAGTGATTTGTTTTTGGTATATAAACTACCTTGTCATGTCCAACATTTTTTGCTTGTAGCTATGGTTCCCCGTCATATTGTGCACTCACCTTGGGAAATAAATAATACATTTGTGAAAAACAAATGACATATTATTTCAGACAGAAACTGAAAGAAAGATGTATTCAAATTATATTTTCAGAATGTGAAATTGACTCAGAAGTAAATAAAATAAAGAATAAGTAATAGCCGACAAGTTAAATGATAAAACTGCATCACCTGAATGAGACTTGATGTTTACAACAGAATAAAATACTGTAGTTTAAATGGTCATTTCATAGTGAAGCTAAAAAAGCTACATTTGAAAACATAAACTATGAAATCTATTAAATAAATGAACTATCACCTATGAAGAATCTAACTAAGGATCTGAGAATCCTTTTTGCAAACTTATGTGTGTGTTGTTTTAAGAAAGCAACCATTCATTTGTGTTGTGTTTTATTTTGATTTGTTTTTATTAATTTGTTCTTCCTTTAATTATTTTATTTAATCATATGATCATTAGTCATTTATATAATTATCATTATATCATTTTATTGATCAGTAGTTCATGATTTGATTATTATTTGTCCTTTTATTATGTTTTTTATATTTTATTATTACTATTTTAATATATTTATTGCTTTATTATTGTTTCCATTTTTCCATATTGTTATAATCTTATGACTGTGGATTCAAGCAAAACTTGTTTTCATGAGTAAGAGATAAGAGAATGTCTCCATTTCAAGGTCTGTATTGTCTCTGGACAATGTTGTGAAGCAGTAATTTTCCATTGCTGTTGCTTGTAGTATAATAACACTTGTTGGATTTATCCTGTTCAGACGAAGTCTGAGCATTGAATCATACGCAACTAAGATTATTCAATAAACTCTGCTCTTTCTTTATCATCATTACTTCGTCTCCTGCTTCTGCTCCTCTCTGGTTTTCTCAGTCAACTCCTATATTGATAGGAGACTGTTAATTCAGTTGAATACTGGTTAACAGGTTTAGGTATTGGAAACTTTGCTGACTTGTTGTCCATATACCTGGAGAAACAGACATTTCCTGACAAGATCTGGCGTCCGGGGCTGGATCGTATTTATCTGGCGTGGAGATGGTGGTCTAACATGAAGATTATAACCATAGATTACACATTTACTGTAGTAAAGTCAGTTTCTTCATTTTCCTGTCGTACAGATCATTTGAAACCGTAAATGGTCTAATTTTACTGGTGTATTCATAATAACAGCAAAACAGTGTGTTTTTAAAAAATAAAAAAAAATTATAATAATACTATTTCCGAGAAACATCTAAATAAAATGAATAGCCATGAATTTAGCATTTTTCTGCTGTTGTTCAAGTTTCATACCAGCACCTTTTCACATTTCAAGTACAACAATTTTTAATCTGTTCTTTGGTTTGTTTGCCTGACAAAGCAGCATTTAGGAGAGGTCTTCAAACTTGCTTCAATGGGTAGCACATAATATCTGTGCTCTGATTGGTTAGATTATGATTGTAGAACTATCTGCAAAGGGTTAACTATTATGCTGAGTGACATTTTAGTGGGTATCTTTGTAAATCATTCTAAAAAAAATATTTTGATGGCCCATTGAATATTAGTAGACTGTCTGCATAATATCTGTTGATATGTTCCTTCAACAGACATTTAACTGACTAGAAGAAACTTTGCTAGTACATGTCAACTTACACTAAGCCTAACCCCAACCCTAACCCCAACCTAACAGTCTGCTTATAATCTAATGAGAATTAGTTGCCATATAACTTAAATTCAACAAGCGGACCATGAAAATAAAGTGTGACCAAAAATTTACACCCAAAAAAAAGGCATATTCATGCTTGAAAACACGTTTTGGTCTTTGACCCCTGTACATATACTGTCTATACATAAATATAAGTGAGTATTTTATTGATCATCAGTGAAATTTAATTGTCCTGTCAGTCATTCTCATGTTTTCTCTCTCCAGGTTTGGGCCACCGTTTCTAATAAGAGTAGAAAGGACTCTTTCTTGGGATCATCTGCAACAGAGTGTCTGCAATAAGCTTTACGTTTTTCAAAAAACTGCAATAATAAAGGTGAGTGTGCGCTGAGCATACAGTACATTACTACTCAGACATTGTGACTATCACAGTAGTGCCATGTCCTATGCTTAATGTTAGATTAGTTGTGTAATTGTGTGTGAGTATATATTTCTTCAGTTTTATATTAAGTTCACTATTATTATAGAATAATGTTCAAATCCGTGTATAATTTATTTACAATATAGTTTGCAAATAATGTTGTCTGTCTTTTAATAGATATATCATATGAGAGATTTGCTTTGTTTACCAAACAATTGGATCTAATTGAATTTGCATTGTAAACCTTAATTAAAAGTAAAAAAAAAAAAAAGTAGTTACTATACTTCCAAAATTATTCTGCAAAAATCTGCAGATTTTTAAAAAATGCTGATTCTTCTCTCAGATTCTCTCTGGCCCTACAGTATATGGGGTACTGCATCTCTTTATTATAACAGAAATCTCTCAATAATTATGGCCTGGCTCTCCCTGAAAACGTAAATATGCAGATAAGGAAGATCCATCTCCTGTATTCATTCAGTTAAGATTTTCATGAGTGCACGGTTTCTGTAGATATTTTTGAATATGAGCAAATGTACTCATGTTTAGGCATGGGACGATAAGCGTTATCAAGGTTTATCGTGGTTTGGAAAAGTCAAGGATTTAAAACCGCCAAAAGTTTCTGCTGCACTGTTCCTATGGTATATGTAAGATTAATTAAAACATTTTTAAAGACAACAGTATCTCCAACAGAAAAGATATCCAAAGTAAATCTGTTTTTAAACTAACAAAGATAGCAGAAGTCAATGATTTATTTGAATTATTTAGCCTGACATGTTTAGCTGCTGTTCCAAAATATTTTAAATGTTTCTTAAAATAAAATATATTGTGTTCAAAGAGGAAAAAAAGTTGTTTTTACCCAGACATTTTAAAAACACATATTTTAAAGTATCAATCACAAAACTGTGAAACCATATTTTTATTCAAGATTATCATAACAGATAACATCAGAATCTTATACACAACAAAAAAATCAGTGTACATTTAACTCAATTTAAGTTTAACTTAACACTCCTTGGGTGTACATATGACTCTCTCCATTTTGGAGTTAAAAAACACTTTTTAAAGTGTGAAATTTGTACATTACTCTCAGAGTTCATTTTAACACAGTAAGAGTTTATTCTTACATCGAACTGGAGTGTGTGTTACCCTTCAAGGTGTTAATATATTACCTTTTTTCCTATATTATCAATTGGTGTGTGTGACAGATAACAGTGATCAAATATGTTGAAAATAGTTTTAATTTATTAAATGTTCATTAATCTTTTCAAAAATAATTTCAATACATTCAACTCTTTGCATTTTAAAATGCAACAAGACATGTTTCAAGATTAAGTAAAACATACTGGTTTGATCACTGTTTGTCTGAAAGAACTGGTTCCAGTAAAAAAAAACTGTGGGAAATGCATATTGGGTTAAAAGTTTAACACTGAAAAAAAACTCCTAAATATACGCTCTTTCACACTCGTGGATTAAAATGTACTCCGGTTTTAACACTGAACAACACCAAAAAAATCACACTGGAATTTTTGCTGTGTACTGGCCCATGCCTACTCATGTTTCTCATTTTCTTTAGTAAACTTGATTATTTCCTTATGGTCATGTGCCAAAGCTGCCCTCTGAGGGTCACTGTTGTATCCTTTTCCCAGACAGGCTACAGTGCTGGTTAGATTACTTGCGGATTGTAGTCTGATTACTGAACATACTGTAGATTACATGGTGAAAGGTATTAGGTTTTTATGTAGTGCATCCTGTCTTTTCTCTCTTTTTTTCCTTTTGCATTACTACAATAGCAATAATTAGCTAAGTTTACTTGATATGATGAAGATATCTTACAGCTAAACTGTACATTGGCAGTGTTTAGTAGCATAATAAAATGATCAATCTCACACATGGACGAACTAATTGTGAAGTGTTTTTGCCTTAAAACCCAAGACGAATGGAAACGCTCATTTAAATGCAGTGGCATAGCGCAAAATGCGGGGGGCCCCCTGCAGGTATTATTGACGGGGCCCCATGGTAAAGAGGGGGTGAGCGATCACAATTTGAAGAGCGGAGGGGTGGGGTGGGGAGCGATCACAATCTATGGAAAAAAAATTGAAAAGATCAAATACATAATCAATAAAAGTAACTATACTGTACAACTGAAGAGTGAGACGACGCGGTGTGTCCGCTACGCCACTGTTTAAATGATATGTTACAGTGAAAAGTCAAAGTTCAAATGGAAAATATCAAATACATAATCAATAAAAGTAACTATAATCTGATTGAGTATTTTAAAATTTAATAAAATCTGATTGCAAGTACCTAGTTTGTAGAATCAGATTACATAGTTCAGATTTTATGTTATCGGTTATTACCCAGCAAAAAACATTGATATAGATTAAAAAGTTAATTGTCATTTAGTCACCTAAACAATCTTTAAAACTGCATTGTAGCACTGTTTTGTATAGCCCCAGTTAATAAGGCACGACAAGTTTATTTATATAGCACATTTCAATGGTAATTCAAAGTGCTTTACATAAACAAGAATAAAAGAAACAAGAAAATTTAAATGATTAAAAGAATTGAAAATGATTAAAACAGATTACACATGATTTTTGTTATTTAACCTTACAAGTATGAATTATTTACATACCTGATAGACTGTATCGAATCTAAATGTTATATTTCAGAACATCCATGGGAGAGAAAGCACAAGAGACCTTACATTGTCTTGTAATTGCTTGAGTACAACAGATTGGCAAGCACTGCAGTTGCCTTATTGTCTTCACAGCACAATAAATTAAAGGACCAATATAAACTCACCTTCTCAAACAAAAGACTGTTGCTATTTTCATCTGTTCATTGGCTCCCATTAAATCTTTAATTTATCATCCTGTACGCTTGAGTACAGCTCCATTTTGCCCTGTTTCAGTTTTAAATTGCATCTCTATAGTCTGATGTCGCTCTCTACATCAATTTCATGATAACTCATACTACTGTCATTTCTAGACAAAGGGGGAAATGCATTTTCAAAACTTATGTTTTGGATCTGTATGATCCCAGACCTCTAATGTCCATGTGAAATCAAAATGTACATTATTTGTTTTGCTAGCACACATTGTTATTCTTTAGGTCAGGGGTCACCAATCTCGGTCCAGGAGGGCCGGTGTCCCTGCAGGGTTTAGCTCCAACTTGCCTCAACATCCCTGCCTGGGTGTTTCAAGTATACCTAGTAAGATCTTGATTAGCTTGTTCAGGTGTGTTTGATTAGGGTTGGAGCTAAAATCTGCAGGACACCGGCCCTCCAGGAACAAGTTTGGTGACCCCTGCTTTAGGTGAACAATTAACCTGTGCAAGTTAATTCATTCATTCCTTTTCTTTTTGGCTTAGTCCCTTTATTAATCAGGGAATCGCCAAAGCGGAATGAACCACCAATTTATCTTACCCAATTCACCTATAGCGCATGTCTTTGGACTTCTGGGGGAAACCAGAGCACCTGGAGGAAACCCATGCCAACATGGGGAGAGCATGCAAACTCCACGCAAAAATGCCAACTGACCCAGCCAAGGCTCGAACCAGCGACATTCTTGCTGTGAGGCGACAATTCTACCCACTGTGCCACTGCACTGCCCAAGTTAATACACTGAAATGAAATTTTTGTTATGGTAATTGTGGGGGTATCTAACCAATTCCATGCGTGTTCAATAAAAAGTCAGGAGTGGATTTTCTTCAGTGTCAAAAATACTGTATTAGTAATTTATTAGATAAATTAGATAATTTGATCAACAGAATTCTGGGTATCACCAATGCAATGCAAGAATTACATTCAGGAGGTTTGCAACAATTCTACATTTCCCTGACTCCAGAATTTATACACAACTGATATCAACAGGTGGAGTTTTAGTAGCATTCGTCACTTATTAATCATTCTGCAGTCCTCCGGCAGCTGCACCCAAACATACTTCCTCTTTTTGCAAACTTCTCTGCGCACATAAGCTGACATTATTATCGGATAAAGCATGCTCTGCAACATTCTATCTTCACACCTTTAAAAACATTGCATTGTATAGAAAAGCTAAGTGAGACATGAAAGTTATTTTCATATATCGATGTCGCTCCAGCTTTCCAGTCAGCGGCAGGATACTTCTACTTCTGCAAAAATGCTTCATTAGTATGCAAAGTGTATCACACTCAGAGAAGAAGTTTGGTTAGTATATCACCTTAAGCATTCCAAATGTTTTACGAAAAGAACAAGAGGCAAAAAAAAAAAACATATTCCTTTTTCCTAACATAATCTTCAATCAATATCTGACTGTTTGCTGTTGCATTTGGAGTGGTGGTCCTTTTCTGATGTCAGTTTGACAGCTTCAGCCATAATATTCTTAACCACTTACCATTATAAGTGAATTATGCATAAAAAGAAAGCCCTGCTCCTACTCAATATTGTGTTTCAGTTGCAAGTACATCAACATAACGAAAGAAATATAATAAAATTAACAAATGTAAACCTGGAGTTCCAAGACAGATTTTTATTATAAATGGATTCCATTTGTTACATATAATCAATGCACAGAGATAACAATAAATAAGAGAAGCTCATTGGGCTGTTCATTAATGGATGAACTATTTAATTGAGATTGAATTTTCTAACAGGTTTGAGGATATTTGCTATGCATTAGTAGAAATGATGACTTCCAGTAAAATCGTCCAAAACTTTTCCCTGATTTTTATTATTTTCATTATAGTGCCTGTATACAAGTAAAAGAAACCCAGTATACAATGTTGTCTTTTGGTTGTCTAACAAATATCACACCAGGAGAAAGACATGTAATATTCTAGGAAGAACCCCAGGGTAACAGCTAAGGATCTGCAGGCCTCTCTTACAGTGTCTAAGATTAGTGTTTATGTATCCACCATCAAGCAAACAATGAAAAAGAATGATGCCTGTAAGGAGGAAAAAGAATATTGCTGCCATCTAAAATGTAGTGTGTGGGTGAGGCAGAAGACTTTTGGAAGTATGTCTTGTAGACAGATGAGTACTAAATATAACTTTGCTTCAGATGAGCAGTATTATATTTGGGCAAAACCAAATTTTTAGGCAAAACCAAACACAGTATTCAGCAATATAAGATCTTATTTTAAAAGTATGGTGTCACATTTATGTTCTGTTTAAGTTTATTTTATCTTATTGGCTTGATGCACCAATTATCTTTATGCATTTTACAGTAGCCTTCAGTTTCTTCAGTTTTTTGTGTTTGGCCCTTTTTTTGTTTCTGCTCTGATTCTCTTGCATATTCCTCTTGCTAATTAAAGCTCCTCTGAATCTTGTTTGGTTTTTTCTCTCAACCAGACCTGACTTCATTGATGGAACAATAAATCCTGCATTTTCTACATGGAGTCAGCAGAATTTTGTTGCCGTTATATTGATTGACAAGATCTTTTGATTTTGTAAAAATATATTATGCTCAACAAAGGTTCCATTATTTAGTTAAGATTTATTTTGTGCTTTGTTTTAACTGTTTTCAGTTTTTAATATTTTCAAATGTAACTGATTCTTGTGAAGGAAAACGTATTACTTCAGTCGTCAGTGTCACATGATCCTTCAGTTATCATTCTAACATGCTGATTACATTAGTTTTAGTATTACAGTAGTTTTAGAGTTAGCCCCCCTTTGGATTTCTTTTTTTCTTTTTTAAATATTTCCCAAATGATGTTTAACAGAGCAAGGAAATATTCACAGTATGTCTGATAATATATTTTCTTCTGGAGAAAGTCTTAGTTGTTTTATTTTGGCTAGAGAAAACGCAGTTTTGAATTAAAAAAAAAAACATTTTAAGGTCAAAATGATTAGCCCCTTTAAGCTATATTTGTTTTTGATTGTCTACAAATCATCGTTATACAATAACTTGCCTAATTACCCTAACCTGCCTAGTTAACCTAATTAACCCAGTTAAGCCTTTAAATGTCATTTCAAGCTGTATAGAAGTGTCTTGAAAAATATCTAGTCAAATATTATTTACTGTCGTCATGGCAAAGGTAAAATAAATCAGTTATTAGAAATAAGTTATTAAAACTATTATGTTTAGAAATGTGAGAAAAATCTTCTCTTTGTTAAACAGAAATTGGGGAAAAAATAAACAGGGAGGCTAATAATTCAGGGGGCTAATAATTCTGACTTCAACTATATATATATATTTTTTTTTTTTGGAAGCTGCTACATTATTTCAGGCTTTGTATGTGAATCGTTCAACAGAACAGTTTATTTTAAATTGAAACTTTTTAAATAGTTTAATGTTTCTTTGAACAAGTATTTTATTTAAAAAAGCGAGGAAAACATATTTACCCTAAACTATTGAAAGGTAGTGCAAGTCCAGTGTATGGTGCTACATATGTGATGAGTATTTTTTTTTTGTCCTCCACAGACTACTGAACTGTTTAAAGTGCGTGTGGTGGGTGGATCAGCCTCCTGCAGTTATCTGTCTCCGCACGACAGCAGACCTCTGTGCCATCCCACAGTGGACAGGTGAGCCCACAGTACTCCATGATTTACATGATTTAGAAGAATCAGGGATTGTGTTCATTGCCACGAAAGTGAAAGTTTCACATTACTATTACAAAATAACATAAATTTTTAATGATTGATGTTTTTGAATTCTAACATGACTCCTGCTTTAAGTGTAGCTCACTAAACTTAATGAAATAGCATAGCATACACTGTAAAAAAAACTGTTAAATAACAGTTTCAATATTTTGTGATTCAGAAGTGTTTACTGTTTATTTACAGTTGTGAATTGCATTATGAGAACTTAATCTCTGCTCTGTTGACTTTTGATGTTGAAAATTCAACTCTACACTTTAACAAAGTGACCTTTATTGACATTTTAGTAGTTTGAAAGAATATAATGTGTGAGAAATAATATATAGTGAAATAAGTCTGTAAAATAGCAGAAAATGTACTGGCAGTTTATTACAAAGTTTTTATACCGTAATATACAACACCAATCCAGACAATATATCACCTTAAGATATTAAAAATGTTAATAAAAGTCACTGTTTTTGAAGGTTAAAAGTTGTTGTAAGAAAGACCAAGCTTCCATAATGCAATTCAAAAGCATACATAAACAGGGGAAAATAAGAAATAAAAGCATAAATAACAGGATACAGAAAACTGCTAAAGGACACCTATTTTACCCCTTTTTTAAGATTGAATATAAGTCTTTTGTGTCTCCAGAATGTGTCTGTAAAGTTTCAGCTCAAAACACGCATCAGATTATTTATTATACTTTTCAGAATATTGGAATTTTATGCTCTAAACAGTATGTAGCTGTTTTTGTTGCCTGTGCCCACCGTTCCCACGTGCCTGTCAGAGTGTGTCCTCGTCCCGTCTCCGATAAACAGCACAGTGACAGACATGAAGAAAGCAAATTTCATGTAACATTTGTGAGAAATAATACAGTAAGATGCTGTATTGATATTCGTTATGTTAATGTACAAAATAAACCTGATTTAACGTCCACAAACCAGGATTGAAGCGCCTTCTAGTACTGACACTATGCGGCTAGTGTGATAAAGACAGTAAAATCGCTGTAATTCATTACAAAAATGCACTATTTTAAAAATGTTTTGAACTTGTAGAACTCATTTTTGATCACATTTGATGATGATTGATGATCACAGAGAGCTGAACAGATCTTTTAATCCTAGTTGCTTTGCGCATGTCCTGTCTTGTTGATAAGATTATACACGTTACTAAGGAGATATGTTAATATGCGGCTGTTAATCAATTTAATGGGCAGGGAAACCACACTCCTACGTCATGTTGTGATGGACCTCAAAATGGGAGGGATTTGGATCCTAATTTTTTAACGTCAACAAGTTTAAAAGAGAGTTATTGTCGTTATATCACCCCAATATGACAGTGGACACACTATACCTACACACAGTTCTGTCCAAACAGCTTACAAACGTTGATTTTCATGACACTGTAGGTGTCCTTTAGGATATTTTTCAGTGCACATTCTGGTCTGTGTTTAAATTCTGTTGTTCTACAAAGTTTATTATGCTATACTGTTCTGATGGTGTTTGACACAGTTGTGGTCTTCTTCTCAATAAACTACCTACAGGCTTCTTTTTTGTTAGTTTAAGTTCCATAAAGTGTTGGCAAATAATGCTATAAACAAGCAAAAGCAGTTCCAGCAAAATGTACAAAAAAAAGTGCAAATATTGAATGGTGTAAATAGGAAACAGAATTACAAACAGCAAACTTAAGTATATCAGGCAACATAGAGGAACAGAGACTTGATTCACCAAAACAAAGCAGTTCGTAAGGGTCATTTGTTTCGGACTATGCTTTAATAGATGAGATTATTTTATTGTCATTTATATATATATATATATATATATATATATATATATATATATATATATATATATATATATATATATATATATATATATTCGTATATATATATATTCGTATATATATATATATATATTCGTATATATATATATATATATATATATATATATATATATATATATATATATATTCATGGTTTCCGCTACATTCATTCTTTCATGGCGGGGCGCCACACCAAAATTTATGGTGTCAAAATTCACATTACAGGTTATCATTCAAAACATTTAGTCATTGTTGTTTTTTTATACTTTATTTATAGAAAAAGGTCTATGGTTCTGCAGACAATTACTTTATCTTGCTGGAGTTTATGGCCTTTTCACTTTGCTTAAGGTTGCATCAATGCTGTTCTGTAGGTCTATTGTAGAATCTAATTAATGTTGGAGACATACTCGCAGTGTACATTTGAGGGCGTGCAAGAAATTTTGTGCACAAACAGAGGAAATCGGTGTGCAAGCGAAGAGATTTGCATGCTCGTATTACATAAATACAATCTCGACTTGTAATACTGCAATCTCGACATTTGTCATTGAAATAACGCCATAGGCAGTTGGAAGATCTGTGTAAAAAATCCTAGAGGAAACACAGTATATTGGTTGAGGGAACTAAATAATATGTAATACACTGGGTTACCAGTGCGAAGGCAATGCTTTGTCTTTTTGGGTGTCATTAAAATAGAACCAACTTGTAAGATTTTTTTTTTTGTTGTTGTTGTGAATTTACAGTCACCGACCTATTTATTCCATCCTTACTTAAAATCTTATTGAACCCAAACTTTCGAAGAAATCTTTGATACAGTGTTTCTATACAAACCGAGTGCTTATCAGTGCCGCCACAGTTAATTTCTCCAGCTGCTTTAAACTTTTTAATTGGTCTCTAAACACCCACATCATGCTATTTTAACCTAGTTAGGACAAATTGTATCCTCTTCTCTGCATCATATTTGTGTGGCTCTAGAGACAAACACCCAACCAACCAAACCATGAAAATGCTGTAGGTTTAACACACACACACACACACACACACACACACACACACACACACACACACACACACACACACACACACACACACGCACACACACACACACACACACACACACGAAAGCCAATCATCCATTTTTCAATTTAAAAAGCTTAAAAGTCATGACGGTATCCTCATTCACTCCTGTGTCATGCTATTCTGGGCTGCTTTGCTTCTTCAGATATGAATATAACAGAATTATGATACTTGTGGATGTGTGCTACTTTAAAGTGTGCAATTTTAAATGATAGCTCAGTTGAATGGAATTGGGTGCAGATTTTGTATGAATTTTGTATAGCATATAATTCTAGTTCACTTATAATGTTAGTGAAATTCCTTTTTGCTCATATAAATGGTAATATAAAACATTGAACCCTCATACTAGCACTCTTAAATAGTATATTATAATGGGGGTCTTTCTTAAGGCTCAGTAAACAGCTACAGTTGTGATTGAATAGTGTCTAGCATGACCACCCAGTTGTTCTATCTCTCAGGGCAGCAGATGTTAGTGCAGGCCACATGATACATTCATTACATTATTACATTTGCTAAGTATTAAACTATATAAACATTGATATAAAGTTGAAAACATTGTCTACATTTAATAACAATCACCAACATATAAAAAATTAGGAAATTTTCACCTTGATCCGTCTCTGTTTTTGGTCTCTCCCATTAGGGATCACTAAAGCGGATCATCAGCATATTTATTTGGCACAGGTTTCACATCTGATGTTGCAACCCTTGTGAAACCCTAAAGCTGTGAATTTTTGCTTTGATAAATATATTTTAAAACTTATATTTTGAGAATGCAGTTTAGCCAGGTTTTCCCTATAGCCTCCCTCGCTGACATGCACCACATCTGTCAAGAAAAGGTACTATTGACAGTGGAAATGTACAGTTTTTGCATTAAAGAAATCATGACTTCACCATCTGGTTAAATTGCAGTACTTATCACCAATTCTGGAGCATGAAACAGGCTCGAGAGGTGGATCCACACGCAACAATTTATTTTTGAAAATAAATCAGCAACAAAACAAAGAACAAAGAAACAAAGGAACGAAAAAACTAAAACTCACAGAGACCAGCCACAACTCAGCTACCACATTCAACAACAGACAAAGACACACTGCAATACAAGGGCTATTTATACAGGTGACAACAATTAGACTAATCAAATGGATAAAGTAACAAGGGGAGGAGACAATAACTGCATCCCAAATGCCACACTATACACTATGCCACATGTGTCAAAGCCAGTTCCTGGAGGGCCGGAGCTCTGCACAGTTTAGTTCCAACCCCAATTAAACACACCTGATCAAACTAATTGAGTGCTTTAGGCTTGTTTGATGCCTACAGATAGGTGTGTTGAAGCAGGGCTGGAACTAAACTCTGCAGGGCTCCGGCCCTCCAGGAATTGACTTTGACACCCCTGCACTATGCCCTTGTGCACTATGCACTTACACACTCAACAGCATAGCATATGTAGTGTCATCCCAAATGGAACATTAATGTGTTTTTTACTAAGCGAAAATTCAAACCGATTGAATACTAATCCCAAATTAGTGAAATAAATGACCAAACTATCCAAAAATAGCTGCCATGAGTATAACCACATTCACCATCAGGAGGCGCTATAATCACTCTCGCAGGAAAATTTTGCTTTCACAATCCAAAATAAATGAAGTGCTTCAACATGTGCACCTGATAGCTCCGCCCCTTCCGCTATGTAAGCAAAGCTGCGGTTGTTGAGTGCGTGAAGTGTCCGACATTCCACGCTTCATTTTACCGGTTGAATAAGTGCATCATCTGGGTATTTAAAGTGCACTTATTCTTTTTAGAGTTTTCAGTGTGAACGCACTACTTACACTATTTATACTACAAAATGGCGATGAATAGTGCATAAGTATGCGATTTGGGAACGCACCTAATGACTCACCAGGGCAACTAACAGGGGTAACCCTTACAATTACAGTTTTTTTTACAATGGCTATGACAGTTTTTTCAATACATTTAACAAGTTTGCTAAACTCTTAACACACCAACACACCTAAAACACACAATTGGCAAAACAGTTAATTTCATGCTCAAAATCACACATTGTAAACTAAACCCCAAAACTAATGTTCAAAATACAATAATAATCAAACACAATACAACACGTCTAACAAAACACTGCAAACATGTTTCAAAATCAAACAATTATTCAAAACACTAACACGTTCTCTTCCAACAGGAACATTTAGTCAATTATAACACATTGACAATAAAACACTATCATCAGCTGACATTACAGAGACTGCATTATTTTCTGTGTCAGGTCTGCTCTTATATTTGAAGACTCTCTACATTTTTGTGTTGTTGGGTTTAGTAAATGCATGCATTTTGTTTCTTATGCTGCATAAATTCAGTACAAAAAATGAATGACCATCTTAGAGTGGCTTTATAAAATACAGTTTATGTAAAAAAAATTAAATACAGACACAGAATTGCTGCAGCACAGTCTTTATTTGCAAAAGGACATCACTGCAAGATACAAACAGAAAAAGCACTGGAATTATAATTAAATAAAACAAAGTAATCTTCTATTCTTCCCTGTCTTCTGAATTTGCCTGGCTTCTTCGTCTCTGGCCCGCCACAGGCCCCGTTTACACTAATGCGTTTTCGTTCTAAAACGGCGAGTTAGATCAAAAACGATCCTCGTCCACACTAGCGTTTCATCTAGCGTTTCTAAACATATCTCCGTCCACACCACTCCACCAAAAACGTATATCACGTGACCATTCGCGCACTCTGGGCATGCGCGTTCAAGTATAAACAGGAAGCATGTGTCTCGCTCGGCATTTGGTGATTGTTAGTCAACAAATGCTGGTTGAATGATGAACGCGAGCGATTAGCGAGTGCTCGAACAATAGCTTGCCTCTTGCGAATATATGCAGCTGCTGTAGTAAAAAAGGCAGAGTTTAACTGCACAATGGCGCCTAAAACGGACAATAGTGCAAACAACGCTCCCATTTCTGTGTCCATGTTGTTGTTTACAGTGAAGGCTGGTCTGCCGTCTTCCGGTAGCGTTATAGTCATGTGATAGGGGCTTCACAAATAAGGGAAGTATACGCAATGACCCAAAAGCCCCAATCAGGTAGCGAATGTCTGCAGCCACGCCTCCGTTTTCAGATGTCTCCGTTTTTCCCCATCCACACTGAGACGGAGCAGCAGCGTATTAGAATTAAAACGACCTCTCCAGCGTTTTCAAAACGCTCCGTTTTGGGGCTCGAAAACTCCGGCGTAGTGTGGACGGATGGCGTAACCGTAGCAAAACTTACGCGTTTTAAAACGAAAACGCATTAGTGTAAACGGGGCCACAGTAACTGTGGCCCTTTGGCCTATTATGTTTCTCCCACGGCGAAATCCTTTTTCCCCAAGTTGAAGCCAGCCTCGTCAACATAGATAATTTCATGTGGGACTTTATTTTTTTACACTGTGTATAGTAATAGTAATGTATAGTATAGTGTGTGACAGAGTTCTTTGATTTGCTCACTGTTCCTATCAATAGCCCAAAGAGTCCTCTTTTAGAGCATACGATCATGTGATTGGAATAATCTCAACATGAGTGTGGTTTCTAAATGGGAATCAGCTGTGATATTCATATAATTTATAATGTGAATTGAAACACAAATATATTTCCTTGCAGTTATGGATATTAATATAAATATTAATATATTTGTAGCAGTTGTTCACTTTGACTAGCCTATATAAGTTATGTTTAGAACATGACATTATCTGTTCTGACATGCTGTGTGAAAGCATTTGTAAATTTGACTGTAAAATTACACTGTTTTTGTCTTGGTTAAGCTTGTGTGTAAAAGAAGTTCAAACATTTGAAATTGGTGTTAAATGTATGCATTTTGTATCAAAGCATCAAGAAATGTGTCAAATGTATAGCCTACAAAGACGGATGTTGTGCTAACCGTGTTAAGAGTTAAGGAAACTTGTTAAATGTATTGAACAAACTGTCATAGCCATTGTAAAAAACTGTAACACAAGAGGTGTGGCACAAGGAGTAACAGCCAAAACAAAATAAAACAGTGTCAGACAAATACTGGCTGGGACTGTAACATTACTATACTGAAGTTTTTTTTTTGTAAGGTGCAGGCTTGGTTTGAAAATGTGAATGTGCCAAGTCACCTTTTACTGAAAGCATCTTTGTTTTTGCACACTTATCTATGTCTGTCACTTCATTAATATGTTGTTTAATTGTAACTGTGATGTTCATTTTATAGAGGCATTTCATTTCTCATGTTGTTACCTGCTGTTCTCTGACGCAAGCTTCTGCTCTTGTGTGCGGAAAGCCAGCAGTGTTTAACTGTGCAAGTAATTAGGTTTGTCAGCCATTGCTGAAGATGTATTCATTCATCTAGAGCTTTCACAAGCGAGACTGAGTTAGTAAGAACATATTTTCTGAGGAATGACAGGAAGCATATGGTTGCCACAAACATTTATCATCAAAATAAGGGTTTGTATGAACAGAAGTTCAAGGAGTCAAGAAAAAGCATGCAATATTTTTGTGTTACTGTGTACTTTTTGAGTTACTAAAGTATGATTTGAGATAAGGTAGATTGTTCAGCATTATCTGCAAATGTTTTAAGCCACCTTTACATTTGCATTAATGGTGATATAATTATAATATAGAATTGTTTCTCATTTTCTTTATTAGAATACAATCAGAAAATACAAGATAGTAGCTATGGTTCCATCCAGAAATGTGAATTAACTTTATGCACAAAACTGGATTATCACATCAAAGATGTGTGAATAAAGCAGCTATTCCATCTAATGAGTCAAAGCGGACAAATAATCACTTCCTGAATATCTGGCGCCAAATATCAACAGTAAAAACGGAATTTGCTGCGATAAGAGAAGCTGCGTCAATCTTTTCTTTATTTAATAAATGACCTCAGAAGACAATCCTGACACGCAGTGAACGCGTGGTGACGTTTGAAGGCATGAGACGCGGAGCACAGACGCTCTTGATTCTGGAGGTCATTAATAATATAATAAAACTAAGACTGAGATGGTTAAGGTGTTTTAGAATGACCAAAACAACATTTCAGATGTTTTATAATGTGCTCAGCCTGCTGGTTTTTATCCATTCACACACATTTTGATCATCACATGATCTCTTATAACAAAATCACATGACCTTTTTTAATGCGCATACTGAAATTTGTTCGGTATAAGTGTTTCCATCATAGTTTATGTACATCTTTTCTTATCAAATAAAAAGTTTATCCTAGTTAGTTATGTGTATATGTTATTTATGCGCATTTTCAAAGTTTATGCGCATCTTGGCATTTCCATCAACCGTTTTTTATATGCATATCCAAAATGCGCATAAAAATAGGTGGATGAAAACGTAGCTGTGTTGAAACAGTTTTTGATTTAATTGGTTAAGAGATGAAAGTGAAACATGGTGCAGCTCTGTGCTGGTTTGGGGCTGTGTTTCTGTTGGCAGAATTGACTAAATTGTTGGGACTGTGATGCTAAAAAAACACAGACAGTTTTTTTATCCATTATGTCATTCCTTCAAGAAACGACTTCAATTGGTGGTTTATATTTTAGCATTGTAATGATTCCACACACAATTCTGATACAATGACATCATATTATTGCACTGCAATTCTAGCAATGGGCTCAGCTATTTATCAAGAATAACTCCTAGGTGCCTGATGGTCCTGGAAGGAGTTCTGGTTGAGGTGCTCAACTGTATGTTGAAGCTATGGTTAAGTGTTGGGTTGGCTGGGATTACAAGCACTTCTGTTTTTGAAAGATTGAGGTAAATGGTGCTTCATCTAGCAGGAAATATCTGTCAGACATGCAGATATCCAGCAGCAATGTCTGATCATTAGACTGGAATGAAAGGTAGAGTTAGGTGTTATCAGCATAGCAGTGATATGGAAAGCCAAGTTTCTGAATGATGACATGTAAATGGAGATGAGAAGCAGTCCAAGAACAGAGCCCTGAGGCACCCTAGTAGCAAGATGGTGCAGCTTTTACAATTCACCCCTACAAGACAACTTCAATGATCTACCTGGGAAGTAAGAACTGAACCACTGTAGTGTGCTACGTAAGATGTTGATTGTCTTGAGGGTTGCCAGGAAAATTTGGAGGTTAACCTTGTCAAAAGCAGCAGACAAATCTAGCAAGATGGGCACTGAAGATTTGGATGCAGATCTTGCGAGTCTCTGGGATTCTATATCTGAGAGCAGGGCAGTCTCAGTGGAGTACCACTTTTAAGTCCAGACTGGTTAGTTTCCAGGAGGTTGTTCTTGAAAAGTGAGCCAGAGATTAGGTTCAAACAAAATGTTCCAGTGTTTTGAAATGAATGGTAGGAGGGGTATTGGTGTTTGTATGTAACTGTTTGAGAGCTGGATTTGTGATTAGTTTCTTAAGTAGTGTTAGAGTTATCTGAGCCTGATGTAAAACAGCAAAAAATTATCCACAGTGATTGAATGTGTTAATTAAGTGGGTAGGTAGAAGTCTAGATAGCTTGAAGAAGATGAGATGGAACAGGGTCGAGTTGACATAGTAGGGTGACTGAAGAGGAAGAGTTTTGACACTTCTGCCTCCAAAAGAAGCGAATGCGTGTTTGCTATGGTGTCCCCATCTGTAGGTGCCATTTTATTAGTGAAAAATGTTGAACAGTCAACATTTGGGTGCCACGAGCTGGCCTGGATGTCAGAGGGGAGATTGTGTCTAAGCAGAATGACAGGGTGAAGAAGAGTGTTTCAGTAGCACGGTTAGTGTCAAGTAATGAAAAGTCACTTGTGGGAGGAAGTGACTTTTCAATTAAAGCAGAAATTTGAGAGGGTAAGAGTGAGCGTAGGTGGTGACAGAAGGTGATGTGTGGAGGCGAATCAGATGTATCAGGATTAAGATTTTGGTCAAGGGTGAGGAGGAAGTGGTCTGATGAGTGTAAGGCGGTTGCTAGCACATAGTCAGTGGAGCAGAACCAGGAGTAGATGAGGTCCAGTTGGTTACTAGATTTGTGAGTAGCTGAAGCAGGCACACTCTTCAGATTAAAAAAAAAAAAAAAAAGCCAAGCAGAGTAGAAATCAGTAGCATAATGTTTATCTAGGTGGATTCTGAAGTCTCCAAGCACCACTAGAAAAGTACCATCCTCAAGGAAGGTTGAAAGCAGGATTTTAACTCCTCCAAGAAGCTTTCTAGTTGTCCTGGAGAATGATAAATGTTTACAAAAGTGATTTATATAGGGTGGGTAATCCAAATTTTGATACCGTCAAACCTCCTCCCTACTTTACCTTAGTATACGGTATTACCCAGAATAATAAAAAAATGATGACGTAAGGCTCAGACAGTGTCACCAAACTGTTGGCTTGTGCTTAAACCATTCAAAAACTGAATACCAAACACTAATACTGGAAACAATAATAAATTAACATGCACAACAATATTAACAACTTTTATTAGCAACAAATAGCAGTTTATAAAAAAGTGCAAATACAACAGTCAACCAGAATTAAATTAACATAAACATCCAGAGAAGTTTTTTCTCTGCAATTTCCTTCGCCAAGTATTTTGTCACTGCATCAGTACAGATTTTCCCAACGGACACTGTCCTTTTTGTACTTTGTTCTTTTCCCCAATTATCGTTGGCTGTGTACTGGAGGTGGACCTAGATGTTGTTGGTCCTGCATTGGGAGGTGTTGAAACTGCTGCACTGAGTGAACTCGAGTCCATCCTCGCAGCAGTGAGTGGATGGTGGTTTAAAATATGCAACCTTAGGTTCAAGGTATTTCCATCTCTCGCGGTCACCTTTTTTTTGCACAATTTGCAAATTGCCTCATCTGTATTTACCGCCCCTCCCTTCTCGTTCGGTCAAAAACCAAAACACTGCCAAACTGCAGAAGTGGTGTGTTTTTTTCCAGACCTAGACACTTGGTGCATGACTCGCTATCTTTCCAGACTGTTCACTGATGACAACTACACATACGCAATTTTAGTTAATTAATTATATTTTATATTTAATCTTTGTTAACCTATATAAGTGCATTGTTTTATGACGGTAAAACGGTATTGAAACTGATACCATTGCTATTTTTAGATCTCTCCATATTACAGTATTACCACCCAAGCCTAGTGGGTAAGCATGACAGTAAAAAGAACTGTTAACGTTGTGATACATGATTAAGTTTCTAATGGTTAGAGACGTTATTAGTGGATAGGGCTGTAGGTGTAGCCATGTCCTGTGGTTTAATCCAAGTCTCAGTTAGGGGTAGAGGATTGAGATTAGAATGGGTACTGAGAGCTGAAATGAAGTCTGCTTTGTTAACAGCAGACTGACAGTTCTATGTATCAGTTTTAAAAGAATGCAAACTGTTGGATAAGTGAAGACAAAAATCGCACAAATTATTAAGATTGCATTGCCTACTGAGTGGTTTGCCGGTTGTAACAGTAGTAACTGTTAGTAACAGTGGGGGTAACAAAACACAAAACCTCAGAAACTTTGCCAGAAGTACAAATAAATAAACCAAATAATACTTTGTATGGTTCCTGCTTGCTGGAGTTTCACAGGTAAAGTCACTTTTCTTAACACTCGCTTTTCACTGAGAAGGGCTTCACAATGGCTGATGCGACCGCTGACGCATATACAGTGAACTATTTTAGTAGCCTCTGAATAGTTGATTCATCATTCAGCAAGACATGCCTTGATATTTACATTTAACAGCTTAAATGCACCCAATGTGGCACAAGAACAAGCACAATGTGACATAAGATCACATGACTATATGAGCAGTGGATGGAAAGAGTACTGAAAAAATCATACTCAAGTTAAAGGACCACTACTTGCAAGTAGAGTAAAAGTATCTGTTTTAATATTACTCAGAGTATGAGTAAAAAGTAGGCCTTTTAAAAGTATTCAAGAGTAGTGAGTATTATGCTGTAAAAAGCTGATGCGTTTACATGTAATTTGTGAATGTGTGTGTAAACGTAACATTCTGTAGTTCAATCAGTTAGTGTTTAGGGCAATTTTGGTCATCATACAGTTAAACCGACAACCTGATTTCACGAAGTAGGACATGTTCCTGGATTAACATTTATGTTGATCCTGGAACAACATTCCAATCAGCCAATCAGAATTAAGGGATATGTTTACCGTTTATTTTAAGTTTAGGCTTACGGTTAGGTTTATGCTTCCAACTAATTTACTAGTTTTACTTCCAACTAATATTCCCCTCTGATTTTGGGAATAGTTTACGGTTAGGGTTGGGTTAGAGGTAGGGATTAGATATGGATTACATTTTGGAACAAAAATTATGTTCCAGGATCAACATAACATGTTAATCCAGGATCACATCGTACTCGGCCAAATCACGACATGCTACAGTAAACATCCGTCTTCTTCTCATCAGTGGCATGCAGTCTAAATAGACTCTGGGTCTTTGTGTGCAAAGATTTTGGACGTCTTCTTGAGACACTTTTAATGCTTCCAAACTGTTTTAAACACCGCATTTATAAATAGTCCATGATTTGAGGTCGTTATTTCTAAGTGCGATTTGATTGGACAGGAATCACAGGACTGATTTTTCTAATCTCCATAGACAGGAAAAAATGAAGTAGTGACTGCAGGTTGAAGGAAAGTAGTGGAGTAACATAGATATAAACACTAGATATCGCATACGGACACTGAGCATGTGTCAATAGTACCACCACATTTGTACAGTGCTCCCAGCACAAATGTCATTCAACTGCACTTAGTCAAGACCAAAGCCAATGTGAAGATGCTGGACTTTAGCGCTGTGTACGGATGTAGTAACGATCAAACAAAGAAAACAAACCACAAAGGCACAACATTTCATAGGTAAGATCTAGTTTTTTACGTTTTTGTATGTTATGAACTTTTGTGCTCAACAAGTAACGTTATTGATAATAATACAGTCACTAACTGCATCGACCATAAGGCAAAGTAGCACCAGCTTGCACTAAATTCTAGGCTTATGCTAGTTTTGTTGAATAAAATCAGCAAAAAAAGGTAAATTAAATATGACATCAAGATGCTGCGCTGCCAAAAACTTGTATTATTGTTGGCTAAGTGAAAGAGTCGTTTATAATTCATTCACAAACGAATCACTTGCACCGATAGAATGAGAAGTGAAATCGGGAGAGGGGTGTGTGTTTCAGGACACGGATTAGATCAAATTTAACAGGGAGGAAGGATAATACATTTCCATGCACACAAACTTATGCTCTTTATCAGCATTGCCAATGCGGTCACTTATCCATCGATGTAGAAAAGTGATGTAAAATTATATGTTTCAAAATTTTTTAAAAAATTGCATAATGACCACCGGGAAAACTCCCGATCATAGATATATGTGTATATATCTCTGGCTCTGAATGGCCAGGCCTCCACTGCACCTTGGTCCTGCATTCATTTCAAAGGAGCGCTACCCTGTACTAAAATGGCGCCTCTATTGACGCATTCCTTCCAATAGACAACAACAGGGTAGGCGACATCTAATGTAAATATCTATGGTAGAGTAAAAGTAGCGATACTGCACTAAAAATGTACTCAAGGGAAAGTAAAAGTACACAATACTTAGTAAATTACAATTTCTGAGAAAACTACTCAATTACAGCAATTTAAGAATTTGTTACTTTACACCACATGGTCAAGTGGTAACAGTGGTAAGCACAGTAAAACTAATCATGCTGCTAACAACAACTAAAACAAATCAAAACGCTCACATACAGCTGTTCCCTTCTGTTCCTTCCATGGATCAATTCTTTAGGCCTCCAACTGCATACAGAAGATCTAAGATACAGAAAATGATATATGGACAAATATACACAGTACTGTGCAAATGTCTTAGGGTGCTTTCACATATGTGGTTCGGTTCATTTGGTCCGGACCAAAGGCAACAAATGATACATTGTAGCATTTTTCTGCCGTTTTGGGTCCCTTTCACACCACACTGATTGCTTTGGTCCGAACCAGTTGAAACGAACCAAAATGCAGTCATGTGACAAAATCTACATCACTCACTGGCCAGATGTTATTGAACGCATTTCCTAAACTGCTTTTCAATTGGTCAGAATTCACGTGGAACTACCGCAAATAAACAAACCGGCAGACACACAATGTCGCTGCGCTGGCTGACGCAGTATCCCTGGTCATAGTATACTATGTAGTTTGTATGCATCACTTTAGACAAACTATACATTTCGAGAATGAAGGGTGGCTGGGGCTGGAAAACAATGTTTTAATGCATTGCAATCGGTGAAAGCATTAGGAGAAGGCGTGAAATAATTTAGCTAAACTGCGACATGGTTATCTTTCGGAAATATCACCAATGATCCATCAGGTAATGTTTCTTCCTCCCTCTCTCTCTCTGTTTAAAACTGTTGGTAAAGCGCTGTAAACAAATATTTTTCCTCCAAACCCCATAAGGCAGCTGGATTAGTCCAAAACGGCGCAGTACTTTTTACGGTTGGGTCTGTTTTAGTTTGGATCATGTTCTCACCACAAACGAACCGCTCCAGGGTTCGTTTGAAAGCGTATCGAGACCACCTCTTCAAGCAGGTCTCAGTATGCTTTTTTGGTGCGCTTTTGGTGCGCACCCGAGTGCGATTGCTACGTTCTCACCTGCCCAAAACGAACCGCACCAAGAGGGAAAACGAACTCTAGTGCGATTCAACCAAATAAGGCAGGTGTTAAAGCACCCTTAAACCACCATCAGCTTTGGTGGCCTATAACTTTCGCACAGTACTGCATGTCTGTGTCTGAGCTTTTTTCTCAACAGGCCAGAGTTGATGAATCCAACTGAATTCCCCTCACGTCTCTGAATTATTGTTCCCTGCTTTTAAATCCTCTCAGAAACAATTGCAATTAACGCAGACGGACTGTGTGTCAGAATTAATCTGGCTTTAGCCCGGCACTCAGAAAAACTCAGCCATGCTCCAGTCACATCTTCAAATTACCCTGCACTGCTTTCTGCCGCAGCTTCTCCCTCTGTCATATTTGATCGATTGTTTGCAGAATTGCACAGGGTGAATTGTGAGGGCTGAAGCTCTGAATGCTGTTTTTTTTTTCTCGTGCAGTTATTTAGCCAGGTGATTATTGTTATGTGTTCATAAGCCGTATTTGAGTGATTATTTTTTTTCAGTCTGGATACCTGTAATGATAGTGAGACCTACAGATGGATTCTACCTTTAATTAACATGAGTGATGAAAATAAACCATTATTAGAAACGCAGGTTTAAAGGATAAATGAACTGAACATTGTTCTGAATCACTTTATTTTTTTCTTTTCTCTCGTCTTGATTTGTGATGATAAATCATAGCGGAGTCTGGTCATGCTCCAATTGCATATGATCGTTCAAGTCCAATCTCAGTTGTTTCTTCTTTTATTGTACAATCAAATGCAAAATAAAAGCCTTGAATTAAATTATAGAGAAATATATATTGTTGTTTAAATTAGAATTTACTTTTAAATCATAATTTATGAAAACTCTGCGACAAGTAAGATATTTACAGTTAACATTTAAAATGGTAATATTGTAAACATTTTTTAAGATACTTTGATTCATATAATTTTTTATAATAACAAAATGTATTGTCATATTTTTTTATTTAAATTCTGAACTACTGCAAATTAAATCTATTTAAAAAGCAATGGCAATAAATAAATGCATTTTTGACTAGAGATCAGAACTTGTGTGAGATTGTAGACTACAATGCAAACACAAAGCAATACAGTGATATACTGTATATATATATATATATATATATATATATATATATATATATATATATATATATATATATATATATATATATATATATATATATATATATATACTATATTAATATATATAGTTGATTAATTGTTCAGATTGCTTAAGACAACATATTATATAAACTAAACTATGGAGTTATAGGCTAATTGCTAGCTATCAAATCACCAATTAACTACTTAATGACTAATTAACTATTAGCTTAACCACACCCTTTAATTTCCTACAGGAAATAATAAATAAGGAATGTCACTGTATTTTCTATAACGTTCAGCAGGGAGGTTGTCTTACTGTGCAATGCTCACTCCTTCTCTGAATTCACAACACTGATTATTTTCTGCCCCCTGGTGGCTAAATTGCAAACTCACATTTGAATTGATTTTTCCTCTTCCAGAGCCCTGAAGTTATGTGGTCCTGGTGGTTCTCTGCATGTGAAGCTCGTAATTGAATGGGACAACAAAATTAAAGAATGGTGAGATACATGTAGCAGCATAAAATGTTCTTATTTTATAGACATTCGTTTAATTTAAGATCGCAGTAAGAGCCAAATGGCCCAGTATTGGTAAGAGTGCAACATAATTTGACATTTACAATTCATATCTGTTTCAGCCTCTTTGGTAATATTCAAGAGGAGGTGATTGAGGATGCAGAGAGTGTGAGAATCCAGCAGCAGAATCATGTACAACAGCACAGCTGCACACTGGATGACTGTTTTCAGCTCTACACCAAAGAGGAGCAGGTATTCTTTCATCCAGTTACTTTCCCTGTTTATTTATCTATGCTGACAAAGGCTGCATTTCTTTGATCAAAAATATACACTGCTCAAAAAAATTAAAGGGGACTCCTGGGATAATGATCTGGTCAGTTGAAGTAACGCTCCACTTTTTGTCAAAATAGGCTCATGTTGCAAGTCACATATTTAAACAGTTTTATCATTGTTGAATCCATTCAGCCAATGTCCAGGTCTGATGGAAGAGCTTTTAGCTTAGTTAAGCAAAGTTAATTGAATCAGATTAGATCATTAGCATCCCGCTCAAACAGTTTTGGTCATTTTCTGATTTAAAGCTCGACTCTTCTGTTGGTACATTGTGTACTAAGATAAAAAGTTGCTATTTTCTAGGCCGATATGGCTGTGCTCTCATAATTAAGGAGCTTTGCTGATGTACCATGACTGCAGCTGACACAATGATCAGTGTTGGGGAAAGTTACTTTTGAAAGTAATGCAATACAATATTGAGTTACTCCCCAAAAAGCTATCTAGTTGCATTACTTAGTTACTTTTTATGGAAAGTAATGCATTATGTTACTTTTACATTACATTTTCTTACTTTTTTCTTCTTTTTTTAATAGAGAAGCTCTGCAATTAACAACACACTGTATAACCTTTAAAAAACACATCAAATAATAATTTATTGATAGTTATCTTCCGAGAATTTCCTGAGCCCAGAGCTCTACATGCTGTATATTCAGATTAATAAAAAATTGAAGCAATGTGTTTGATGCTTTTGTACTTTGTCTTATTAGTGAAGTAAAGTGAGCATTGAGACAATCCCCTTTTACTCTTCTTCCATGCATTAGGAATAATGAGAATATTTTCAGCATAGAAATGCAAGGCTCTGCCATCTTGGTTTTTTGTTTGTTTCTGTAGAGAGATTTTTTTTTCATTGAGTGCGGATTCAACGTTAATTTTAATTCAGCAATTTATATTTTAAAAGCCAATAAATTAAACAAAAAAACTCACGTTACATTTAAAAAAAAAAAAAAAGGACCTCAAATATTATAGCTTAATTTTTTAAAGTAATGCATTACTTTACTCATTCCTAAGAAAAGTAATATTATTACGTAACTTGTGTTATATGTAATGCATTACCCCCAACATTGACATTGATATTATTTAGATTCTAACTGGTAGTGCAAGTGTATGTCTTGTGCTGAGGACTATTTTCAGGTGCAGCGAAATATCATTGCATCAACAGTAACAACAGCATTCAAAGTGTTTATAACATTTTGTGGCAGGGGTAAAAATACTGTGATGTATTATTAAAGTATTTACAAACAAGAAACACTTCCTCTTCAATTTATGCCTTGCAGTGGAATAGAACTCTGTATGTTCATTATGGAGCATTTCATAAGAGTTTTTTATCTATTTACATTAATACTTAGTACATTTCATTCATACTTAGTTAAGTGAACAAGAAGTGTTTGTGAAACACAACATAGTTGAAAGCAGAAGTTTACATACACTCTAAAAAAAGGAACATAACAATTTTTAAAAAAATGTCTGATGGTAAATCATACTAAACGTTTACTATTTTAGGTCCGTTAGGATTACCTAAATCATTTACATTTGCTAAATGCCAAAATACTGAGATAATTTTTTATTAATTTCTAGACAGTCAAAAGTTTACATACATTACCTTGGTATTTTTTTTAGCTTCGCTTTTAAACTGTATAACTTTGGTCAAATGTTTTGGGTATCTTTCCACAAGCTTCTCACAATAGTTTGCAGGAATTTTGGCCCATTCCTCCTGACAGAATTGGTGTAACTGAGTCAGATTTGTAGGCTGTTGCTCGCACAAGCTTTTTCAACTCTGCCCACAAATTTTCTATAGGACTGAGTTCAGGGCTTTGTGATGGTCACTCCAAAACATTCACTCTGTTGTCCTTAAAGCACATTTTAACTAATTTGGCAGTATGCTTAGGGTCATGGTCTGTTTGGAAGACCCATTTGTGGCCAAGTTTTAATTTCCTGGCTGATGTCTTGAGATGTTGCTTCAGTATTTCTGTGATTCTATGCTGTGAAGTAGACCAGTCGCCATACTTCAAAGTTGGGATGGTGTTTCTAAGCCTGTAAGCTTTCCGCTTTGTCCTCCAAATGTAACACTGGTCATTATGGTTCAAACAGTTCAATCTTAGTTCCATCAGACCACAGGACATGTCTCCAAAAATGTGTCTTTTCCCCAGTGTAATTTAGCAAATTGTAATCTGGCTTTTTTGTTGATTCTGGCTTGTTGATTTTCCCATGTTGTCACACAAGGAAACAGTGTGTTTGAGGTTTTCCTTAAATACTATTCTACAGTTGTGGCTCCAATTAACTCAAGTGTTGTCAATTAGCCAATCAGAAACTTCCAAAACCTTGACACCATCATCTGAGCTTTTTCAGAGGCATAATAATCTTATTGTATGTAAACTTGACTTTCAAGAAAAGTTATAACAATTTGTCAAAACATATATCTCTCATTATTCTGCTATTAAGCATAACAGAAACAAATTTGATAATCCTAACTTACCTAAAAGAGAAAAAGTTTAGTCACATTAACATCTGACTTTTTTTTTTAAATGGTTATGTGCCTTTTTATACAGTGTATGTACACTTCTGGTTTCAACCGTATTTTGTGAAGGAATGCAAAAGTTTTGAGAGGGAAAGCAAACATCTTTGCAAGGGAACGCAAACGTTTTGTGGGCGTTTGCACGTTTTTTTCATGTCCACATCCCTTTAGCGTTTAGCTACGTAAGTAGTGGTTATACATTGCAATACGGTTATATTAGTTAATGCATTTACTAACATAAACTAAAAACAATAATCATTCATCATTTATTTATTATAGTTCACTATTCTCTAATAGATTGTTATAATCCATTTTGCATGTAACATCAGTTAATGCACTGTGAGTTAGCACGAACTAACAATGAACAACTTTTCATTTCCATTAATTATTAACCAAGGTGACTAATCCTGTAATTTATATTGTTCATTATTTGTTCATGCGTGTTAGTAAATACATAAACTAATGCTAGTAAAATTCTTTTACACACAAACAATTGGTCTGTCATTGTTGTTTTTGTCAAGTACCCACATACTGTGTACACATAGACTGAACAAATGATTTCAAACATACACATGACATGTTTTCACAAATTAGCATTTTTTGGAATTTACACAAAGACAATAAGTTTAAAAAAACATTTAAAAGGACGTTATAAAGCTGTTATTGTCTTAATGCACCACGAAAAGGTTTTCAGATTTTATTTTAAAATGTCATTAGTATGACTTATTAGTGAAACTCTTTTCAACTGGAGCTGAAAAATATCAGACAACATTATTATTATTTTTATTACCGAAGATGTGATGTTTCGTGTTCTATTCTAGGCTTATGAATTTAGTGCCACTGCAAACACAGACATGGCCTGTTGCCCACATCATCGGTTTACTGTCTCAGAGGAAAATGTTTGAGTATGAAATGAGTTTTGATGAAAAGAAAAAACTTAAATCAGCTCCTAATAATGTGGACTAAACAAATACTTGAAAACAGTGATTACTTTGAAATCTCTTGTGATGTAGAGAGCTCTACAATCAAACACAAGAGCCAACCAATTATATAAATCTATATTCTGACAGACCATTTATGCATTTAGGACCTTCAGAATTTGAATCAATTATGTTGTTAGGATAATAGGTGCTTTTGAGTTAATGTTCTGCAACGTATACAGTACTGTATGTAATTGAGATAAATTATTTTCTCTGTTAATTATTTGGCATAAACGAAGAGCATGCTGTGTTTTATGTCGTTTCATAAGCAAAAAAAAAAAAAAAGAGAGATACACAATATAATATGCAATATTGTCCAATCCAAATAATCTGAACAGAATTATTTTCAAAGGGCAAATGTTGAAAATAAAATGTTAATGTTTGTTCAGTAAATTCAGTAGAAAATGTTCTCTGTGGGATCTGTACTTGCACATCATGGCGGTAGACATTTTGATCAGCAGGACTGGTCGCTATTGAATATTCAAGATTATTCAAGCTGATTTAAAACCCACTCGAGGAGCAAATGTCTCCCTCCTACCGTCTTTGTCTCTCACGTCCAACATCTTCTGAATCTCTTTGAAAAGACACTCTGAATTCATTCTTGTCTATACACACTCTGCCTGTTCTTGACAAGCACCACTTGATAAATCATACCCCGTGAAGCAGTGAGTTCCCTTATTATGACTGGCTTCACAAATGATTATTGATCCTAAAAAAAAAACCTTTAGTCATTACTGAAGCAAAACACGGACTTCAGTTCTGGTGGCAAAAGGGCTTTTAAGATGATGTGCATTGAATGGCAACTTTCCAGCTGGAAATAAATTGTAGCTTTTTTCCTGTAATAAATATCTTGATGTTACAAAAACCTGTTAAATATCTGTAAATATTTCGATGTTGTGTTGTTGCTGTTGTTTTCCTCTCTGCATGTTCACTTCAATGCAGTCTTTCACAGCAGTGTATTTCTGGTCTGGGCATAAATGTTCTACTGCACCACACTGAGACAAAGCAGGTTCAGATAATGACACCAATTTGTTAACCGTGAAGAATCCAAACATTCTTTCTGCAATTTGACCAATCCCCAGAAAAAAAAGAAGAAAAAACCCCTCCAGCTTATTTAATGTTATGCAAATGCTATTTATGTTGTTTGGTTGGTTATTTCAATGAGAGTATCGGAGTAATTAATTAAGTAAACTAACTGATTTTCTGTGACATACATTACTAATGCATTAGGGTGTGTTCACACTTGGCAGGTTCCATTCAATTAAAGCAAACGCTGCCATGCTTTGTTAACGTGATTAATTTGAGAAAGTCAGAACACTGCCATCTGTACCCTGGTGAAGCCTGACTGAACAACGTATGCAGCATTAACCAGACATCTAAACAAACCAAACCAGATGTGCTGTCACAAAGAACATGCTCATGTCAGACATTCCACTTTTCCCGGAAGCTACAGGAGTCTCTCTCTCTCGTATGTTCACAGTGGCTCCCTTGATGCCTACAAATGACATAAAATATCCTGAAAATCATGGAGCCAAAAGTGAAATGAGCAAGAGGAAAGAGCAGTTAGAGCAAGAGCGAGTATATCACATGCAGTGATACAGTAATCCTTAAATTACATGAACGGTGCAGTAAAGATACCTCTAGTGCAAATCACAGCATGCATCCATGCCTCTCTCCCTCATAGACCTGCATCACTTTGCTTGTATCGTTCTCCTGATTGCTTTTCAAGAATATGCTCTCAATGTGATAGTGATACCACCACACTTTCTATTACTGCTATCACTATCAATAGATCAAAATTCATTATTAATAAAGGGTCGCCATAGCGGAATGAACCATCAACTTATCCAGCATATGTTTTACACAGTGAATGCCCTTCCAGCCGCAACCCAACACTGGGAAACACCCATACACTCTTGCATTCACACACATACACTTCAGACAATTTAGCTTATTCAATTCACCCGCACCATATCTTTGTACTGTGGGGGAAACCGGAGCACCCGGAGGAAACCCATGTGAACACGGAGAGAACATGCAAACTCCACACAGAAATGCCAACTGACCCGGCCGGGGCTCGAACCAGCGACTTTCTTGCTGTGAGGCGATCGTGCTACCCACTGAGCCACCGTGATGCCCATAGATCAATTTCAATTCTCAATATCAATAGACCCTTGCATTTATTAAGCCATTACTTATAAGACCTTGGGAAAGTTCTGCTCAGCCAGATGATATTACTATTTAGGGAACTAAATTAATTTATTTTAAAAACACTTTACTTGAAGGAGTGTTCATCAGGAGATTATGGTGTCACTGTGGTCCCCTTAGTTATGTCATGTTTAAACTGTCAGTTAAATGTAACCCAATTCAGATTTTTTGCTCATGTGTGATGCAAATCGGATCTGTTCTAGAGCTGTAATCGGGCCATAAAAATTAGGCCCCATAGGGCCCGAGCCCGACAGAATTCGGCCCGAGCCCGACAGGTACGTTTTGATTGACAGCTTTATAAAGCCCGAACCGGTTTAAAACCCGACATTATTCAGATGTGCACATGCACACAGCTCTTTTGATTTTTTTCCAAGAATGAGTCATTTATATGTTTTAACATAATTTATTCGGAACAAACATAGGCTATAGGCCACTTGGAAGTTGGAAAAAAGAAATAAAATAAGTCCTCTGTTACATCATACCATCTCAGCACTCTAAATAGGCCTAGGTACATAGACTTAGCCTTTAAATTGGCCAACACACCAATAAAAATAAGTCTTTCTTAACAAAGTAAATTATGTCGGGTATTTGGCAATAATGAAATTAAGATAAAGGCTCTGCGGGATTTGTTTCGCCACTTTTCTTCACAATCTGGCCTTAAGGCGACGGTGAAGCTGAACATTAAAAGAATAAATTAGCCTAATGCCAACATTAGCCTGTATACTCTGTCTACATTATGGTTTTATGGTTTAATTAATATTTATTTATAATTTAAAAACCCTTTACTCACCAAGATTAGGCTACGTGGTTTTGTGGAGGAACATTATTGAATCCACTGTAAATGGCTTTAGCGCAGTTCTGCGCTCAGGATGGTGCGTCCAGCAGCACTGAACACCCTTTCACTGCTGCTGCTACAGGCCGAGATGCATAGTTCTGATCTGGCTAATTTTGCAAGTTTTGGGTAGTATTGTTTGTTCATCTTCCACCAGCCAAGAACATCCATTTAATTTTCCATGACAGCGGTTTCAATGTAGCGAGTGACCTCGTCATCTTCCCTGTCAGCTTGCTGCACATTGCTGTTTAGCGCTCTACTGTACTGTGCAGTGTATGAGTGACCGCTGAAATACCTTGGCGGCTAGAATGACTGTTCTCTTTGGACGGGCGGCTGGCCTGACCGCAGTCAAAATTCGCTCTTTTTAACTTCTCCGTCATCATTTGTTTTATCTTTGCAGGAATGGATATTAATGTTGTAACAAACGATTTGATTAATTTCTCGCGCTAATCGAAATGCATCACATGACTATTCATTTACTGCCCACGCAAGCCCGGCCGGACCCGGTCTAAAATGATAGAAATTAAACCCGAACCTGATCTATTGTCTACAGATCTTCAGCTCTAATCTGTTCTAGGACCATGTAAACATGAAAAAAATGCATGCATTCAGATATTCTGAGATCGATTTCAGGCCTGCTTTATTTGTGGAAATAAATCAGATATAAATCAGATTTATTAAGGCATTCCGTTTTGTACGTCATTAAATCTGCAACAATATGGTAGTTCTCCACGGTTTAATGACGTAGAAGGCAGAGCATGTGTGGAGACGCCGATGCAGTAAACAACAACAACAGAGGGTTCGCTCATGCTAAAATTTCGGACCCACTGCTCTTCATTAAAGACCGCCACAATTTGCTCCCACCAGACCTGAAATTTCTCTCGTTTCCACAAATTCATCTGAATGGTGGAGGACACCTTTATTAACTCAATATATAAACTCAAGCTATGATGACGGCCTTTTCCCTCCTTCTCTGCCTCAAAATCATTTTAAAGTTGGGCGAAACACATATTTCGCAGAGCTAAAAGCAAGCCTATTTCTTCCATTGTGGCTAGTGTGGCGCAGATGCTAGAACCCGCATTTACGCATGCGTGACATTTTAAATTGTATAGCAAGGGTAAACACATGAGTCGAATATGGGTCACAATTAAAAGAACATGTAAACGGACAGGCAAAAAAAATCAGATATAAGCAACAAATCGGAATTGGCCATCAGGACCTGACAGTGTAAACGTGAGCCTTGTTTGAGATGACTATATGACAACTTGCCATTATCAAGACAACATAACATGTCATAAACATGCCTTAACACGATTCTCATGAGGCCATTACAATTGTGTCATGATTATTTTTATGATCAGTGTTGAGGAAAGTTACTTTTTAAAATAATGCATTACAATATTGAGTTACACCCCCAAAAAGTAACATTACTTTTTCTTTCTTGGCTGAGGCTTGATCTCTTTCAAAACTTGCAGGTGTTTTTCCCATTTTTTTTTTTTTTATTAAAGGTGCTCTGCAATTGGCAGTGCGCAGTATAACCTTCATTTATCTTTACAAACACATCAAAACATAATAATTTAGGATAATGTTATCTTCTGAGAACTTCCTGACCACAAAGCTATACATGCCACATATACAGATTAATGAATGTTTAAAGCAATGTGTTTGCTACGTTTGTTATTTTTGATTTATTACATAAAGACAATCACTGTCCATTGAGACAATACCTTTTTCCGTTTTTAATTTTCTTCAATGTGTTCAAAATAAGGAGAATACTTCCATTGCATAAATGTTTATTTATTTATTTTTTTCCAAGTTGCCATAACAAAACATCTTAAACAATATCACCTTTGCATTTAAAATGACAACTGAAATAATGACACTAGATGACAGCTGTTATAAGCATGCATAAAATGCCATTCAAAGGGTAACAAAGTTTTGTACATTTTTAAAATAACTAACTTTACAATAAACATTGCTTTAGAGCCTGTGTCAAACAGGACATTATTAATTCCCTTGGTAAAAATAGCATTAACAACTCACTAATGATTATCTGTGAGTTTAAAAAATGGGGACCAACAAATTGAATATATATTTATATACAGTTGAAGTCAGAATTATTAGCCCCCTGTTTCTGTTTAACAGAGAGAAGATTGTTTCAACACATTTTAAACATAATAGTTTTAATAACTCATCTCTAATAACTGATTTATTTTATCTTTGCCATCATGACAGTAAATAATATTTGACTAGATATTTTTCAAGACACTTCTATACAGCTTAAAGTGACATTTAAAGGCTTAACTAGGTTAACTAGGCAGGTTAGGGTAATTAGGCAAGTTATTGTATAACAATGGTTTGTTCTGTAGACTATAGAAAAACAAAATAGCTTAAAGGGGCTAATAATTTTGACCTTAAAATGGCTTTTAAAAATTTTTAAACTGCTTTTACTCTAGCCGAAATAAAACAAATAAAGAAAAAATATTAGCAGACATACTGTGAAAATTTCCTTGCTCTGTTAAACGTAATTTGGGAAATATTTAAAAAAGAAAATAGAATTACCCCCCCCCCCCCCCCCCCCCCCTTCGATTTTTGACTTAAACTATATCAGAACAAGAATCAGAAAGAGCTTTATTGCCAGGTATCTTCACACATACGAGGAATTTGTTTTTGTAACAGAGCTTCAACAGTGCAACAGAATTACAGAGACAGGACTAAAAATAAAATAAAATAAAATAAAAAAAACAGATAATAAATATATTTTAAAAAGTAGTGAATGCAAATATACAAATTGACAAGTGTATGTACAGGTATATTACTATATACAACATTATAGTAGTCTTCGGAGGTCGGATTTGGTAGCTGAGCTAAACCAGACAGTTATTGATGTGCAGATGACTGATTCAATGATAGAGGTGTGGAACTGTTTCAGCAGCTCCTTTGGGAGGTTGATCTTCCTCAGCTGACGAAGAAAGTGCAGCCTCTGTTGAGCATTTTTGACAATGGAGTCAATGTGAGTGTCCCACTTCAGGTCCTGAGAGATGGTGGTGCCCAGGAACCTGAATGACTCCACTGCTGCCACAATGCTGTCCATGATGCTCAGTGGGGGGAGAGCAGGGGGGTTTCTCCTGAAGTCCACTATCATCTCCACTGTTTTGAGCATGTTGAGCTTCAGGTTGTTGTGACTGCACCAGACAGCCAGCTCCTTAACCTCCTGTCTGTAAGCAGACTCGTCACCATCCTGAATGAAGCCGATAAATGTGGTGTCATCTGCAAATTTCAGGAGCTTGACAGAGGAATCTTTTGAAGTGCAGTCAGTTGTGTACAGGGAGAAGAGCAGTGGGGACAGGACACACCCCTGGGGGAGCGCCAGTGCTGATTGTGCGGGTACTGGATGAGAATTTTCCCAGCTTCACCAGCTGCTGCCTGTCTGTTAGGAAGCTGTTGATCCACTGACAAACAGAGGTGGGCACAGAGAGCTCAGTTAATTTGGGCAGGAGAAGTTTTGGGATGATAGTGTTAAAAGCCGAGCTGAAGTCAACAAACAAGATCCTCACATAGGTCCCTGGTCTGTCTAGGCGTTGCAGAACATAATGCAGTCTCATATTAACTGCATCATCCACAAACCTGTTTGCTCTGTAGGCAAACTGAAGATCCAGTGAGGGTTCAGTGATGTCCTTCAGATGGGCCAGCACCAGTTTTTCAAAAGTTGATGTAAAAAGCAGTTCTGAGTGGGTGTGGGGGTTTTTCTCAAACCGGCAGTAAAACTCATTCAGGTCGTTTGCAAGTCATTGGTTGTCTACAGTGCTGGGGGATGGTGTCTTGTAGTTTGTGATGTTTTTCAAACTTTTGCACACGGATGCTGAGTCGCTGGCAGAGAACTGACTCCTTAGTTTCTCAGAATAGTTCCTTTTTGCGACTCTGATCTCATTTTCCAGTGTGTATTTGGCCTGCTTATACAAGGCCCTCTCCCAGTTCCTAAAAGCAACCTCTCTGGCCTGGCGTAGCTGTCTGAGTTGCACAGTGAACCATGGTTTGTCATTGTTGTATGTGAGTTGAGTCCTGGTAGGAATGCACATGTATTCACAGAAACTGATATAAGATGTTACAGTCTCTGTGAGCTCATCCAGATCATTTGCAGCAGCTTCAAAGACACTCCAGTCAGTGAGATCGAAACAGGCTTGTAGATCCCGCTTTGTTTCGTTAGTCCATCTTTTCACAGATCTTAATACAGGTTTGGCTGTTTTCAGTTTCTGCCTGTAGGTTGGTGTGAGATGAATCAAACAGTGGTCAGAGTGCCCAAAGCTGCTCGTTGGACAGAGCAGTATGCATCCTTTATTGTGGTGTAGCAGTGATCCAATATGTTACTGTCTCTTGTGGGACATGTAACATGCTGTCTATATTTTGGCAGTTCACAGGATAGTTTTGCTTTGTTAAAATCCCAGAGAATGATTAAAACAGAGTCCGGGTGTTGTTGCTCTATCACCGTGATCTGATCAGCTAGTTTATGTATCGCCAGGCACGCGTACGCGTGCAGAGTAATGTAAACGCTGACGAGGATGAATGAGCAGAACTCACGCGGGCAGTAGAAAGGCTTACAGTTAATAAACAGTGCTTCTAGATCTGGACAGCACATCTTCTTTAAAACTGTTACACCTGTACACCAACTTTCATTGATGTAAAAGCACGTCCCGCCACTGCGCGATTTCCGCGTCAATTATTCGCCGCGATCCACTCTGAACAGCTGATAGCCTGGTAGGTGAAGCGCGTTGTCCGGTATGGTGTCGTTCAGCCAGGTTTCCATGAAACACAGAGCAGCTGAATGCGAAAAATCCCTGTTTGTCTGAGAGAGGAGAATGAGTTTGTCTATTTGTTGGGTAGAGAGTGGAGATTTGACAGATGGATATTAGGCAACGCGGTTCGAAACCCGCGCTGTCTCAGTTTTACAAGCGCGCCTGCACGCTTCCCTCGTCTGCGCGCCTGAAGGCATTTGAGCAGCACCGCCGCTCTGCCAACTACAATGTCAAACAAAACATCACATAAATCCAAGTCTTGAAAAATATTTGGTGGTGTATGCATCCGAATGTCCAACAATTCATCTCTTGTAAGAATGTGACTGAAGACAGGACGAACTAACAAAAACACAAAGACAACTGCAGAGCAAGACACGGAGGCGGCCATCGTCGTCGGCGCCAGCATAGTGAAATGTGTGTGTATATATATATATATATATATATATATATATATATATATATATATATATATATATATATATATATATATATATATATATATATATATATTTTTTTTTTTTTTTTTTTTTATAAGAGCTACATTTGGGACAAAGGCAACAAAAACTGACCACTGTCCCTGGAAAACATGTGTTCACAATAATGTAGTTTAGTACTGGCATCAATAATTCTATTGCAGATCTTCATTGAGTGCGCGAATATGAACATGTGAAATGATTACAACATTACAAGATGTTTAGCAACCAGTATTCACATGCTTTGGACAGTTTTGGAAATGCAGCGAATTTTATATAAACTGTTTCAGGAGAAATAGTATAAATAGCCAGCTTGATCTCACGAGTATATCAGTATATTCCTAACTGTTAAATGTGAAAAGCACATCTAGCAAAAAAAAAAAAAAAAACTAATATCAGTTGGCATTATATTATGAATATGTGCAACACTAGAGTCATATGTAAACAGGCTGTAAGATGCTTTCATCTAATCAGATATGCAAATAAGGACATTAATCCAGAGATTGGGAATGTACAGTATGAAATGTCAGCATATGAATAACCAGATTAATTGTTAACTTTATGAAGCAAGAAGAGCTATAGAACTGTTCATCTGTATAATAACCCTGGGTAAACTATTCCAAGTGTGAAAAGTCTGAAAAATCTAAATAAAGTGTATCAATGTTGTTATTATTATTCCCCTTGCAGCTGGCACCAGACGATGCATGGAAGTGCCCCCACTGTAAGCAAATGCAGCAGGGAATGGTGAAGATGAGTTTATGGACACTGCCCGACATCCTCATTCTGCACCTAAAGCGTTTTCGCCAGGTGGGCAAACGGCGAAACAAGCTCTCAACCCTCATACGCTTTCCTGTAAGTGCTCTGGATATGACCCCCCATGTGGTGAAACGCAGTCAAAGCATGAAGAATCTGGCCCCATTGCCTTCAACTTGGAAGCATGGAGAGACTGACTTTCTTTATGACTTGTATGCAGTTTGCAACCACCATGGAGGCATGCATGGAGGCCATTACACAGGTCAGTATGAAGCAGAGGCTGTTTTAATTTAAAAGCATTTTTTCTATTATCATTGCTTTAGGCTTTATGTTTTTTGGCACTATAGGTGATGTTTGGCCTTGAGCTACACTACTATTACTACTTTTACTACTACTTTGTCAAGTCCCAGAAATGTAATCTACACAAGTGCAGTGTGTGGTTGAGAGGGGGGCAGTGTTTCGATGTGATCCTGTTGTGGTTCTGTGACTGCTGGTGTTGGTTGCTGTATGGTTTAAAAATAGATAACAGTAAATAATCTAGGTTAATTTCGATTTAAATAAATTTAAATTTAAATTAAATAAAATATTAATCTAATTATTTGTTTTTGTGCGTTTGGGTGGGTTTTCGACATTTTTATGCTGGAAAAAATCAGCTACTGTATATCTGGCAACACTGTTTCCAATTGCTGTTAGATTGTGTAGGTGTACACCTAAACGCATTGACTGAGTGTTTGAGTTCCTGTTGTTCACAGCACAAGTGAATGCAGTACATATCATTGGATGTGTAGGAATATAATAGTTAGGGATTTATTTATTTTTTTTAAATAAGTAATTTCAGTAAAATTTTCATTGCCATTGATCATAGTGAAATCACTGAAACCTGATTAAAATGCCAATTTAAAAAAAGCCAGATGATCTTACACATTTTTACATCTTAAGTCTTCAAACATAGCTGCCTAGGGATCCATTCCTAAAATATCGAGAGGAGTCTGGATGCAGACCTGGGGCCTCATGTATCAAGGCTGCGTACGCACAAAAACTACGCCAGATTTCACGCTCACGTTTGGATTTACTAACAATGAAATTAACGTGAGAATGTGCGTTGGTCCACGCCAACTTCATGTCTGGCATACGCGCATTTCTTGTGTGTGTTTGTTTTATTTCCATTGGCGACTCCTAGAGGCAATTATGTTAAATTGCACACTACAAAGTATCTTTGGGCCGTGCAATGCCAGCTGTATGGGACGGGATCATCCGCATGTCTAGCAGGTATATAAGGTTTCCATACCATGCAGTTGACCAACCCAACATTAAAGCGCAATTTGCATCGATCGCCGGTTTTCCCAATGTAATCGGAGAGATCGACTGCACGCACATTGCTATAAAGGCACCATCTGAAGACGAATTTGCATACGTGAATCGAAAACATTTCCATTCAATAAATGTGCAAATAATATGTGATGCTCAAATGCGCTTAACAAATATTGTAGCAAGGTGGTCTTGGTCAACTCATGATTAATTCATCCTCACAAACAGCATGGTTGGGATGAGGCTCCAAGGTGGCAGGCACTCGGTCAGTTGTAGAGCGGCGATTGGGCAGCTAAAATGCCGGTGGCGCTGCATTGGTAAGAGCGGAGGGGTGCTGCTATATCGCCCTAACAAAGTGTTCCTCTACATCGGTGTCTCCCACAGACAAGGATACTACTCCTGACAGTAAAGTGTCGCCCACAATTGAGGCAACGCTCTCCTCAAAGGGTGTTAGTTCAGCATCCCCTGTTCCCCTGCCTGTTCGGTCCACACTTTGACGGTGCGCTGCTGTTCTCTTCTTAACCTGGTGCAGGTTTACACCAGACCATTTCTTTTTTAATTCACTCACAGTGTGATGTTCAGACCCCACTGCGTTAACCGCGTCAGCTAAACTCTCCCACTCAACTTTTTTCTTTTGTTATTAATCCTGAAGGACAAACTTGCAAATAACACAGTTTTTCTCCGGTCTACCTTCGGTAGGAGCACCTCCAATTCACATTCTGGGAATTTTCGCTTCTTGCTTGCTTTTGCCATTGCTTTTTCGTTTGGTTTTGCCAAAGTGGAGTCATTACCATATTTATTAGGGGGAGGAGGCAGAGAGGGGTTTTGCGCTCATGCACGTGATCTCTGTTTCCCATTAATTTGGATGTACAAAGAGAATATGCACAGGATTCCGCGAACGCAGTGTTTCATACATCAGAATTTTTTTACTGCGTATGCACATTTACAGCTTTGTCCATACGCAATGTTTTAGTATGAATTCAACGCAAGTCTTTGTACATGAGGCCCCTGGTGCAGTGCAATCTGAGCTGCATCCAATGCTTTTAATGTGCTCACCTAACCCCAGCCCTAACCATACCCCTCACAGTGATGTCACTGGCTACATTGAGCGCATTGTGTCTGACATCACTGACATATGCAGTCTCAGCTTGCATCATCAAGGCTGCATCCAGATAGTATTGAAAATATTAAATATAGGGAGACAGAGATGTCTAGTTTAAGGTTTCTTGCCCATGCTTTGAAAACTTTTGGTTTATGATCATTTTTATGATTGTTACCTAGAAACTCACTGTTGCATGAAAGAAATTGTCAGCTCCAAATAAATAAAAAATGAACAATGAAAATGAACAAAGTTTAAATCAATAGCGAGTCAACAGACCACTCAAATGATCTGTGCAAAACAGCCTATTGCAGGAACTCTGTGGACAGCCACTGGTACAGTTACGATGACAGCAGTGTGGAGATAGTGCCAGAGGAGGAACTGTGCACACGAGGGGCTTATATCCTGTTCTACCAGAGGAGAAATGTCATCCCACCCTGGTCTGCCAACAGCTCGGTCAGAGGTGAGTAAATGAGCTTTTGTGGCCACATTTTAAATGGCGGCAGGATGACCTTTAGTTTATTTGAATGGATCAATGTTAGGAAGAAAGCACATCCGTTGATTTTTTTTTTTTCATTATTGCAATATGAATGCGCTTTACAGGCCAGTCACAAGAGAGCTTTGAGGCTTGTGCAAACTTAATGTGCTGGGGAGGTTGCTATAGTAACAAACACATCTGACCTACTGATAAACCGCTATTTGGTATATACAGTATAAGATATAAAGATATTATTGGCTTCATGTATTCAATTTAACAACGTTAAAGTAAAGAGGCTAATCAATATACTGATATGTGCACATAATTTGCCCCATCTGCATGTTGTGGCATATTTATTTTGTGGCATATTCATTCATTTTCTTTTCAGCTTAGTCCCTTTATTAATCTAGGGTCGCCACAGCGGAATGAACCGCCAACTTATCCAGCATATGTTTTACGCAGCGGATGCCCTTCCAGCTGCAACCCATCTCTGGGAAACAGCTATACACACTCATTCACACTCATACACTACGGACAATTTAGCTTACCCAATTCACCTGTACCGCTTGCCTTTGGACACCTAACAGCAAGAAGGTTGCTGGTTTGAGTCCCGGCTGGGTCAGTTGGCATTTCTGTGTGAAGTTTGCATGTTCTTCCCATGTTCGTGTGGGTTTCCTCCAGGTGCTCTGGTTTCCCTCACAGTCCAAAGACATGCGCTACAGGTGAATTGAATAAACTAAATTGGCGCAGTGTATGTGTGTGAATGAGTGTGTATGGATATTTCCCAGTACTAGGTTGCAGCTGGAGGGGTATCCGCTGTGTAAAACATGCTGGATAAGTTGGCAGTTCATTCTGCTGTGGCAACCCCTGATGAATAAAGGGACTAAGCCAAAGGAAAATGAATGAATGAATAAGGGCTAACGTCTTTACTGTTTTTGAGCAGTGAGAAAATCCAGCATTAGTCTAGTCTGTAAAACAATCTTTATAACATTATATTTTGATAATAACATCTTTTAAAGTGAAAGAGAAAAAAAGTGTCACAATAAACCACTACAATAAACAGTGTAACTTGTAAGGTAATGGGAACTAAATGCTTTGCAAATACCCCCTCATACAGTGCGGAAGTCCGGAAAGTATTCAAAGCGCTTCACTTTTTCCACATTTTTTTTTATGTTTCAGCCTTATTCCAAATGGATTAAATTCATTTATTTTCTCAAAATTCTACACACAGTACCCCATAATGACAATGTGAAAATTTTTTTTTGGAAATTGTTGCAAATTTATTAAAAATAAAAAACCTGAAAAATCACATGTACATAAGTATTCACAGCCTTTGCCGTAAAGCTCTGAATTGAGCTCAGGTACATGATGTTTCCACTGATCATTCTTAAGATGTTTCAGCATTGGAGTTCACCTGTGGTAAATTCAGTTGATTGGACATGATTTGAAAAGGCATACACCTGTCTATATATGGTCCTAGGGTTGACCGTGCATATCAAAGCACAAACCAACCAAGCACAAACCAAACCAAGCAAAGGAATTGTCTGTAGACCTCTGAGACAGGATTGTTTTGAGGCACAAGGCTGGGGAAGGTTACAGAAAATTTTCTGCTGCTCTGAAAGTTCCAATGAGCAAAGTGGCCTCCATCATCCGTAAGTGGAAAACATTTGGAACCACCAGGACTTTTCCTAGAGCTGTCCGGCCATCTAAGCGAAGTGATCGGGAGAGAAGGGCCTTAGTCAGGGAGGTGATCAATAACCCGATGGTCACTCTGTCTGAGCTCCAGCGTTCTTCTGTGAAGAGATGAGAAACTTACAGAAGGACAACCATCTGTGCAGCAATCTACTAATCAGGCCTGTATGGTAGAGTGGCCAGATGAAAGCCACTCCCCACCTGTAATTTGCCAAAAGGCATCTGATGGACTCTCAGACCATAAGAAACAAAATTCTCTGGTCTGATGAGACTAAATTACGTTTGGAAAAAACCAGGCACCGCTCATCACCAGGCTAATACCATCCCTACAGTGAAGCATGGTGGTGGCAGCATCATGCTGTGGGGATGTTTTTCAGCAGCAGGAACTGGAAGACTAGTCAGGATAGAGGGAAAGATTAATGCAGCAATGTGCAGAGACATCCTGAATGAAAACCTGCTTCAGAGTGCTCTTGACCTCAGACTAGCGACGGTTCATCTTCCAGCAGGACAATGACCCAAAGCACATCACCAAAATATCAATGGAGTGGCTTCACAACAACTCTGTGAATGTCCTTGAGTGGCCCAGCCAGAGCCCAGATCTAAATCCTATTGAACATCTCTAGAGAGATCTGAAAATAGCTGTACATTGTTACTTCCCATCCATCCTGATAGAGCTTGAGAGGTACTGCAAAGAGGAATGGGCAAAAATTCCCAAAGACAGGTATGCCAAGCTTGTGGCATCATATTCTAAAAGACTTTAATAATTGCTGCCAATGGTGCATCAATAAAGTATTGAGCAAAGGCTGTGAATACTTATGTACATGTGATTTTTCAGGTTTTTTTATTTTTAATAAATTTGCTACAATTTCAAAAAATCTTTTTTCACATTGTCATTATGGGGTATTGTGTGTAGAATGTTGAGGAAATAAATGAATTTAATCCATTTTGGAATAAGGCTGTAGCATAAAAAAAGCAACATTGAAAAGCCTTGTAACTTCTTTTGGAACTTAATTTGAGCAAAATATAAGTATACTGACATCTTTACATTGCCTGTAAACGTGCCTGAACAGTAGTGGTTTGGGAAAGAAATTCCCATTCAACAGTGACCAATTACTTCCTGCTTAATACTGTTACGTGCCTCCCCTATATGGCCAGGGAAACATGCAACAAAAGAACATAAAGTATTAATTTAACCCAATAAAAATGTATTAATTAGAGGCCAAGTATAAGTATAGAAATTGATTGAACTAAATAATAAAAATACAATAGGTCAGTGCAGCCAACAATCACCACCTTTCTCCAGTCCCAGCACTCCAACAATGCTTCACACCACATGCAAAGTCCAAAAAAGAAGAACATTTATTTAAAGATGAATAAATAACAAAACAACAAACAAAAGATCTAACAGATTACAGAAGCAACTTTTTAAACTCAAAAAAAAACAAAACAAATAAAGATCATACCTTGCTCCCTCTGTAGCCAAACACAGGAGAAAAAAAATATTGCAAACAAAAACTGGCATCCGCCTCCCTATTGCTCTCATAAAGTTAAACCAATTTCAAAAATGGAAAGTATAGAAATGATAAATGGCAATTAAAGTCAAGTTTTTAACAAATATTTCAAGAAATATTTCAACTGTGGTAGCACAATAGATTGTCTGGGGCAGGAGAATCAATTGCAAGCAGCCTCAGCCAGGTAATGTTAGGCACAGTCTCTTTGTCCTCCACTGCTGCATGCCCCAGCTATGTAATTACCAACAGGTGTGTAACCTCGTTATTGGGAAAGAAAGAGAGAACAAACCCCCCACAGGATGGCAGCATAACACATTGAGGCCACAAATGCACTGCACGCATTATGATACATTTATTAAAAATATATATATGACTGTTTTTCTTTTCTTAGATTGGCTTAACCTAAAGTGTTGTAAAAAAAAAAAAAATTGGAGAATTTTTTTTAAGGTAATTTATGATATATTGCCATATGGCAACAACGTCTAATAGTGGATCTAACTTAGAAATTTCAAATTTAGAACTTTACTTAAAATGAATAATTTTGTTGTTTGTTTTGATTGAATTGGTGTTGCAGTATTTTAAGCTTTAACACAGAACTTATACATGACACCTTGTACATACTTTCCAACAGCTTTTATTTATTCCATTCTTTTTGCTGAATATTATTGAAAACAAACCTAATATTTTATTATCATGTATGCAACATACAGTAGGTATACACATTTTCTCCAGTAAATATTATAATAAAAAACAAGTCTAATATATCCAGGTGCATCAGAATAAGGTAGCTAATAGCTAACAATGTTTACAGTATATATTATACTATATACTATACTAGGTCTGTCTTATCTGCCTCAGAGCTAACTTACTTGAACCATCTCCGTCACTGCTTTTATCAAATGTCTAATCTGCATCATTCTCATGGTCACTAAAACCCATCTCATCCTCACTTTCATCTGCAGGAAGAGCCAGTTCTGTCATTTTCTTCTTTCACTTACCATAGAATATGGCTCACACACTGTTCTCTATTTATTTCTAATCAAAAGTATTGCCATTAAAATGAGATTTTATCCATAATGCAAATGCCATTACCATATGACTAATCAACAATATATTACTAGCATTCATGTTGTTATTGTTACAACTTAAAAGATCACAGCTAGCTAACCTATTGCAATATTGCACATTCCACTATTGCACAGTGTTGCCAATTGGCAACACATACATTTGATTGATTTACAAAAACTCATTAGATAAAAACTTTTTTGAGTTGTGCATATGTCATCATAACTTACTGGAGTTGATTTTTTTGTGGATCTGACATAATTTGATCCTTTGTTTTTATTGACGTTTTCATTTGCATTCAGCAACTATAACACAATAAACGTCAGTCTGTCAGAAATCGCGCCACAGAAAAACACCGCAGGTCATGTGACTTAACCAAAGCACATCATTGGCCAAACTAAGGTCTTCTTTTTCCAACAAAAAATGTGAACGTTGGTCTAACAAACAGTGGCAGGGAAATAAACATATATCATGTTGCCATATGGAAACACCATGCGGTAGAGGGTTAAATGCATAAATAAAAAAATAAAAAATGTATTGTTATGACATTTAGCTAGTCATGAGAGGAAAAAAAACTTGAACTTTAAAACTATTGGAATCTTTAACCCTCTGGCAACATGCTCTTTATGTTCATCTCTCTGCCGCTGTCTCTTTAAGACAAACGTTCTAATTTTTTTGTTGGAAAGAGAAGACCTTAGTTTGGCCAATGATGTGCTTTGGTTAAGTCACATGTAATGCAGTCAGCTAATCTAATGTGAGTAGTTGCTGAATGCAAACAAAAGCATCAATAAAAACAAAGGATCAACTCGTGTGACATCCACAAAGAAATCTGAGACATCATCTCTGTTATGTTATGATGACATATTCATCCCTCCAAAAAGTTTTTATGAAATTAGTGTTTTGTAAATTTATCAAATTTATGTGTTGCCATATGGAATAGGTTAGCGAGCTAGCAAGGTCAGCTGTGATCTTTTAGGTTGTAACAATAACAACATTGATGCTAGTAATATAATGTTGATTAGTCGTATGTTAATTGCATTTGCATTATTGATAAAATCACATTTTAAATGGCAATATTACTTGATTAGATATGAATACAGGGAACAGTATATCAGTGAGCTCCACCATATTCCATGGCAAGGGAAAGAAGAAAAGGACAGAACTGGCTCTTCCTGCAGATGAAAGTGAGCATCAGATAGGATTTAGTAACCATGACAATGATGCAGATTGGACATTTGAAAAGAGCAGTTGGGAGACAGTTCAGGTATGAAAACTCAGAGGCAAGTAAGACAGGTGTAGTATAGGAAACAGTGTTAGCTACATTACTCTGGTGCATTGTCATGTGTTAGACTTGTTATTTATTTGTTTTATTATTTATTGGACCTACTGTATGTTGTATGTGTGATAAAACAATATTATATTTGTTTTCAATAATCTTCAGCTAAAAAAAGAATGGAATAAATAAAAGCTGTTGGAATAAAAGTTGTTGGAAAGTATGTATAAGGTGTCATTTATAAGTCCTGTGTTAAAGCTTTTAATACTGCAACACCAATGAAATTAACACAAGCAACATTTCAAACAACAGCATTATTAATTTTAAGAAATTTAGGAAATTGGGCATTTCTAAGTTAGATCCACTTTTGGATGTTGTTGCAACATATAAAGTAGTTTAAAATATTTATTTTTTATTGTATTTTTACAGCACTTTAAGGTAAGCCATTCTAAGAAAAGAAAAAAGTCAAATATACAGTTGAATTATTAGCCCCCCTGTTAATCTTTTTCCTCCAATTTCTGTTTAACGGAGGGAAGATTTTTTCAACACATTTTTAAACATAATAGTTTTAATAACTCATTTCTAATAACTGATTTATTTTATCTTTGCCATGATGACAGTAAATAATATTTTACTAGATATTTTTCAAGACACTTCTATACAGCTTAAAGTGACATTTAAAGGCTTAACTAGGTTAATTAGGTTAACTAGGCTGGTTAGAGTAATTAGGCAAGTTATTGTATAATGATGGTTTGTTCTGTAGACTATCAAAAAAAATATAGCTTAAAGGGGCTAATAATTTTGTCCTTAAAATGGTGTTTAAAAAGTTAATAACTGCTTTTATTCTAGCCGTAATAAAGCAAATAAGACTTTCTCCTGAAGAAAAAACATTATCAGACATACTGTGAAAATGTCCTTGCTCTGTTAAACATCATTTGAAAAATATTTAAAAAAGAAAAAAGTTCAAAGGGGGGCTAATAATTCTAACTTCAACTGTATATATTTTTATAGGTCTATCATAATGCGTGCAGTAGAGGGTGTAAGCAGCTATCAGTTTATTTTGTGTGAGACCCTGTGGAGGCACTATGGCACTGTGTGGTCACATCAATGACTGTAAAAAATATGGCAATGCAACAGCGCCTTTTCCCATTGAACACTTTGAAGGCAAAACACCTCATGACGGGCACAAACTGTCGCAAAACACTGCTGAAATTGGAGCACGGGTATGCGCAGAAGGGACTACCAGATAGAGCCAGAGCCACAGAATCAAGCTTCCAACCAAATGCTTGTTCGTCAAATCAACCACGCCCCCCCCCCAAACTTCTCATTTGACCGCCCGTATCAGCACTACAACAAAGGCTCACTAATAAAAATATAAGCTCTTACATTTAAAAACATAATAATATACCATTTAAAAACTGTGTGATGTAAGCTGTTTTTAATAATTTAATAAAAACAATAGCTTATATGTTGGACTGCAAAAATAAACGATCTTTCATACACTCTAGCCTGAGTTAGACTAAGCCATGAGTACAAAAAAATATTTCTCTTATAATGGGTTGTTGGTATTTATTATCTTCAAAGGGGTAGAAATATCACTTGTAAAATATGAACAATATAAATATAAACAACACATACATTTTAGAAAGGTTTTTATGTTTAATTACCAATAAACAAATATACACACCATGGACAGCTATCTGCCATGGGAAAAATCATGCGTTTAAAAGATAAACACAGCAAGATTTCTAAATATCAACAAAATATTTACACATCGCATCTCTGCACTATATAAAATAATCCTTATCAATTGGTACAATAAACTTTGCAGTATTAATACATCAACTGATGTCTATATGATATAGGCCTATCAGCTGCTGCAACATCGCTTGTATATTGTTGTATATTTTTTGCCTCCATTTTCATTTGGTTTATGTTATGCCTTAATATCTGGCAAATAAGGATTTACCTTCATTTTAATGTTTAGTAGGTGTTTTCAAATAAAAGGCCAACGGCAAATGGTGTATATAAATAATATATAACATTTACAGCTCTATTTGTTATATAAGATTCTGCTTCTAGAACATTAATATTTTATAACAGCAAATTCAGTAGATTAACTCAATAACATGCCGAAACTCAATATGTCAGAGACGTCCTTTATATCAAATTCAAAAAACGTTGCAGGAGATTGATGTGAAGATAGGAAGACAGATCTGATGTTAGCCTAATTACTATTTCAGACCCATAAAAAGAATTACTGCTAGATAATGATCACCTGCATTTTCCCCGTCATGGCTAGGCGTGTATCAGCAAACTAATAATAAAGTCCGATAAAAACCTCACTTTACCGAATAAACAGTGATCCATCAGATCCCGTAGGTCAGAAAGTATAGTTTACTGCTGAAATCATTTTATCATAGTAAATGAACACAGAAATCGAATAATAACACTTCAATCTGCTCCTGAAGCTTCGACAGTCTGTTTAGAGAATCTGTCAATTACAACTGTCAATCACGATGACACGCCCCATTTTTATAGCATTTAATTACTGGCTAAAAACATGCTCTTTACAAAAATTTATTGCAAGTGTGATTCATTTTTTTATTTGGGCTCAATTATCGTTCATTAACATGGAGAAGGCAGGCTTTATGACTTGTACTGCAGCCAGCCCCCAGGGGGCAATCTAACAGCTGGGACCTTCACTCAAAAGGAGTCATGAGACACACTTGGTTCACACACTTGGCACAGCCCTTGCAACTAAATGAACTGAGATTTGTGAATCCATAGACCAGTTTTCTATATTTATCTCATATTGTATCTAAAATGATGTGGAAAGCATAAGGCGTGTCGCTTCCTTCAACATTATTGTGCTTCTGGGCTCATGCTCCAGTGTTTCTTATCACATGACTCACGGTGTGTTTGCATAATTCTGAAATGTTTAGATGTTTTCAAGAAAAAAAGAAAAGAAAAAGTGTACGTCACTCCCTGTTTTGTGCGATATGTGAATGGCCCCTTATTCCTCTAATCTCAGGAATAGTGTGGGGTCATTGACTCTATGTCCTTTTTGGAATTGATTGATTTGAAAATATTAATGCAGTATTTTTGCATGACCGATGAACGGAAGAATTGTGGTAATTCATTGTTGCCAATGCATGAAAGCTATAGTTAGAATAATAAATTACATGAACTCCATCAATGAAGGCTTTCAAAGATAATTGTCTTGATAAAGTGTTCACCAAATGAGGTAAATTAGTTTTGTAGACAATTATGAAGGATGTGTAAAACATAATTTAGACAATATATGACACACTGGCTTGCTAAATGTAACTCTAAAGAACTTCTTTTTTTTTGAGTGACCGAGTTCATCTTAAATGCTGGATAAGATGCCACTGCATGCTCCATGTGTGACTTGGTGATCATTAAAGCCATAATACAGCACTTCAAAAAATCGAGTGGCAGTGATGGGGGCAGCACACTCTCTGCCTATGTCTAGAAACATGGATCAGTCACTAAACAGTCTTGATTGTTTCCTTGTGCAGGTTCCACCAGCTCCTCGATGTCAGACCACTGGCTCATCCGTTTGAATGGTGACAGTAAAAGAGGAAGTATGGTTTCGCGGTCTTCTACAACATTCCCTTCTTCCATCCCAGACTCCCCAGAGTCTCCAGTCTTTAAAAATGAACCCTCGATGGAGGAAAGAGGTCAGCTTAACCAAATTGTCTTTTTTTTTGTCATTGTAACCTAAAATTAATGATCTTTTAAATATATTCCATTATAATTCCATCTTTATTTGTTGTTGTGGACAAGTGTCTTCCACCATGTACTGAATATCTGCGTTTATGTCAGTGTCTTTAGGTGGGTTTGAAAGCAGACCTTTTGTGCGAGGAATCCAAGGTCGTAGTGTAAGCATGAGAAGTCCCACTAAGACTAAAGTGCTCCCACTGCGATGGTCCTTTGGAAATAAAGACCGCCACAAACCTGCCCCGTCTTCTGAGCAATCTCCTGCAGAACTGGTGGAGTATTTAGAGTCTGGGAGGAGACCAAGATGTACCAAAGAGCCCATTGTTTCCCTAATGACTCGACCTTCAGACAAAGATGACGATACAAAAAAAACAGCCAAACCTTCCAGCCACAGCGGCCTCAGACCTCCAGAATATCTGAAAGCACCACAGGGTCAAGAAAGAAGTAGTTCAGAGAAAGCAATGGGCCAACAACCTGCCAGCAGCAGTAGATCAAGAGAAGAAGGGACCTTGACCAGACGGAGCAGCAGAAAATCAAAACCGGATCAATCGCAGTCCAGAAAGAGCTCTGGTGCTGGGATCCAGTCCAGTTATAGTGGTCCAAGTGGCTGGGAAACAGCACAGAAGGATGACTCAAGTGACAAGCGTGACCAATCAGAGGATAAGCATAGAAAAGGGCAGGAGACTAAACGTCATGATAGTGTCTTCGCTTTTCTCAAAGGTGGCTTTATGAAGAAGGACTCCCTTCGGAAGTCTCGGGATAATGATTCTGTCAAAAAGGCTGATTCAGGGGTGAGGAGCCCATCTGGAGTTTCTCTCTCCAATGGGACACATAATAGAAATCCAGAAGGTAAAGCCAGTACTACGAACCATGGTAGCAGGCACGGAAGTGAACTGGCAAATGGCAAGGTGAGTCGTGGTTCCTCAGACATCAAACGGTCACAAAGCTCATCTAATATTCAAAGCAAAACTGATCTAGGCTTAAGAAGAACAGCATCTTTACACAGGAATGGCACATCGGTGGCCCAACCACAGAGCGTGCCCGGGGACAGGGGCTCTCAGAACACTTTACAACGCACACGCTACAGCACAAACTCACTGGGCAGAAAGAAGGCAGTGCCTGAATCAAGCTTCTAAGACTTAAGCCTGATTTATACTTCTGCGTCGAGTGATCGGCGTGAGCCACGGCGCATGCCTTGCGCGTTGTTGTGCATTTATACTTCTGCACGCTTTTTCTGTTGCTCTGCAATAACACTTTCGAAACGCTAGCTGGCAGTGAGGTGTTTATGTTTCTCTGTGTCGCGTTTCTTCGCTGGTGTTTTGTTTTTTCTGAACGCTATCTTAATGTAGAAGTAGCTCAAACTTGCTCATTTTCAGGCAGGAACCGGGGGAAGTGCAACAACTTTAATCATGAGGTAAACACAAAACAAAACTTTCCATCTAGAGCTCCTTCACGGGACTCAACACTTGTAAACACTCACTCCAACTGGTTTGTGCGGCGTTGTGATGTGTAGTTACATTTTTTGAGAGGTGTGCATCAACGTCGGCCACAGCGAGGGCTATGCGTCCACGCGCAGGCTGCGTCAGAGCATACAATTGCGCTTGATGCAGAAGTATAAATCAGCCTTAACTTCACTACACCCAGACATGGCAACAGGATATCCAAAAGAACTGTTGTATGAAAGGTAGGTTTGAAATGATCACCGAAAGCAGGCAGCACACGGATTATGAAGTTGCACATATATTTGAAATTAGTAGATATTATATATATATATATATATATATTTTGTTGTTCACTTGTTTCTGCTTATCTAAAGTGCCTCTGAGAATTGTTTTTTTAGATTGCGTTTTGGCACTGGAAGTACATTACACACTAGCCTCTACACCAGGGATGTCAAACTCAATTCCTGGAGGGCTGCAGCCCTGCACAGTTTAGTTCCAACCCTAATTAAACACATCTGATCAAACTAATTGAGCCCTTCAGGCTTGTTTGAAACCAACCAGTAAAGCCGCAGTCACACTTGAATTTGAGCTTGCAAAATTCTGTCGTATGGCGCTGCGAAAACGGGCGGGATTAAACAAGATGATTAGACATTAAAAAAAGCGACTGATTGCTCCATGTTTTAAATTTCTGTTCAGAGAGGTCATGTTTTGATCCTGGATTGGTCTCACGCAGAGTCGCAGACAAGTGATGCGATTTCGCAGGTCAGAGTTCACCAAGCTTGAACTTTGCACCGCAGTGAAATGCGAAACTCGACGCATGACCCTGCGTTTCCGGTCTGACGCATTCGCGTGCGTTTGAATGGAAGTCTATGGAGGGAAAAGTCCAGTGTGACCGTGGCTTAAGTGTGTTGAAGCAGGGTTGGAACTAAACTGTGCAGGGCTACGGCCCTCCAGGAATTGAGTTTGACATCCCTGCTCTACACCATGGGTCTCAAACTCAATTCCTGGAGGGCCACAGCTCTGCACAGTTTTGCTCCAACCCTTATCAAACACAGCTGATCCAAATGATCAAAGTGTTAAAGACTACTTGATACTATTAAGAAGTTGTGAGTTGGAGGTGGTTGGAGCTAAACTATGCAGAGCTGCGGCCCTCCAGGAATCGAGTTAAAGACCATTGCTCTACACTATGCTTCTGAATTGGGGAAAAAAGCCCCAGATTTTGTTTTTTTTGTGCCAGTACATAGATTTATTATCTATAATACATGAAGGGAATTGCTAAATATAACTTTTCAGTTTATCTCTTATGATTCTTCAGATTGTACTGACTGGCTGCTAACCTCTCATGGGTTTCTATGACATTTAACAAAGATGTCAGTTCTTGCACTTTCAGTGAATTTATTGCACCACTGTCTGATTTAGTTCTGCTTTTAGACCAAAAAAAGCTTGTTCATTTATTGTTTACTCACTGCAAAATATGTACGTGATGAATTTTGTGGTCTTGTTTCCCAAAAAATGTTATATGACCTTAGAACACAATCACTAAAACAAGAAAACCTTACTATGATACATTTATAAAATATTATATTACACCATACACCTCTGAAAAGCAAATCAACCTCACTTTTTTTACCAAGTTTTTCCAAACAGTTTTTTCTTTTAAATATATGTTATAATAATACAGAAATTAAATAAAGTGGAGATAATGTGTTGAGAACTAATAATAATGAAACATAAAAGTGACCTTAGAAAATAGACACCCATGACGCAGATTGTGTTTAGCTCTAATTGCTCAGAGCTTCAGTAAGAATGTCATATTGTATCTTTCCTATTTGAGCTAATTGGGTCTGAATGTCCATTAATCTGATGAGCATAGCAAAACTAATAGTCAATTTTTATGTTCTGCTATTTAAAAACATTTAAATAGCCTGAATGCATCTTATTAAGTGTACATCACTCATTATCAAAGCAGTGAATTAAAACTGAAACATCGTTGTTAGGCAAATAATCAAACAACTCATGCACCACACTAGAAGTGTCTTATTAAATGTTGCACATGACAAGGTATTTATACACTAGCTCCTCAATTGAATAATGCTTTGTTTATCTCTTTGGATTTCTTCCAATATAGAGTTATTGGAAAAACACACTTTTAATTTCTATAAAGTACCCACTGCATACACTGAAAAAAAAAGATTCAAAGATAATTCATTGGATTTACTACATTTTAAGGTAGGTGGTTGTAAACAATGTATTTGGGCTGAATTTAAACAAACAAATTAAGTTGTAACAAATTAAGTTAACTAAATTGTTTCATCTTAAAGTCACGCGCTATTTTGAGGCTTCCGCCTGGATTTTGCCTACCTAAATTTAAAAGCTTCCCAAATCCACATGCAGAGGTTTAAATACGAAAAGTTTGGTATCATTTTAAAGAAAACCCTTTGAATTTTCATTAAAAAAAACTGTTGAAAGTGATTAAAATAATTGTATATGTTGTCTGTTTTATCTTTTTTTTTTTTTGTTAACTTAAATTTGAAAGTGTACCTCTTATGTTCTGTGTGGTCTAGGTTGCTGTAAATAATTTTGTTGGTTCCTGCACATGTCAGTAATCATAGGAAAAAAGAAAAATGTCTCGATCATAATCAATGCAGAAGTTATTCTATTCCAACTGATGAGAGAACTGAACCACTTATGGGGGTATTGGGCCAGAACGGACCTTTAAAATGTAAAGAATGTGAAAGTAAATGACTTTATGAACCCGGTACTAGAGTTTAGGAGGTTAAATTCAGCCCATATTAATTGTTTGCAACAATTTTGTAGAAATCATTTTTTTTTTTCAGTGTACTTGCATTTAACTGTAATACAGAGTAATACTGTCCTTCTAATTAAAGTGCAGATTATCATAAGCAAGATTTTTTACATCGTTCATTGAACAATATGGCCACAAAATATGTCGCCCCTCCAAAAAAAAAAAAAATCCCTCTAATATTGAATTGGACTGCCTTCGATTATGGCATGCATTTGCTATGGTATCATATCAATATGTTTCAGCTGTCACAGCATTCATTCCTGGCATTAATTTCTCACAGAGATCTTGTATTGATGATGGAAGAGTCAGACTGCTGTTCAAAGTCTTTTCCAGAACGTCTCACAGATTCTCAATAGGGTTATGGATTGAACCCTGTGGTGTCCAGTCTATGTGTATAAATGATGTCTCATGCTCCCTGAACCACTCTTTCACAGTTTGAGCCTGATTAGTCCTGTCATTGTAATCCTGAAATATGCCCGTTCCATCAGAGGAAAAAAATGGAATCACCTGGTCATTCAGGTAGTCAGCTGACCTTATTCTTTGGGCACACAACATTGCTGCAGCATTTCAACATCATTGCACTGCCCTCACAGGCTTGTGTGCCTAGACACTAGGCATGATGAATGTTTCACTTTATCTGCCTCTCTTTTTACCTTGATGCACCCATCACTCTGTAACAGGATAAATCTGGACTCATCAGATCACATGACCTCCAATTTTTATGCTACCTAAGATATTGAAGATTTTTCCCCAATTAGCTTCAACGATAAGGGGGGGGGGGGGTCTTAAGGCTACAGAGCTGATTAATCCAAATCATTCGAGTTCCCTTTGCATTGTGTGTGTGTGTGTGAAAATGCTTTTACTCACACTATTAAACATAGTCGTGAGTTCTACACATTTGCGATTTAAAAAAATTTTCAAGCAGGGGTGCGTTTCCCAAACAAAAATGTAACTCGCGGCTAAACTATCATAGTGCGATGCATCATTTGGGAAAAGAACGATGTAGTGACGAGTGTTTCCCAAAACCCGTAGTTTCTGTCGCAGATCCATGGTTTGAACCAAGTTAGTTATAAGGTAAAATGCCCATAATGATGCTCTAAATGGGGTGGAGTAACTTCTTTAGAGTGAAACACCATAATTTCTTTGTGCAAATTATATTGTTTTACACAAACATGCATTTAAAAAAAAAACAATATTAGTTTTGGTAAAAACATGCACTCGCTTTCCATATTAATTGAAATATATGTAAATGGCACATATAGGGCCTGTGTTTCCTTTACAAATATTATTGAGAACATTACATATTCTATTTTAAGTTAACTTAAAATCACTTACAAAATCTAACACATATTCTAATATCATATAAATGATAAGATTATTTATTAAGAAATGAAATTTAATATTTATTAGGAAATGAAAAAAATCCTACTTTAATAATAATATGAATACCAATAGATGATGATGACGACTATTATTATTACTACTATTATTATTATTATTATTAAGTAGGATATTGTTAATTATTTTTTGAAAAGTCTACTTTTACAATTTGACACATGCAAACCACTGCAGAAATGTTCTAACCAACAGGTCCATGTCATACAGTACACAGTACAGATACTTAATAAATAACCTACTATAAATTAAAAGCATTAACGTATGCTGTTTTTTGTTTTCACAACCTTTGGAGATGTAACATAAATTCCGCTTTCAAATAATAGGTCATCTATAGCTTTCGCCATGAGCCACGGCTGTGTTCAAAATGACATCAATGTTTTCAAAGTGCACTGGGAAGGGAACGCAATTGTAAACATGAAGATCGCTTAAACTGAACTGCAAAAATACTTTAAAAGCAAATTACACCTAAGAGAGATGACTTTAATGCTTTTTTTTTATAATTATTCCAAGTTTAAATGTTGAAATGTTCTAAACAAATAGGGCATAGGGGGGGATAACTGGGAATAGAACACAGCCTGGAACTATGTTTCTAACTACAGTTCCAGAGGTGTAGTTGCAAGCATAGAAGTTTGCGACTCAGTTTGCGAATGTTCGTTGGAAACGAACAAATCAACAAGCTATGTTTGTAACTACACAACTTGCAACCTTAGTTGGCTAACAATGGTTTTCTGAAAAGCACCCCAGATTTATTTCCTAAAGATGATGGTTCCTTACAGTACTTCCCGTTTTTAATAATGAGTTGGACAGTTCTTAATGATCTCAATTGTGATAGTTACTACTATAGGTATCTCCTTAGATGTTTTCTTTACTTGATGCATGCCAATAATTTGACGCTTCGGAAACAGATTAACATCTTTTCCATGACCACAGGGTGTGTCTTCTAAGGAATAAAAGCTACTCTCTGCTTCAGTTAAGGTTAAACAACTTGTTATTTACTTAAACATTCATTCATTTTCCTTTGGCTTAATCTCGATATTAGAGGTCGCCACAGCGGAATGAACCGCCAACTATTCTAGCATATGTTTTATGCAGCAGATACCCTTTCAGCTGCAACCGAGTACCGGGAAACACCCATACACACTCATTCTCACACACACTCATACACTACGGCCAATTTAGTTCATACAATTTACCTGTAGCGCATGGGTTTTTTTACCTACTCCAACTCTGGGAGAACATGCAAACTCCACACAGAAATGCCAACTGGCCCAGCCGGGACTCAAACCAGCAACCTTCTTGCTGTGAGATGACAGTGCTAACCACTGAGCCACCTTGCCACCCTCACTAAAACATTCATGCAGTAATTATCCAATGCAAAGCTCTAACATACAATTTTTGCTTCGTTAAACTCAGGTGATGATTTTATTATTATTGTTTTTTTGGATGGGCAGTTCGTATTAAGCATGATTTGTAGACTAACAAATTTTGATGTTTGCATCAGATAACTCGCACATTGCACATGGGTTGCTGAGTATTTTGGACAGCATTGTCATGAAACAAACGTCATTGCATTCAATAAGCAATCAAAGAGCTGTAGATACAAACTAAAATGTCATGGCAGATGCGTCATGATCTCATTTTTGATTTTGACACTATTGGTTGGGTTTGATGTAGGCAGTGTGTTATTTTCAGATATGATAGAGGATTAACCTTTAAGTAAAATGCTTACTGCACAGTTTTTCCATACTTTTGCAAAACATCCAACAACCAACATTGATAAAAGCTTGCCAGATTCATCTAAGGATCAAACATGATTCAGTCGATGAACATTACACTTTGAAAGTGCAGTGGCTACTACAAGTAACGCAACATATTTTTGCAGAAATGTCACCGGCTTGTTTCTCCAATGAGCTTGGGTACTGAATGCAATAGCCGAAGTGTGAAATGAACTGTTAAATAAGGTTTAATGATTGTGGTAAATTGATGTAAATGTATCTATCTCACAGTTTACATTGATTTCTTTTTGTTGATCTGAATTGTCAAAGATATGAAGTACATGTTTGTTTATGTCTTCTACTTTCCGCATAAATGTTCTGAACGGAGAACTTCAGTGTCGAAAGAAATGGGCATAGGCTACTTTTACAGTATATTGCATTTTTGTTGTTGTTGTTGTTGTTGTTTATTGAAGTGCTTAAAATGTATTAGATTACATTGATCAATCATTTTTGAGTTTGAAGCATGATTGAAAAGAAATCAAGGAAAAACATTTTTGCTCTTTCCAGCTTTGTTGAAATCTGTTTACAAAACCCGCTAAAGGGATTTGTCTTTGTGAACATGTAATCATCCTTGTTTTTCTGTTGAGTATGTCAAAGGGTTATGCGAAAAGCAGCAATTATACAGCATATAACGGACAGAAAGATCTGTTCCCCAAGGACATTTCTTTCTTCCACTTTTATGCTTTCAGAATAATCATACTTTTCACTATGTTTGAAATAATGATCACTTGTACTGAAAAGACAACGAATGAAGGAATCTTACCCTCAAATCTTTTAAAGATGTTTGATATGCAATTTTTATACACATTTTGTAATGTCTTTGTATGTTTCTGTTTAGAAAATATTGTTAATCTGTTTGGGAACAACAAATGTACAGGAATAGATTATATGTACAATTCAAATTCTAACTGAATTATTGCACAAGAGTACGTGTTCTGCTGATAAAATGACTAGATACCGGTTAATGTGGACCCGTGTCTACAGTAACTGATATATTTTTGATAATTGCTGAAATTAAAAAGACATTGCTACTCATCATGTCTCTCAGACTGTTTTTAAATGACAGTGTCAGTTGGGTTTGAAGTGCATTGGTTCACTAGCAATTATCGCACTGTTTGGAATATACAGTATATGGTCTGCTTGTTTGGTACAATTTCATTAAATATGTATAAAGCGTACGAGCTTAGCATTTAATCACACTTGTCATCTAGAAGTTTATTTATTAACATTCTGAATGACTGTCACTGCTCTCTGCAACATTTCGACTCTGAAACCATTTTTGCATTTGATACAGTAGCTTCAATTCCTGTGGGAGTCTCACAGAGCATTTCTTATTAGCATGCGCTGCATACAGTCTCCATCCTCAGTTTGTAGGCTTTGTCTTTGTTTCAGTATCTCAACTCAAATAGTGTCAAATAGTCATTTGAATTCTGGTACTGATTTAGTGTGTGTTATTCACAAAGACTTGCTTTACAAAATTGTAAATGCTAATTGCTTTTAAGAACTCATGCACTTCAGAATCCAATAATTCTGTCTACATTGTTTTAATATTTTAAGGAGCAGAATGACATAGTCCTAATCTTCTGAAAACCATAAGCTTTTGAAAACTTCTTGAAAACACATATTTAAATGCAAACTAAGACATACGTTTCTGTTCTATGTGCTGTAAACATACTGGGCCCTATTATACACCCGAACGCAATTGTTGTTTGCTAGTTTCAGCTCGAAGCAAGTGCCATTTTGACCTTTTGCACCAGGCTGTTTAAATAGCAAATGCATTTGAGCTCATATGTGCACCCATAGGCGTTCTGGTCTAAAAAAGGAGGAGTGTTAGGCGCATTGCTGGTGCGTTGCTATTTTGAGGAACTAAAATAGACTGCACAATAGACCAGCTGAGAGCAGGTCTAAAGTCCAGCGCAGAGCACGTTAGTTGTGTGCCTCGCTTAAACATTGCTTAATAAACACAGGATGTCCAGCAATTAGGGGTGTCAAAATTAAGTGTTTCTTCGGTGCACCGTGATGCAGACGCAGACAATTCAGTATCGGTTCAGTAATAATCATAACCGGTTATTATGTACTGACGTCATTTATCTCATATGCGCTATGTCGCGGTAGCTTACTATGGTGAGGGAGGCGAGCGCGAGTGTTTACAATGCTTCACCTACTTGACGCACAAACTGTGCACAATTTCACTGCATGTGTGTTTTCTGGACACTCTTTCACTGACACTTACAGCAGAAGCCCCTATTTCACTGCGATTGAGAGAATGAAAGTAAACTCCATTACTCTCTCTCTCTCTCTCTCTCGCTGTGGCCCTGGCGTGACTTTTTCTCTCCTCTCGGCTGATACGGCGATACTTCTGGATAGAGGTCTGCATTCCCGCGGGTGTAAGGCGGGAGCCGCTGGACCAGACCAGATTTCTTGCGGCGCGGAAATAAATTTCCGAATAAAGCGTGGGAGCGGTCGGTAACTCTGGTGGAAGTTGAACGGGAGCGGGCGGTCTAACAATATCGCTCCCGAGCAAGCACGTGTGTGTTAGTGTGTGTGTGTGTGTTTATGTTTATGTGTGTGAACGAGAGAGAGCGATGCTGTGTGTTGCTGTCTATGTTTGTGTGTGCGTGTATGTGTGTGAATGAGAGGGCGTGATGCTCTGTGTCGCTTGCTTGGTGCTGTGTGTTTATACAGACAGCCCCAAATATAAAACTGTGTTTGGGGAAAGCATCGTCAATGCACCGAGATATCGAATTGAACCGAATCGATGGCATGATAATCGTAACCGAACCGAACCGTGAGACCAGTGTAGGTTCACACCTCTACCAGCAATACACAAATATCTTTACAAATGAAAAAGAATTAATGAAATAAAATATTATTATTTTCTGCATAAATATAAAAACCACTGCTTTCATGCCTTCATCTCGGGGAGCTTTTTCAGTTTATTCATGACAATTTGCTTTTGTATTATGTTATTATTATTATTATTAGTATTATTTATTATATGCATATTTATATTTGTTTAATTAAAAACAAGCTTAGATTTGCCCACCTGGCAGATTTGGGACCATATGGGGCACAGCATGTGTATTTGGATTTATTTGAGCACACTTCGTTATTATTGTTCATTTATTCGTTTGCTGGAAATTAAAACTGAATTTAGAAATAGTTTTGAAACAAATCTTTGCGCTTAACAAACCAAATTAATTATGTAGGCTACACTCAAAAAAATATTTAACCCCAAAAGTTAAACTTTATGTAATTCAATTGGATGTCAATTTTCCATCCAATTTAATCACATAAATCCAACGTAAAAGTTAACATTAGTTTAAGCGTAACCTCTTCATGTTCAGTTTACATGAATGAATTAAATAAATTTTATGACAACTGCTGTACTCTGTTTTATGCTTGTATAATACATAAACTTTACTAATTTCTAATAAGTTCTTGTTATTTGCTTAATATAAATACATTTTATGTTCTTAGATATATATTAAATAATTACTCAAAACATGTTACATTTAAAAATATTTATTGTCTAATTTCTTCATGAGTCCAAAGTAACATCCAAGCTGACCCAAAAAGTAAAAAGACAAAAAATCATAACAGCACATATACTGCAATGCAGTTCTTAACAAAGAAAGGCAACATATTTCTGGTTATGACTTACATGTGACTCTTTAGTTCCCCTTCGGAAGGGGAACTTCAATGCTATGTGGAAACTTCCACTATGGGGATTTCATTCAGAAAGCCAATCATCTGAAAGAGTATGTAAACGGGCCAATGAAATGCCAATGAGTTGGCAGCTTCAGCTTGCGCACCTGATGCTCGTTGCAATTAACTTGCTATATGAGCACAGAGCTAGCAAGCCAAAGCATCATTTTCACTTCAGAGACTTCAACAGCCTTCTGAGAGAGTCGATGAGGGTTCCTCCAGCTGAGTTTCAGACAGAGAGTGAACGAGAGCGATCTCCCGGTCCAGAGTGTGTGACACGCAGCGGCAGATGGTCGAGCTGGGTTTCTCCCTTGCCTGGCGTCCTTTGGGTCCGGTCCTCCAGAGCGGTATGTATTGTTGCGAATTTCCTAAAAGAGCAACACGGTCGTGCAGCGCGTCTTTTCAAGACGTCGCTCCGACTGTGCGTTTCTGGATGCGGTGGTTTCCTGTCCTCGGATGATGGGCACGAGCACTGCGTTTCATGTCTGGGGGTCCAGCATGTTAATGCGGTGCTCGTGGGCAGTGCATGCCATCACTGCGGTGGCATGTCTGTTGCGCAGTTAAGATCGCGGCTCGCTCTTGCAAAAGAGCCACCCACCCCAGTTGTCCCCCGCTCCGCGGTGGGCACTCGGGCAGATCTGAGGGTTACAGTGGGAGTAAATCTGCCGCCCTCGGGCTTGTGGACCTCTCACTCCTCCATGCGCTCCATCCAAGCTTTGAGTGAGAGAAGCGCTCCATCCTCGGATGGCCGCCCTCTCACTTGATGACACCGAGGCTCAGATGTCCACCGCTGCATCGGAGGTTGGGCTGTCATGGTCTGATGAAGGATCCCCCCCCCTCCGTTCCCTCCCATCGGGAGCGAGCGCGGCGGCGGCCGATCTTGAAACAGACATGATAACCGTGCTTTCCCGGGCTGTTTCGGTCGTGGGTCTGGAGATGGTTTATCCCCCAGCCCCGCGGCCGGACCGACTAGATGGGTGTATGTGGAGGATTAAAAGGCAATACCTTCTAGCCTCCCATCCCTCTCTTCCCGGAAGTGCACAGTGGGCTCACGCAGTCTTGAGGGCACCTTTCTCTGCCTGATCTGCGTGCGCCTCCACCTCACCACTCTTGATGGTGGAGCAGCCAGGGAGTACGAGTCGATTCCCCAGATTGAGAGTGCCATCACGGGCCCGCGTGGTGCCTCCTTCTGCTGGAATTAGCCTCATCTCCCGTCCAAGGCGTGTTGGTTTTCTGCCTCCCGAGCCAGAGCCCACACAGCCGCGGGCCAGACTGCTTCCACCCTGCACGCCAGGGTCCATGCGCGCGCGCTGGCCCAGCTGCACGAGGGTGGTTCTGACCCAGGCTTGTTACAAGCCCCGCACCGCACCCGACTGAGCTCCACGGACCTCAAGTCCGCTGCGTGTGCCCCGGGAAAGACGATGGCCACGTTAGTGGTCCAGGAGCGCCCCCCTCGGGCTAAACCTGGCAAAAATATGCGCGGAGTCGACAAAGTTCACTTTCTTGACTCCCCCATATACCAGTCTGGCCCGTTCGGCGACACCGTTGGTGAATTCACCCAGGAATTCACGGCGGTGCAGTCGGATACGATGGGCATCCTTCGGCGGGGATGTAAGACCGCTCCCCTCCCGCCGAACCATCCACATCCACTGCTTGTCGCCAAGAGCGCCCGTCTTCGAGTGCTGCTCCGCCCCCGCCTGCGCCTCCGGCCAGCGGCAGCGCCGAGCACCTCGCAGGCAACCAGCGCTCCCCGTCCCAGGGCGCCGTTAAGTCCGGATAACGGACCGCGAAGCGCTCTTGAGACGGCCATCTGGAGAAGAGGGAACTTGCTCTCTCCCCGGTGGGGGGCCGGGCTCCTCAGAGAGAGAGCATCTTTCCCTTCCCTGGATGTGACAGCCCGAATACTGCCAGTCTGGGACGCGATGAAAAGCCTTCCAGCTCGCAGGATCGGCGCACTTCGCCAGTGGCTCACGGGGTCTGGGAGGACGGTCTCCTTTCTCTCACACCTCCAGCCCTCTCCTCCGGAGTCTGAGTGCAAGGTGAGTAAATCTCTCACCTCCAGCTCTTCCGCGGGACCCCAGCGCTCCCCGGATCAGCACTCCCACTCCGCGCTGCCCCACTGCTGGTACGTCAGCGATTGTAGCGATGCAGTCATTAGCGAGGGCTCTGCCTGCCTGGTTAGCGCAGCCCAGCCCTTTGCGGTGGCTCATACGCACGATCAGACTCGGCTACGCGATTCGATTCGCGAAACGGCCTCCCAAGTTCACGGGGTGTACGTCACCAGGGTCAGCCCTGTGCCCGCCCCTGTCTTGTGAGAGAAGGTTGCTGTCCTCCTGGCGAAGGATGCAATCTAACCGATCCCTCCAGCCGAGATGGAGAGCGGGTTTACAGCCTGTACTTCATCGTACCCAAAAGAGCGGTGGGTTACGGCCAGTCCTAGATCTGCGCGTTTTGAACCGCTGTCTGCACAAGCTGCCGTTCAAAATGCTTATGCAGAAGCGCATCCTCCTGTGCGTTCGTCCTCGGGATTGGTCTGCAGCATAGACCTGAAGGACGCGTACTTCATGTCTCCATACTCCACGCCACCGTCACTTTTCTGCGGTCTGCGTCGAGCGAGCCTGACAGTACAAGTCCTCCCCTTCGGGCTCTCTCTGTATCCGCGGGTCTTCACCAAGCTCGCGGAGGTTGCCCTAGCGCCCCTTCGGCTCGCGGGCATCCGCATACTCAATTATCTCGGCGACTGGCTGTTTTAGCCCTCTCGCGGGAGTAATTGACTATGTACAGAGACAAGGTGCTCCAGCACCTCCACCTATTGGGGTTTCAGGTCAACCGAGAAAAGAGCAAACTCGCCCCCGTGCAGAGGATCTCTTTTCTCGGGTTGGAGCTGGACTCGGTCACCATGACAGCGCGCCTCTCCGGAGAGCGCGCTCGGCTAATGCTGAACTGTCTGTGAGAGTTCGACAGCAAAATAGTGGTTCCACTGAAATCTTTCAGAGGCTCCTGGAGCATATGACATCCGCAGCCGCTGTATGCGCTCGGATAACTCCATATGAGACCACTTCGGCACTGGCTTCACGATCGAGTCCCCAGACGCGCATGGCACGCGGACACACACCGAGTGACTGTCACTGCGCTGTGTCGCCGCGCCCTCAGCCCCTGGAACGACCCCTCGTTCCTACAGGCCTGAGTGCCTCTAGGACAGGCGTCCAGACATATTGTCGTTTTGACAGATGCTTCCAGCACTGGCTGGGGCGCCGTGTGTTGCGGGCATGCAGCTGAAAAAAAACCAGTTGCATTGGCATATCAATCGCCTAGAGCTGTTGGCAGTGTTTCTCGCTCTCCGCCGTTTTTTACCGGTGCTGGAGCGACAACACGTACTGGTCAGGACGAACAGTACGGCAGCGGGGGCGTATATCAACCGTGTGGGGGTATCCGCTCTCGCAGCATGTCTCAGCTCGCTCGCCGTCTGCTCCCCCGGAGTCATACGCGGCGCAATCGCTGCATTCCATTTTTTCCCCCACCGAGCTCAACCGTGCAGCCCATTCGCTCTCACGGCAGTTTCGCCTGGGAAAATGGAGACTCCACCCCCGACTGTCCAGCTGTTCGGTGCTGCGCCTTTCTCTCTCTAACTCAGAGATTCGTGCGCTCTCGCTTGAGTTCCCCACTTGGCGAACCCTGCAAAGTCCACTGGCTACACAGCTGGCCTCGGGGCGTGCGTAATACGCATTTCTCCAGTGAGCCTACTCGCACAGATACTGTGTAAAGTCAGGGAGGTCGAGGAACAGCTCTCGTATTGCGCCTCTCTGGCCCAATCGGACCTGCTTTCAACTCTCTCCTCGTGATGGCCCCTCCCTGGCACATCCCCTGGGAACAGGGGACAGGCACCGTTTGGCACCCGCGCCCAGATCTATGCTTCACGTACGGTTCATAGATGGAGCGCGGAGGACTTAGGTGACTTACCGATTAGGTGGTTAACACTGTCACTCAGGCTGAGCACCCTCTACGAGGCATGCCCACGCCTGAAGTGGAGTCTATTCGCTGTGTGGTTACCTTTTTCCCCGAGAAGGAACCCTGAACATGCCAGATCAGAGTGATGCTATCCTCCTTCAGTTGACTGGAGCTAAGGCTGTCCCCTCCGCTCTGAGGGGTTGGCGTTACGATCATCCCCGCTCTAAGGATGCGGCGATGGCGGCGCGCTGGGAAGTATCGTCTCATCATCCAGTTCCCAGAGGCGCGAGACATGAATATTAATTTTCCTGTTTCCCTCTCATACCCACTTGGAGATCTCTCTTAGGAGAGGTCTGCTCGATCACTCGACTCAGTATCTTTAAGATTTCTGTCCAGGTAGACAGCTCTGCTGGTCGCGTTGCATCGGTCAAATGGGCGGGTATCTGGAGGCATTTTCGGTCAGCGAAATGTGCCAACGTTTTGGGTCGGCCCACTCTCACGTTTACCTGAGACCCCGGCCCACCTAGGTGCCCTAGGTTCCTACAGCGTTCTTTCAGCCACGTAGTGAACCTGCAAGCGCTGCCCACGGAGGAGGCAGACCCAGCCCCTTTATTTGGTCCTTCGCACTTTGCTATTACACGGACCGTACTCAGCTCTTTATCTGTTATGGTGATCGGCAGACGGGAAGTGCCGTATCCAAACAGAGGTTGGAACATACCCACTGAACTCTGAATGCCATCTCCCTCGCTCATCTGAGCCAGGGCGAGCCGCGTCCCCCAAGAGTGAGAGCGCGCTCCTCGAAGCGCGCATCCTTTTGGGCGTTAGCACGCGGCGCCTCTCTAACAGACACTGTAGAGCTGCGGGCTGGGCGACACCTATTAGAAGATTTATTAATCTTGAGGGGAGCCGATTTTCTCACGCGGTGAATGAGAAATTCGGTTAGGTGTTGTAAAACGCTTGCTGCGCCATTCTCTCTAACCCAGGGATATGTGCGCTTTTTCGCTCTGTCAGAAAAGTTCCCCGCTGGCGAACCCTGCAGATATTCCTCCGAGGCCCCCAGCACCTGACTCAGCGGAGGAGTCAGGCACTGGCCCGTTACGTTGCTGGTCTGCCCGATGGTCAGCCCGCGTTCTGGGTATAGGTGCCTGCTATGTGCGATCCCCACTAGGCGATCCCATATGCTTATACTGCCACGGTGCAGTCCCCCCTCACAGGCGGACCCGTGTCTTCCCTCACCGCTAACCATCTAATTTTCATATGCTTACTCCCCCTTCTCAGGGTTAGTTCATATGCTATTTGCCCCAGTCTCCCCACTTGGGTAGCAGGTGGCCTCCGCAGCGTCCTCCCTATCGGGACTGCACGCATTCCCAACGTACTGTCGTATTAAATTCCTAGAAATTATTCTAGACGCATTTGCGGCTCCCGAAAAATATATCTAAATCCGTAAATCTTCTGTTGAAGTGGGATAAGTAAGGGCCAGGGAACACGTTGGAAGACCGCGCCTCTGGTGACGCAGGTGCGCTCACGCTCTTTGCCTGGCAAACCTCTCATCGGGGGCGAAGGTAAGGTTCAATCATTATGGCGTTTTCCAAACATTTCCCCATAGTGGAAGTTTCCACATAGCATTGAAGTTCCCCTTCCGAAGGGGAACGCTCTGGTTACTAAAGTAACCCTCGTTCCCCGAGGGGGGGGAACGGAAATGCTATGTTCCTTCGCCATAATGATTGCCCCTTAGCTGTTGAGGTGAAAGTCTCTTCCGCTAAAAAAATGATGCTTTGGCTTGCTAGCTCTGTGCTCATATAGCAAGTTAATTGCAACGAGCATCAGGTGCGCAAGCTGAAGCTGCCAACTCATTGGCATTTCATTGGCCCGTTTACATACTCTTTCAGATGATTGGCTTTCTGAATGAAATCCCCATAGTGGAAGTTTCCACATAGCATTTCCGTTCCCCCCCTCGGGGAACGAGGGTTACTTTAGTAACCAGAGCGTTTTGTGCCTACAAGTAACATAAACAAGGATACAACATCAATGATTAAATTCACATTTTCAAAGTAATGTTATTGCATAGTATGGTTTTGAATAGTATGGCAAACAAAATGCCCTCTCTTTCTAATGTTTGTTTAAAAAAGTAAGTAACAATATACTCTAGATCAGGGGTGTCAAAGTCAATTCCTGGAGGGCCGGAGCCCTGCAGAGTTTAGTTCCAGCCCTGCTTCAACACACCTATCTGTATGTATCAAACAAGCCAAAAGCACTCAATTAGTTTGATCAGGTGTGTTTAATTGGGGTTGAAACTAAACTGTGCAGAGCTCCGGCCCTTCAGGAACTGGCTTTGACACATGTGCTCTAGATGATGCAATTAAATTCTATAAAAAGAAATCATTTTACTACACATAACTGAGTTTGCATACCTTTTTAAATACATAACAAGTGTAAACATTTCAGCATTTAGAACAGCAAAACATGTCCTACTCACAGCAGAGGGGCATACTGCATCTCTAAAGATCAGTCATGGCTTTAAAGGGATAGATCATTATGACAAAATGCTGTCATAATTTACTCACCCTTCAAACCTTACTTGTTTCAAACCTTGTTTTTTCTTCCGTTATTTAAATAAGAATATATTTTGAAGAAATCTGTAACCATTGACTTCCATAGTATTTGTTTTCCCTACTATGGAAGTATCTTCTTTTGTGTTCAATACAAGAAACTCATAAAGGCTTGGAACCAAAAATATTTTCGTTTTTTGATGAACTGTCCCTTTAAGACCTTTGTTTGTGTGGTGGAATAAGTGGCTTTCCACTTTTGTTAAACAATTTTAGTTTTCTAAATCAAAATATCAAACAAACATGAAAAATAAAAAACTTCCATAAGTCTCAACGCATCTGGAAAACAAGTAATCCGTTGACTTCCTGGATGCAAAAGCAAAACTGGTAATATGTCCTGTATTAAAAGTTTAACGAAAGCAAGAAAGTGCAGTCCATGGCATACTGGAGTTGTGTCATCAGTGGGTAGAAATATCTCTTTAGGGGCATTCTTGTCTCAAAGTTTTCAATGCCATTCTGATTTTTGAACCATGTAGCAAACAGTGAATGTCCTGTTCATTGAAACAACAGATTGTCGCCATCTAAATTCATGAGTACTGAAAGAATTTGAAATGTGAACTCAAGAGCTTGAGGAAAGGTTAAATTGAGAGCGTAGATCAGTCCAAAGAAGATCATTAATCCAAAGGAAATACTCTTTAGGTTTTGTAGCAGTGTTACTTCCTCTATCACAATTCCAACATCAACCAGCTCCTCGTCAGCACCATCACCTTCCATGCGAATCACAAAAAGCCCCAGAGTGGAAATTCTTGCTTCTGCTGCTTCTGGGTTGGGTAACACTTTATAATAACTACACACTATGAATCATTTATTAAGCATTTACATCTGGTGAATTCATTATTTGTTAAGCTTTAACTCTACATTAATAAACGTTAGTAAGCAGTTTATAACTGCAGCTACAAATGCTCTATTCTTGACTTGTAACCACATTTATAAAGTGCTTAATAATTGTACTTTCATCATTTGTGACTGGTTGATTTTTTCATTACTAAATTAAGTATTGCATTATTTACAAACCATTTGTATTTAAGAGTAGTTGGAGGTTTTTAAGATAATTTAGAATGAGTTAGTAAATGATTAATAAACTATTGAAATTAATATTTATATATCTCATTATTCAGGCATATAGTAATGCTCACTATGTATGTTAATAAATGCTTTATTAACTCAACTTCATGCAGTTTTGTGACCTAATCTAATGTAAGGATTATTTATGCTTTATAAATCCCTTATAAATGACAATTAAGGGCTCAGTATCAGATGAACAATACTCTTTGCAATCTTATCTAAAAAGTACAATTACTGTAAAGTTTAAACATTGTTGAATAAGAGTATTATACGACATAAAATAGGATAAAACAACAACAATATAACAATTTAACAATATAACAGGATGCAAAGTTTATAAGGTTGCAAACATTTATTTTTTATTTAAGACGGTTTCATTTGTGTATCTTCAAATGAATAGAAATGAATAAAGTATTTGTGTTCTTTTTTTCTGTTTAGAATTGAGCCTTTGATTGTCATTTATAAGGGATTTATAAAGCATAAAGTCCTCACTAGATTAGGTCACAAAACTGAATGTAGTTAAGTTAATAAAGCATTGATTAACATACAAATTAACTATTATTATATGCCTGAATAATAAGATTTATAAATGTTAATTTGAATAGTTTTTTAATCATAAATAATGCAATACTTAATTTAGTAATGAAAGATAAATCATTAACAAAGTATGAAAGTACAATTATTAAGCAAATTATAAATGTGCTTACAAGTCAAGAATAGAGCATTTGTAGCTGCAGTTATAAACTGCTTACTAACATATGTTAATGTAGAGTTAATGCTTAACAAATAATGAAGTCACTATTTGCTAATGCTTAATAAATGGTTCATAGTGTGTAGTTATTATAAAGTGTTACCCTGGGTGGGCTTTCCTAAAACAAGTAAATAAATAAAACATTAATACTTTTCAGTTTCAGTTAAAAATTGGCAACACCCAGGCTGTCAATTGTATGTTAGGTACTTTAGCCACTTGTGTACAAACCTGGAATTCTTTGAAGACTCTTGTCATGTCCTCCTTGATGTACACACACAGACCCATTTGATGTGGATGTCACCACACTAAAAATTTGACAAAATTATACAATGTTAAAAAAGGCAATATAATAAAAAAAAGCTTTGTATGGTTTTATTTACAGCCTACTACAAAATGCTGGGTTATTTCTATAAATACATTTTTATATAGATTGTAATTTTGTATATATGACTTAAAAGGTAAGTTAGTCATCACAGTTTATAAGGTTATTACATGATTTAAATGTGCAAGGACAATTACTGTATATGCAAAGATTTAAGACCCAAACCTTGCCCCAAAATGAGCAAGTTTGAGCTTAGAATGTTTTAATAACTCACCTACTTGATAGTTCTGTGCCGCACACATTACATTGCCACATTCACAAGACTCGCATACCTAAAAGTAAAACATGAGTGTGAAAAAGTTAACAAAAGTAGTATAAAACAACACTTACTGTAATTGAGTGGCTGCCCCAATGTGGGATGTCACAACGATAAGATCTCTAAACTAGAGAAGACATATAATTTTATTTTATGATGAAATTACAAATCTGCATGAAAAAATGCATGATCAACTAATTTATGTACACAATTTGTTTTAAATTAACATTTACAAGTAGCTTGCCTATATTGCTATAACTAAATGACTAAAATAGTGAAAAGATCAGAGAGAGAAATGACATACCATACTGTAAGTGAGTGTCTGACGTTAATGTGTTAAATTATAGGATTATGTTACAACGATGTTTCTATAATATTAAAAACAACATGAAAATTACATAAAATTAGAAATGTTTTTTTTATAACGAACTATCATATTTTACTTGCTGGACACGATTTTAACATAACATGATTCTACAAACCTTTATGTCTACATTTCAAATAATCTCGAGGATGTACAGTGCTTCATCATATTTGTTAAGCATAGAAATGCTATTATTAAGTAATTTATGGGTCGTGCAGTCTTCCTAAAACGATTAATATAGCGTAGTAGATCATTTATAATTTAAAATGAACCAAATTGCAGATAAGTGATAACAAATCATAATGATATCATAGTGTTTAATGTGTTCTAACATGCTTGCAAAGTGAATTAACGTAAGTTACGTCGAGATGGCACTGTTTTATTAAGAATCATGCAAGCAATCAGCTTAACATAACGTTATTTGCAAAAAGTATGCACATGATATCATTTATTCAAAATACCAAGGGACGGCAGAACATATCTAACGTTAATTCGCCGAAATGCGAGTCAATATCGATCATATAAATGAATCACGTCATAAAAATTGTCTACATCAGATCACAAATGAAGAAAATATCTTACCTTAATAATCTCCTGATCAGTTCTTCGGTGTTTCTTTCTTGCTACCGTTGTCATCCTCGCGCTTTAGTTAACCGACTTTACTCTAAAGGCGCCAAGGCGGGCATGCGCATCAGTTTCAAACAGTGAAGGCGCGCGAGCAGGCCAGGCGCGCGCCCTCAGTGTTTTTAATCAATGCGCATGCGCAGCATCCGCATTCGTTGCATTACTGCAACAGATTAGGTATAGTTTATGTAATTTGATCAGGTTTGTTTCGAGTGCATTCAATTCATGTTAAGACAGCATAATTCATAAGAATAATAGTTATTTTTTCTTTTTTTAAATAAAATTTATTTAAATTATTTGCTTAATTGTAATTACAGGCAAGAATCATTTTTTTGAGTGTAATGAATGTCTGTGCGTACAACACCTTTCCTTATCCACGAGAGTGAAAGTGAAAGTAAAGAATGAGGAGGCTCATTCTCTCATTCTTGCGCTGCAGATGGTCTGTTTAACTGTTTTCTCACTAGTGAAGAGTTCAGTTTTTCCAATTACGAAGTCCACCATGTAAATAGCAAATGTGCTATGGTGTGACGCAACTGACTCTTTAAGGGAATGGGAGATGAGACTCTGACTGGTTTATTCTCAAAACACACCTATAACTCATTAAGAGAATAAGCTCAACCCTGTTAGACCATACGCCGTAAAGCAGATTTTTCTGTCTTTAAAATAGCAAAAGTGGATCCTGACACGCCTTTAATGCTTTTGCGCCCTGCGCTTTGGACTTTGCGCCTAGATGGTCAAAATAGAGCCCACTGTGGTTGTTTTAAACAGACAACAGAAGTAAACTATAGTTACTTTACAAGTGCGGTCAAGTGCAAAAGGTCATGTTAGGCAGAATGTTCAGAACTTAGAACTTCAGTCACCAACTATTTACAGTACAGCAATTTTCCACACAAGGGAAGTGCATTGTGAAAAGTGCAGTCATGAGGAAAATTTTGCAGTGAAAACAATCCTTCTCTTTAAATATATAAAAATGTTATTTTGATGTTAACATTACTGAGGTGTTATTTTTGGTTGTTTTAGTTAAATTATTTTAATTTTTTGCATTCACTAGTGAATATACAGTATATACAGTTGAAGTCAGAATTATTAGTCCCCCTGTTTATTTTTTCCTCCAATTTCTGTTTAACAGAGAAGATTTTTTTTCAACACATTTCTAAAAATAATAATTTTAATAACTCATTTCCAATAACTGATTTATTTTATCTTTGCCATGATGACAGTAAATAATATTTGACTAGATATTTTTCAAGACACTTCTATACAGCTTAAAGTGACATTTAAAGGCTTAACTAGGTTAATTAGGTTAACTAGGCAGGTTAGGGTAATTAGGCAAGTTATTGTATAATGATGGTTTGTTCTGTAGACTATTGAAAAAAAAAATTGCCTAAAGGGGCTAAAAATTTTGTCCTTAAAATGGCGTTTAAAAAATTAAAAACTGCTTTTATTCTAGTCGAAATAAAACAAATAAGACTTTCTCCAGAAGAAAAAAATATTATCAGACATACTGTGAAAATGTCCTTGCTCTGTTAAACACCATTTGGGAATGTATATACACACACACATACACACACACACACACACAATATATATACACACACTATATACACACACTATATATATATATATATAGTGTATATATAGTGTGTGTGTGTGTGTGTGTGTGTGTGTGTGTGTGTGTGTGTGTGTGTGTGTGTGTGTGTGTGTGTGTGTGTGTGTGTGTGTGTGTGTGCCAAACTAAAAGAAATAGGACTTTTTCCGGATGAAAAATATTTTAAGAAATACTCTTTTAAACAGCACTTGGGAAATACACAACTTTAAAATAATTACAATTTCACAAGAGGGTTAATATTAAACTGTATTTGTATTCTCTTTTTTCCTCTCTCTACAGAATTATGATTAACTATGGTGGTGTCATCAACACCTCCAGGCTTCAGTTTGTGTGCACTAATAAAAGTCTGGTTTCTTGGTACAGCAACCGTAAAAGTGTATTAAGCAAGACATTTACCTTTGATATTTATCTCTTAATGGTATTTTTATGTCATGCCTCTGACCTCAATGTTTGTGTCAAATCACATGTAATAAACAACAAAGGCCTCTCAATGAAAATAAAAAAGCTACAACACTTGCAAGAAAGATATATTTAACAGTTATGTAATGGATCAAAGTCTTCTTTGAAATTCTCTGAGATCTGCAGCCATCAAAACAATTCTTTCTAATAATCCCCTTCTAAAAAATGTGCAAAGTTTGGTACATAACACCAGTAGAACAAAACAACCTGTGGGTAAGTTAAAATTTATGATGCACATTAAAAAAAAATATATATATATATTAAAATACTTTCTATCCATGAAATCTGGACAATTTGGTGCATTTTAATAATCTCCTTTTTTCACCTGAAAGGCTCCAATTCAGTTAAAACAAATCTGATAGGGACAGAGAACATAACTAAAGAAGAATGACACTTTTAACAATGTGGGGAAAGATCTTTAAAAATTCTGACGTAGCTTTGTTTTACGTTTTGTCAGAAGTTTGGCTAATTCATACAAATTCATAATATTTAGGTGGTTCCTTCGCGACCCCAGATTAATAAAGGGACCAGGCCTAGGCCTGTCACAATAATCAATATATCGACTTATCGCACAACACATGGATATCAATTCAATTATTTTTAGTGATGCAATAAATATCGCCCATACATAAAAACAATTCTAGCAACATTTTAACTGATTGTGCAAGATCTCTACCTCTACTGGAGGTGTCAGTATGGTTAAAAACACTATAGTATTTACTATAAATTACTATAGTATATTTTCATGTGTATGTCTGACAACTGAAAATAGATCTGGTAGCAGATATATTACTTTTCACCTTGCACTTTTTTGTTAACACTAATTATTATTCATTTAGGATATGCGTTTTCACATTCTGATTCCAATGCCTAATTATTGAATTGTTAAAATGACTATAATTAAATTAAATATTCTTAAGAAAATAAAATATTGTGTGTTTTTTGAAAGAGTGTACTTGCATTGGGATATTATATTGTCATTCTGGCATTATATGAGTGGCATAAAATGGTCTTAAAATAACAATAATATCGTTTATCGCAATATATTTTAGTGCAATATATCGTACAACAAAAAATAGATATCGTGACAGGCCTAACCAGGCCGAAAAGAAAATGAATTAAATGAATGAATCATAAGATTTAATTTGTATGAAATTAAGATTTGTATAAAATTTGTATAAAATTGTATAAAATTTGTATAAAAATAAGCATAACCCCAAACCTCACCCCTAATCCCAACTTGATGGGAAAATCATACTGAGGTGTACAAATGAGATTATACAAATTATAAAAATGATATGATTTAGCCAATTGTATTAGTCAAAATAATTTGACCAATTCAAATTCAAAAATTTTTTTATTAAAGCGTTATCAAGTCAAAACAGTTGTATCTCACAAAAATATATTAACTTGGCATAAAAACAAATAATTGGTCTACATTCGCAGTTTCTTCTCAAGGTCATAAACGTTAACAGTAGAACATTTTACTTTTCATTTTGAGGGTTTTGCTAAAAAGATTATAGCAGCGGTCCTTCCTGTCCTGTTAACCCACTGCTCTGCACATTTTGTTTGTCTCAGTTCAGTTCATGGGGTTCTCTGCAGAGCTGATGATCAGAAACTCTTGTGTGAAATAAGGACGACACATGAAATATGCACAGCAGTGCATCCCCAGGACTGGATTTGAGAAACACTGACTTACAACAAACTAAACATCTATAATCAGTTGAATAATATGATCATGTCACAGACATTTATTGAATACACTTTCTCTTACGCAATTTAAATGGTATAATAACTAAATTAAAACAACTTTTGAGATGTGTTAATTATGAACTATATATATTTGAGCTGGATAAATTGTAATAAGAAATTGCTTAAAGGTCCAGTAGGTGATCTGCCAAATGCTAACAGTTACCATAATAGCTTTAAAAAACACAACCCCTCCCCTGCCGTCCAAAGCCATGCCCCCTTAAATCATGAACGCACACCTTAAAGATGACATCACTCTCCAGTTAGAAAACTTTTTAGTACTTTATTATAGTACACACATCCTTTTCTCAAGTAGAAGTACAGACACTCATATTTAAAACGACTATGGTAAAAGTTGAAGTACTGACTACACTTTTGTACTCAAGTAAAAGTAAACAAGTACAGCTTGAAATATGTACTTAAGTAAAAAGAATTCATTACTACTACCCGTTTTAGTTTTCAAGGTGGTAACTACACTGCACATCATATATACAAAAGCCAAGCAACATCAATCTACAATATTGTCCAACAACAATGCTTGAAAAGTCACCCTGTGTATCATCACCTGGACACAAAAGAAACTTTACGGCTGTTAAGATCAACAGCTGCCATACTCGCTCATATACTCTAAAAAATAATCCTGTAGGCCTATATATTTATAACTAAATGTCTTCATTTGGTCAAAAAAAAAAATTTTTCTTTTGATAAAAAAATTATAATAATAATAATGTAATTCACTACAAATAATTTTTTTGCATTATCTAAAAGCTGCTTCATTTCCTTCAAACAGCAACACTCATGCAGCTCATATGATTTCACTATTTGTTTTGTTTGTTTGTTTTCAGAGTATTGTGTATATTTTATTTAACAGGTAAAGTCATTAATGCTGTTAATACATTTTTGCATCATCTTTATTCACATGATAAAGTCCTAATCCTTTGCATTGTTGTTTTTATTCATAAATTACCCAGCATAGATACTTGTGATGTTCTAAAATATTTATCTAAGAACAATCTAGCTAACAAATTTAAATGCAGACTACATAATATACATGTTAAAACTATAAAACAGTATTATAAACTTGTTGGAAACAAAGGAAATAAATCTCAATGCATAACGTATTTATAAATTATTTTATTGCTTTAATACTAACTGTGCAGCGACGCGGTGGCGCAGTAGGTAGTGCATGTGGGTTTCCTCCGGGTGCTCCGGTTTCCCCCACAGTCCAAAGACATGCAGTACAGGTGAATTGGGGAGGCTAAAATTGTCCGTAGTGTATGAGTGTGAATGGGTTTCCCAGAGATGGATTGCAGCTGGAAGGACATCCGCTGCATAAATGTGCTGGATAAGTTGGCGGTTCATTCCGCTGTGGCAACCCCGGATTAATAATAATAATAATAATAAGTAATAATTAATAATAAGTCTTATCCACGCATACTGTAGACATTATATAATAGATAACTAGTTGCCCCATGAACCACTGGATGGTACGTCAATGCCACCACTGCCATCTTAATCTGGTCACCCAGTTCTGCATTGCTGTTATATCTCTAATCGAGATTAAGTAAAATACCTACAGTATATTGTTGCTTATTGCAAAAAGTGACAAGGGTTTGTACCTTTTTTGGTACAACATTGTACCATTTTTTGCAAGAGTGTACCTGAATATATTCTACTTATTTTATTACATTATTACTCACTATACACAATTTGTGTTAGTCTATATTCTACTGTATAATAACTAACTGCTTATTTTAATTTCTTGTAATTCCACTACTATTATAATTTACTTTACTTTTAATTTACTTCATTGCCTGCACAGAGGTTGAGCTGAAATTCATATTTGATCTTTAATACACATAAAACACATATTACCCTACTCAGACCCTAAATTATAATAATAATAATTAGGCATAATGAGTTTTTTTTTCACTGTTATAAAACTGTAAGAAAAAGAGGATTTCAGCACTACTTGTGATATTTATTGATAATAATACATCTTTCTTTTACCATAAAATGTACATGACAAGTTTGAGCTTTCTTACTTCTATAGGTACTGGAGTTTTTTCAACCCATAAAATCATAATCAGTTAACAAATATAAGCATTGTTGTAGCTGTTGTTATCGTAACTGTAACAGACAGTGCGTCTGTTTATAGCGCACTCATGACCGCATTAGAATGATTTCCATATTCTTTGACTAACGTTACTTAATTTACGGAACTTATCATGAAGATTCATTAATGCTGACCACTAACTGTCAACATTAAGTGCCTTTAAGATTGTTAATGCATGAAAAAAAAAAAATTATTTTCCTACAATAAAATATTTTTTTGGTAACACTTTGCAATAGTTCCATTAGGGAATGTTACTAAATGTATTTACTAATATACAATGAATAATACATTTAATACAATATTTTATTATGTTTAAAACAATAATGAAAGTACAAGTTATTTATTGTTAGTCCTTGTTATATAATATTAACCATGTTAACAAGCACACATTTGGATTTCACTAATGCACTAGTAAACTATGATTTAAAAAAACCTATGCAAGTGTTGTTCATTCTTAGATCAGGTTAGTAAATGCATTAACTGACAAAAAGTAATGAAACCGTATTTTAAAGGGTGACTAATGTCTTGATTTTTGGGCTATTGCTGATAAGATTTATACCAAAATATTACATGCGTACAACTCTGCTCTTATGCTTATTTTTGCACTTTTCAAAAGCTAAATGTTAATAATTTGTACAAAAGTGGTATATATATATATATATATATATATATATATATATATATATATATATATATATATATATATATATTAGGGCTGTGTATTGGCAAGGGCCTCACGATACGATACAATATATCGCGATACAATAAATATTGTCATATATTGCAATAGTTTGTATTAGTATGTGTGTCACATTATATTGACAACTTGATAAAGTCGCAGACAAATTCAAATTCCAATTGCAAAAAAAAATTAACAAAAAACAAAAAATGCAGTAGCATATATACTATACAGTTCACTTTTACTGTATTAGCTGGGATATCAGTAATGTGTTTTTCTTAGGCATTTTATATATTTACAGAAAGTAGATATATTAAGTCCTTTTATTGCTTATTGTTATATGCTTAATTTGCATATTGTCATTTTGTTTTGCATTTGAACTTTACCATTGTTATATTGTCACGATTGTTTTTGTGTTTTGTTTATTGTGTTTTTTTTTTTTTTACTTGGCTTGGACCATTGGTATATGACATGCTAATTTATTGTATATTTGTATATCCAGATAAGTGTAAAGCTATATGCAGATAGATAGATAGATAGATAGATAGATAGATAGATAGATAGATAGATAGATAGATAGATAGATAGATAGATAGATAGATAGATAGATAGATAGATAGATAGATAGATAGATAGAGATGATTGTGATTCATGAGTGTTTTCTCAGAGGATGACAAGCTGACAAAACATTGCTGTGACTCTGATACAAATTTTATTAATGGAGAAAATTAAAAAGCACTGCAGTGTTTTGATGTTCTGTGTTTGTCTGATATAATTAGTCTATGTATTTGTAATCCATACAAAGTATGAAGTTGATTTGTCAGTTCTTTTCATGTGACTCATGGTGCGCTCGCGGCATTCTGAAAAGTTTCGATGTTGGTTGGTCCAAAATTGCCACCTGAGTGGACGCAATTATGCGCTCTGGCACCAAACATGTTTATAAATGCCGCTTATGAGCTTAATTCTAATCATATAGTTGCACTCCTAATTACAATTTTGTTCATTAGCTCTGGCTTCACTATGGGTCAAAAACACAAGACAAGACTCTCTGAAAAAGTTAAGACTGTAAATATTAGCATGCTCTCTGGCTAGTGGCGGCCATGACTATGTTGCTATGAGGGATGAGGACTCGTTTTAAGATAGTTTATATATGAATATGATGACATATAGCCTGTATTTATGAGGTCCAAGGAACATTTTCAGGTTTTGATGAATAGGCTACTATTATATGTTAATGCTTTACATTTAAGTACAGCAGTTTTCTTTTTACTTTTTAAGAACAGTGTCATTTTTTTATTAACTTTTAAAAGCACATTTTAACTTAAACGTTGATATTTTATTTATTTATTTTACCTTTAAGCACAGTGCAGTGTTAATGTTCAAACTATTTATAATGTTTAAAGTGTCTGACAATAATAAATATTCTTAATAATAGGAATTAATCTGCCTTGTTTTTGAACTGCAGAGCTGTAGCTGCTTAATTAGGCCTACTACGCTACTGTATTTTAATGCCAGTCATTATGATGGTACTTGGAGAGACAATATTATTCTGAGGTGGTACGTGGTGAAAAAAAGGTTTGAGAGCCACTGGTCTAGACTATTTAGACTTCTCTACTTTAAACAATACCTTCAAAATTAAATGGCTAAATTTTTTTTTTTAAATAATTACTCCTCAGTCTGGAATATAGTCTCTAAAGCTGTATTTGATCTGTCTTCCTTTCTTGCTGATGTGTGACTATAAAGCAGAGAAACTTCCAATTAAACTTTCAGCCTTTCACAAACAAGCTCTTTAAACTTGGAAATTAGTCTACAAACACAACTTCTCCCCACAGCAATGTTATATTTGAAACAACATAATATTTTGTACAAACATAAAAGCTAGTTCTTAAAAAAAATTGGTTTGAAAAGGGAATTTTTCTGGTGGGACAGGTATTGAATTCCCAAGAAGAATTTTTATCACATTTTAATTTTCCAGTATCCCATAAAGAATTTGCAATGGTCTTTGCTGCTATTCCCCTATGTACTGTCTCACTATAAGTCACTCATATTCAGAAAATATCTCTTTGTTACACCCTAAAGATACACTACGTGGGAAAATGTTTTTTTTTTTTCTCACCAAAATAGAGAAGGGAGCTTATGTTATTAATCTTTTGATAATATTTACAAATTACCATACTCACAAATGCAAATTTAACAACCAAAAACCATTTACCCTGCTATACTAAAAGAATCAGAACATTGTACGAACAACATAAAGCAAAGCACTAATAAAAAGCCTATAAATCCGTTTTACTTCTGTAATCTCACAAGACCCTCGCCCTTTCTTAATATGCATACTTAACGTTACACATATATTTGTTTGTCTTATTTATATTTTGTGTTTTATACACCCCTGACCCTTTTTTTCTTTTTCTTTTTGTATTTGTATTGTTCTGTACTTTGTTCTTAATGCAATAATTTTAAAAAAATTAAAATTTTAGATGTTTAGAACTGGGACGCGAGTGTGTCTCTCCCAATATGCGCACCTCCATTGGAAATAACGAACTTGCGCGTGAAAAAGACGCGCTGTGTGAACGGCCGCCGTCATTAGCGATCTCCATCAGTTGATCTTTTACTTGCACATACATGCTGGATTCACCTGATTTGTTGACAAATGGGTTACGGATCCATTCCTTGGCAGTTCGTGGGTCCTTCACTGGGTCTTTTCATGTCTGTTTCCTACTCATTTTGCTAGCTTGTGGGTTAAATTTGGGCAATCAAGTGGCCGAAATGTAACCGAGAAAATACGGTCATTTTTCAAAATAAAAGATTTTTCAAAATAAAAGATCGTTCAGACAATAAATAACACGGAAATAGTAAATTATTTTTTTGTGCGGCCCAGTACCAATTGATCCACGGACCTGTACCTATCCACGGTCCGGAGATTGGGGACCACTGAGCTAGAACACGATAGATAAAGAGACCACAAAGAATAGTTAAATTAATTACTGTACCTTTAGGTTTTTTTTTTTTTTTTCTGTACCTTTAGGTAGTATTGTACGCAGTGCGCTGTGTGACCTCAGGCATTACAAGGATTTCTAGAACGTTCGATTTAATACAGAGAATCCATTCAGAGAATCAAGCATTGTCAAACGATCAAACTACAAGAGAGGCAAACTTTTACAGTCATTGGTTATTTGTAAATTATTTCATTTAAATGTTTCTGTGAGTATATTTCTATAGAGTGGCGGCTGGTCAATAGAGGGCGCTGGGGCGCCGCCCCCTTTAAGTTAGACCCCTTTAATATGGTAATGTTTATTATCACAAATATTAACAAAATAAAATTATTTAATTATAACATTCTAACATTTATTGTAGTCATACTAACATTTATTGAAATAAAACGTATGAACAATATTTTTTCATATGTGTGCGGGGCGCCGGACTAATGAGTGTCTATGTAGGTACACGAACTTTTGCAATGCACGTGATATGACGATAAGCTCTAATTTGCCTGTTTTTAATTGTCTTTGGGTTGCAGCTCTCTGCGTCCCGAACCCTCCCATTTTTGTTGTTAGAACGAATCATATTTGTTTTTATATGATTGGCCTTATGTGATTGGACCATTCTCACTAAAGAGCTTAGAATGCAATTTCTCGAGATGAAGGAAAATTCCGTTGTATCTTTGCAAAGATATCCATTCACAAGGTGTTTGGATAAGGAAAAACAGGGCCAGATCAACCTTCTTTGCAAATTCACCAGTAGTCAAGTGATCACGAGGGGGCGTATATTTGGGGCTTTTCCAGCACTTGTCATGACAAACGGAGTTGGCTGGCAGGTTGTGATGCAAGTCATGCCTTTTACTATTTCCGTGTTTGCTGTTTCAAACAGCATGACGCAAGAGAGGCTGAATGCATTGGCCATGCTGTCAATAGAGAAGAGACTGGTGACTGAGATGACTGACGTTAACCAAAAGGTCACTGAGAAATTTGCAAGCCAGAAAGAAAGGAGAGCAAAATTTATTTTCAAGTAGTGCTACTGTCCAGTTATTAGGCAACATTTGTGTGTGTGTGTGTGTGTGTGTGTGTGTGTGTGTGTGTGTGTGTGTGTGTGTGTGTGTGTGTGGTGTGTGTGTGTGTGTGTGTGTGTGTGTGTGTGTGTGTGTGTGTTTACTGATTATCTGGATTACTTCATTACTGATAATAAACCCAATTTGAACTCAAATGAACTGATTTGTGATGCATTTATTGTATGCTTTAGTCATATTTTAGTTTTTTGATGCATCACCTGAAAAATGGTTTTTACACGCTTACTTTACCAACAGTTATTTTTTTTTCTGGTGGTCCCAGTATTTGTCTACTTGTTATTTTTCTATAGTTGTCTATTATTTTTACTATAGATGGAGTCACACTCGTACGAGGATCAGCTTGCGGCAGATGGTTTGAAGCACAGCAAAGGAAAGATAGAGAAAGATCACAAGAGAAAACATCACCAAAGTAACACTATAAATACAATCACCACGTTTCACAGACAGGCCTTAGGGCTAATGTTAATCCTAGATTACAGTTTTTCTCAGTCGCTTTGGTGCATTTCTCACAACACTATTTACATTTGCACAACAATTAATGCATTTCTCAAAACAATTAGTACAAACTGCAAAACCTAGTGGATAACCTGCAAAAGCGTGTCACTTGCTCAAAATGGATAGCTCATTCCTCAAAAGCAAGTATTCACATTTTTACTGCATTTGCTCTTTGCAATTCTAATTTATTCACAGCATTGTGCAAAAGAATAAATACACCCTTATTTACAACAAACATAAACTCCCTTTGGGTAGAGCTGTGCACAACTGTAAACAATAATGCAGTGCATATTGGAACTGAACCTACAACATACACAGGTCTGTATATCATTCATCAAATTGTTCAATTTAGAAGACATTTTCAGGAAAAAAAAAGAAAAAATTTTAAAAAATAAAATTAGCTTGACAGATTTTGACAACTAGTTCAACATTTTTGTATGTAATGACTCAAGTAATGAAATGAGGACTATTAGTTGTATACGGATTGACTATTCAGCATCCACAAGTTTAGTTCATTTTGACTGACATGACATAAGCAAATGATAATGTTACAAACAGCAGAGAGTCGTATGAAAGCAGTTGATGCATGTGCAAAAGCATTCGCAATTTGTTGGAAGGAATGAGAAACTGTTACTATGATGTGCACAAATGACTAATTGTTTTGAGAAATGCATTAACTGTTGTGCAAATGTATATAGTGTTGTGAGAAATGCACCAAAGCCACTGAGAAAAACTGTAAAGTACCTTTGGGAATATATAATATTGTCAAAACTGTTGGGAGAAAGGAACAATTTCATGGGAGACACAGAAAGGAAGAAGTAATGATTTCAAGATTAAGGTTGGGTCACACTGGATTAAATGCAGCACATGCATTAATGGGGACGCATGGAAACATTGTGATGAGTGCAGTGACTGAAACAGTAGAACGTGCTTTTTGTCTGCAATAGATATAAGGAACAGCATAATTCTCTGTTCAGTAATATTCCAAATAGGTCAGTAAATGTCATAGACCTTCTTGGGAAAGGTTTGAGAGATAGACTTATATATAGGGCACTTTTAACATTTTTAGAGAACACAGGTTTAGGTCATAGGATTTAGTAGGGTTTTGATGATTCTGTCCATTTTAGGGTTTAGGAGCTCAGTGCGAAAGGTGGAGGATCTGAACATGCAGTGCCAGCTTTGGTCTGAGAACTGATGGTCTGAGAACTGATGCTCCCATAACAGACATACAGATCCATCACCCTAGTGCACGACAAGTACAGTAGGTGGCGGTAATACTTAGGGGTGGGCGGATCGATCCTAATATCGATAGTATCGATACTAACGTTTGTATTAAAATCGGATCGATAGTAGCTCTCCGAGATCGATACTTTTATTTAAATTTCATCTAATTTACACTAAAGTACATTGCTTCTGTTTCCTAAATGACCAGACATGTCTCTAAACACCCCACTCCTTTTATACCTCATGCACCGTTGCTCCTTCTTGCTCTGCTGTTATTAGTTGTCCTTTCATCACCTGACTCAGCAGCGCCAAAGCGCAAGCACTTTTGCCTGTTCTGAGATGACGGAAAGAAAGAGGAGCGCTGTTTGGAGTTTTTTTTCTGCAGTAAACAAAAACTGCAAACTGCGATGTATGTAGAAAGTCTATTCGATACTGTGGCAACACTACAAGTCTACATAAACACATAAAACAACAGAAAAAGACAACGCTGAGCTGCTTAAAAAGGAGAGAAGAGGAGGCAAATCCTCCAGACAGACCCCCAGCAGTGCCACCCCTGAGACAGAGGTCACTGGCCGAGTCGTTTCACAGAGGCAATGAATATCCAGGTAGCTAGCTACAGTGGTGAATTTAATATTTATATTATTTATATTTAGAGTTATATAAGACATTCAGTATTAGTTAAGGCCAAATAAAAAAAAAAAAAAGTTGAACTTGTTACTTTCATTATCAGGCTGATATAGTCAGCATATATACCTGCTATTTATATAAATTATTATATTTAAAAATATACAATGGTGGCCAAAATGATTAGAACAGTTGTTTTTTTCACCAGTTTAAAAAATGGTTTTAAGTCAGTTATCTTTTGCTGTAGTGTGTTAGTAGGAAATAATAATTTTTAAAAAATATTTAAAAACACTTAAAACATTTTTTAGCTGGTGAGAATTCAGGTGTTCTAATAATTCTGGCCACCACTGTATACCATAAACTTAAAATATGAAAATCTCAAAATATCCCTCATTATATACAAGCAACTGTTTTTATATATATATAAAATAACAATAAAATCCAACAAACATTAAAACATAACAAAGTGTCAGTGCTAAGCCAATTTAAACAAGTGGGTCTTAAGCTTAGCTTCAAAAAGTGGCAGGTCAGTGATTGTACGAAGCTCAATAGGAAGGGTATTCCAGAGTTTAGGACCTGCCACTGCAAAAGAGTGATCACCCCACTGCTTGTACTGTATCTTGACCGAGGAACTTCAAGCTGAAGTTGGTCAGCAGATCGCAGAGCTCTGCTGGGTTTGTGCATGTGCAAAATTTTGCATAAATAAATAGGAGCAAGGCCATTGATGGCATTAAAAACAAACATAAAAAGTTTAAAATCATTGACTCTCTGTCTGTCATGATGTTTAAAATCATTGACATTGACTGTCTAAATAATAAATAATCACTAGAACAAAATACATTTTGTACTCAATACATTTTGAGTTCACTTCATAATGATAATTGTAAAAAAAATATTACAAATGCCTCTGCTAAAATGTGACCTCTAGTTTCACATTTTAGCCAGAATCAGTCCAAAGGTGCCTGCTATCTGTGGAAGCAAATGGAAGAAGTGGGCATCACTTTACTATAAAAGCTCAAAGTAAAATTTTACTGTAAGAAGTAATATCTGCTACATCTAAACAAAATCTAAAAATATTCATGATGTATGTTGGTGATGTACCTGAATAATATTCTCTACGTCTGCTTCAGTCATCTTGCAAAATTCTCTCAGTGTGCCACCTTTTACCTGCGTGCTCTTTGTGATCTCTAATTTTTAATCATTTTATGCTGCCAACTACTAGAAATATTGTGTCATATTTTAACCTCTAAAACTATTACCTGTCAGCTCAATCCTTTACATAGTTGTTTAAGTTATAGTCTGTCTGCCTTCTTTCTCTTCATGATTAGATAGTATCTTTTCTCTTAAAACTGCAGTAATCACCCCTATACTAAAGAAATCAGGGACTGATTAGTCAAACCTTTGCAATTACAGAGCAATGTTTAATATTTTAAAAAGAAGTAAAATGTGTTGCAGCTCAAGTTCACAATCATCTCTTCACTAATAAATTGTTGACGCAATTCCAATCCAGTTTCATTATAACACTTAAATGTTGGTTTGTTTACAAAATGGCAGTTTGATGTGCAGCAGGGTGCTCACTGTCAGTGGCTGCAACTATAGTTCTTGTTCTAGTTTCCCTCTGTTATGAAATGTCTTGCAAGCTATGAAATGACTCAAGCATAATATATTGCTTTGGCTGTGAGAACACCTGTGTTAACTCAGACTTTGTCTAAAATATACCAGACAAAAAAATCAGGGCATTTTCTTAAAGTAAAAACAAAAACAAAATGTTCAGGTGCAAAACAAATTTGAAACTAGGGAATAAAATATATGAAAAAAAGTGATAGCTCAGTAACTTTCTTTGACTTTATTTTCATAGTTTCACATGGCCAATGTAACTCTACATGGGGGTGAGATTTCCAGTACAATATAATGTATTTCTATCAAACTGTTTACACACATATAATATTCATTACACACATACAAACCACGATCTGACATCCATCCCAACATACCCACACAAATAGAGATATATAATTTATCCAACTGATTCTATAATACACTATAATATGTTTAAGCAGAAAACAAAAATAAAGCAAATTAACATATAAATATTAAATAATATATTTTTATATGAAAAAAAACCTTATGAAAATACCACCATCTAGTAAAAAATAGTCAAAATTAAAAAATTCCAACAGAATGAAAACTTATTAACAAATGTTTCATCGTATAGTTAAATGACACAGGTTAAATATTCCATGGGTTTTAAATTTGGGTTTCAGTGTGGACAAAAGGTCCTGAGTGAAACTTTTTTTTTGTACCAAGTGTAAGTTTAATAGTTTGAAGGAAATGCATGTGAACAATTAATAGTCCAATAAAATACATACCTGAACCTAAATTTATGCACTTAGCAAAATGAAACAAAGGTGAAATGTACAAAAAGAGTCCATATGGTCACACAAGGGGGGAAACATATCCTTCTATACCTGAGTCAGGCCTTTGATACAATCTTGTATCAAAGTACTCAAGCAGGTACTCCTGAACAGGCTAGTTTCTATAGGGATCACTGGCACTCTACTTTCTTGGTTTCTCCGGCTTCCCTGGCCTTTTAGTTTGTTTAAATTAAGAGTTTTAAAACAAAAATCTCATACAGTCACAACTGGTGTCCACACCTATTCATCATTTATTTACTACATCTTAGCCATATTTTCAGGAAATATTGTACCCAACTTTACTTCTATGCTGATGACGCTCACTTCTGTCTTCTAAACTTTCTAGTTCTTTCCCTCCTTTTAACTTGACCATATGTCTAGCTGAAAAATAAAACTCTCCAACTAACAAATTTTTAAAAACTAAATAGTGACCAAAACTGGGGTCGACACAAAATACATTCTGTAAAAATCTGATTGTGCCACTGTAGATATCGATAACAATGCAATTTGTCTTTCTCTGCACGTCAGAAGGTTGGGTGTTATTTTTGATAGCACACTTTGATAGCAGGATAAATCATTAATATTATGCATGCTGCATATTTCCAACTGGATAATTTCAGTCATCTTTGTCCTTCTTTGACAACTAATACTGCATTTCTAATTCATGTCACTTCATGCATTGACTGCTGTAATGCTCTTCTCACTAACCTTTCCTCTAATTTTTTCCATAAATTACTGGTTCAGAATTCAGCAGCTTGTGATCTTACTAGGACTTCAGTTGAACACATTACACCAGTTCTTCAATGTTTGCACTGCACCTACTTAAATATAGTATTTATTTTAAAATTCTACTTCTCACTTTTGAGGCACTTCACACCATTGCTGCATCATATCTCACTGACCTCCTCCACCTTTTTACTGTGTCTCGCACTCTCAGATCTACTCCTACAATTTCTCTGGTGCCATTTAACCATAATGAAAGTTAAATCTTTTAGCTCTACAGCACCTCAGGTACTCTCTTCCCCTCAGCATATGAAACATCGATAGCCTCCACATTTTTAAATCTCCTCTTAAGATCCAGCTTTTTACCCAGGCCTTTAAGGACTATCATTATAATGATCGACATAGGGTGTCTACAGGCGCCATTATATAAAATGAATAATAATAATAATAAACCAGTAGCTATTGACATTCATAGTGTCTTTCTTTCTATTATGGATGTCAATGCCTAGCAGTTTCCAACATTCTTCAATGTATCTTTGGTAACACTTTATAATAACAGTACATGATTAATGATGTATTAATATGTAAACTAAACATTACTTTATTATGAATTAATGATGAGTTAATGTATGCAATAATCATGAACTAACTTGAACTACAACATGAGTCACATGAGTTCATGTGTGAATAACGGCTACCTTAATTACTTGTTAGTACATGATTGTTTGTTAATTAATGTATTAATTACCACATTAGTTTAGGCTTAATTTAACCATCATGAACTCATGATATGTTAATATATAATTATGTTGTGACTTTACTTGGAGGGGCACATCATCAATAACCCATTCTTAACTACTCATGAACTCCTTATGCACGTCCAACTAGTCAGTTTACACTGAATAACAATAGAAAAGTGTTCTGTCAACATCAGCATGAACAGGAGTATATGAGTAGTTAAGGATGAGTTAATGATTATGTGCCCCACCAAGTAAAGTCATGACATTATCATACATTAACAGCTCATGAGTTCATGTTGGTTACATTTAGCTTAAACTTAAATGTTAACTAATACATTAATTAACAACATGTACTAACAAGTAATTAAGGTAGCCGTTATTCACACATGAACTAATGTGACTCATGTTGTAGTACAAGTTAGTTCATGATTAGTGCATACCTTAACTCATCACTAATTCATAATAAAGTAATGTTTAGTTTACTCATTAATACATCATTATTCATGTACTGTTATTGTAAAGTGTTACCGTATCTTTTTTGTGTTCAACAGAAAAATGAAACTCAAAGGTTTGGAACTAATGAGTAAACACTGAGTAATTAATTAATTAACAAAAAAAATAAATAAACATAAATATATATATATATATATATATATATATGTAGGGCCTCGCACACGTAATACACAATTATGTAGTGCGTTAACTTTAAATTAGCTCAAAGGGAATATAACAGAACTTAAAGCGGCTCCAAAAGAATCAACTCTCTTGAACTGAACAAACGACTCGTCCAGCGCTCGTTTGAACAGACAGGGCTGTTGACTCAAAAATGAATATTGCTATTCGAACTAAAGTAAAAACACTCTAATATTTAAGCAGGGTAACAAGATCTAGGTATAAGGCATTAAATTAACAAGTATACACAGGTCACTTTCCTTTCAATACAAAAGAGACTTTATTGACTACAAACAAAACTAACAAAAACACACATACACACACGCATTCATACTGGTTGCAGACAAGGAGTAGAAGGAAAGAAGAGTTTAGGAGAGATGTGATGTAAAACCTCAAGATGTAAAACCTAACCAAGCGAGCCAAATAATCAATTCGACCTTTACTGTCTCTTAGACAGGGTTATCTATCATTTAACATGACTAGCAGATCATACACCAGTTCAGCAATGGATCTGGAGATGTACTTGTGTTCCGTAGTGATGTGGGGAAGTCCCTCTGTGGAGCTGGATTCCCACTTGAGTTCGCTGGTGGTTGGTTTGGTCGTTGTAGTGACGTCTCTGAGGCTGCTGATGAAGTGAAGTCCGGTAGTTTAAGTTGGAGACGGCCAAACTGTTGTCGTGTTGACTGGTTTCGTGACGCAACTCAACTTAACTATAGACTCTTGACGGAAAGAAAAGAAAGAAGAGTAAACGGAAGATGGGGAAGTTTGAGGCTGGTCTCAACCCATCTTAATGTCCAAGTCCAGCTGGACTGGACCCGGAGAAGAGTTGTCCTGGAAGTGGAGCATCTCCACTTCTCAACAGCTGCTGCTGGAGCAACTCTGTCGGACTGGACGACTGGACTCTGCTCAGACTCTGCTCGCTCCGCTGCCGCTGCCTTTTTCTGCCTAGAGAATGTTTGGGGTGCTGGGTTTTAACCACCAATGTTTCCGGCCCCTAATAGAGCTGGATCAATAAGGCATTGTCCGTGGATCTGCGTGGCAGTCCCATGTCAGCACATGCACTTTGACGTGACTCACTCACATGAGCCATGGTGCTCAGACATATAGCATTAAGCATACATTTATAATATGAACATGATACATTTTACATATCTATAATTAAAAAGAAATGAAAGAAAGGGAAAGGATTTCACTCATTCATCTCAAATAACATACACGTAATGGTACGTTTGTGATAACTCAAAGCATAATGGTTACCCATGATTAATGCATTCTTAACATATACAGGATTCAGGTGTCATACAAGAGCAATAACATTACATTTCATTAAAAGTCCGCTATCATCGTTTTGAGGATGATCTGATGAACTTTAATGTTTGGTGATAGTTTTAAATTTCAGAGAGGATTTGATTCTCTGTTTTGGAGCAAAGTCAGTCAATTCTCTGTCTTGCATGGGGGCTTGAAAACCCCATTTCCTGAGGTCAAACACAAGCTCTTTGTTAAGAAAATTGTTCTCGTGACCGGTTACCCGTCCGTTCAGGATTGTGATGACACTTCACTGATGATGAACCATCACGAGTCCGATAGCCTCAAGGCATCCGCTTCCTGCTCTGTACTGCAACAAATGTGGCCTGACCTTCTGATTTTGGTCAGAGACAAAAATGGCTCTCGATTAAGGTGATTCTGATCACAGGTGTCGACTCAGTTATTGGTGTCTGCATCGTTAAGTCCTCATATATATATATATATATATATATATATATATATTAGTGGTGGGCCGTTATCGGCGTTAACGTGCTGCGTTAACGCAAGACTCTTATCACGCGATAAAAAAAAATATCACCGTTAATCTATTCTCAAAGTTGGGTGAGAGCTGGTCTTTTCTACGCAAGCTATGATGACTTTCACCTTGATAGTTTAGCGCTGATGTATACCTGACCGGTGAACCGTCTGGGAAAGAAGTGCCCTTCTGAATCAAATCAGCAGGATGCCTGACTCTAAGTGCAGTTGAGCAGTTTCACTTTAACTCACGAACATTTAATTCATGCCTTCGTGACAAACTGGGGTATTAGACGCAAATAAATGAGTAAGGACAGGTGAGAGTGTTATGGAATTTAATAACCCACGCCAAATGAGAAGAAAAAAAACTTTTGCATTTCGCGATGTGTGTGTGTGTGTGCGTCTGTGTGTCTGTGCGGTCCTTTACTGACAGCCGCCTGTGTGGATCTTGTCGGAAAATATGCGAAAAGTCCTACATGACAAGAATAGTTTGTCAGTATTGCCACTAATATCTGCATACTCCACATCTCAATTCCATTTCTGTTTAGTTAAGTTATGACTTTAGTCGCATTAAGGTAATCAAAAAACGCTGTTTACATGGTAGACTCTTAATAAGAGTATTGTTTTAATCATATTAAAATCGAATTAAAGTATTGTTGCCCATGTAAACATACTCAATGCTTGACACACCGTCAGGGCTCTGTGAACTTGCCTTTGTGAAGCAGCATTTTCTGTATGTACGTACATCAAAAGCAAGTATGAAATCACTGTTTGGTGCTTATGTAGGCCTACAGTTCAACATTCATGTTTAACTGAATAAACAGTTAGTAAACACAAGTACATCTTATTGTACATCATTTATTTTCATCACCAATTATCATAGAACAGTTTCTCAAGCAGTTTGTGATGCATTTTGGAAACAGGAGATGAGCCCCTGGTCTAATGTGCCACCTGGCTTGAGAAACCCGTTCTCAAAGACTTATTATTTGGGTAGCACACATATTCTGAATGCCTTCGGCAGAATTCAAATGAGCCATTTTAATCTAGATTAATCTAGATTAATTTTGAAATTAATCTAGATTAATCTAGATAAAAAAATTAATCTATGCCCACCTATAATATATGTATATATATATATATATATATATATATATATATATATATATATATATATATATATAAACTTTTTTTTTTATTCATTTATTTTTATTTTTATAAATGTCTATAAATGGCATCCATCTTCAGACAAATTTACTATATCGATATACTTCAAAATTAGTCAGTGCACGTTTCAATATTTTAAATTGTTCAGACTTACATTTAAGTCTGGTAATAAGTTTAAGCCTTGCCTGTGTAACTCGGCAACAGAAATGGAGTGACCCTAAGTGTATCAAAAGCTCCAGGAGTTCATCAAACTTAGCAGGACAAGGCTCTTTCAGAAAGGGGGGGGGTTCCTTGCATAGTGCCTAATCTGTAAATACCTGAAAAACTATACTGACTTAAAACAACTGACTAAAATAATTCAGATAGCAAAAATAATCTGGCCCATTTACATCAGCAGTTCTGTGCTAGATCTGGCAAATACACTAGGGCCAGTGTCTTTAGAAACAACAGGCCAACACTGGCCCATCATTTTGTTTTACTTGTCTGAACCAGTTCTGGGCCAGTTCAGTTCTGGACCTGGTCCAATCCTCATCTGCATCTGGTCTAGTACCTTGACAGATCTGGGGCAGTTCATTTCATATGTTGAACTGGATCTAGTCTAGTACCATGCCGGATCTGTGCCAGATTTGGTTGACTTCTGTTTTGGATATGATCCAGTACTGAGTCAGATTTGGGCCAATTAATTTCATGTTGTTCTGGATTTGGTCAAGTTCATTAGATAGGTTTATATTTAATCTATACATTTGCATCTATTTGCAGATAGTATATAGTATAGCCTATATGTAGCTTTTCTAGTTTACATGTATTCAGATAAATGATTAATTATTTTGTTTTAAGTGACACTTTTTTCTGTTAAGTTATAACAAAGGTCTTAAATTTTTAAGTACTGTTTAACATATTAAACAAATACTTTACGGAATAAAATACCACCTAAAATAAAACCTTTGTTCAAATACTTTTTACCTGAAAAAGTACACCACAAGTTAATTAATGTGTACATTCAGTGCATGTACTGTCAAGGTTTGGGGTGAGGGAGAAGAGGTGAGGACGCAAATACAGTAAACCAAGGACTTTACTTAATAACAAGAATACAAAAACAACTTAAACAACACCTTGGGGGAATGGGCCAGCACAGAACAGAGCACATTTGGAGAATAAACAGGAAAAGCAAATCATTAAACTGATGAGAGGGCAGGTGAACATAATGATTAATAATAGGATAGCAAGTTCAGTGGGACTAGACAATAGACCACGTGGCACAGAGACACACAAGCCATGTGTTCATGTCAAACAGTACTAGAACACACAGCCAATGAGAGAATACTTATTAACCGTGAGTTCACATGAAACAAAACACCAAAAGCATGCGAGGCACGTGCTTGACACAATGTCAACACAAGATATGATTGAACACAAGACATAAGCACACATACGATAAGTGAAAGTAAACCTACCATCCCTGCTGAAAAAAACAGCTTAAACCAGCCTAAGCTGGTTGGCTGGTTTTAGTTGGTTGACCAGCCTGGCTTAAGAAGGGTTTTGGCCATTCCAGGCTGGTTCCAGCCATTTCCAGCCTGGGGTTAGCTGGTCAGGCTGGAAAAACGACAAATAAACCTGTTTGGGCAGCCTTTTAGTTGGACATAGCTGGTTTTGGCTGGTCATCTCCCAGCCTAACCAGCTAAGAGCAGCAGTGCGTTTCCCAAACAATGACGTAACTCGCAGCTGTACTATCATAGTATGATGCATAATTTGGGAAAAGGACGATGTAGTGACGAGTGTTTCCCAAAACCCGTAGTTTCTCTGTCGCACATCCATTGTTTGAACCATGTTGGTTATAACATAAAATGCCCATAATGATGCTCTAAACAGGGTGGAGTAACAACTTCTTTAGAGAAGAATCCCATAATTTCTTTGTGCAAATTGTATTGTTTTAAACAAACATGCATTAAAAAAAAATCCAATATTAGTTTTGGTAAAAACATGCACTCGCTTTCCATATTAATTGAAATATATGTAAATGGCACATATAGGGCCTGTGTTTGCTTTACTAATATTATTGAGAACATTACATATTCTATTCTAAAACATAATTTAAAATACAAAATTACTTACAAAAGCTAACACGTATTCTAATATCATATATAAATCATATAACTAATGAGGCTATTTATTTAAAAAAAAATTACATTTATTAGGAAATGAAAAAAATCCTACTTTAATAATATTATTAATAATATTAATGATGATGATGATGATTATTATGATTATTATTATTAAAGTAGGATATTGTTTTTTTTTTTTGTTTTTTTTTTTTAAGTCTACTTTTACAATTTGACACATGCAAACCACTGCAGAAATGTTCTAACCAACAGGTCATATACAGTACAGATACTTAATAAATAACCCAAAAAAATAAAAGCATTAACGTATGCTATGTTTTTTTGTTTTCACAAGCTTTGGAGACGTAACATAAATTCCGCTTTTAAATAATAGGTCACCTACAGCTTTCGCCATGAGGCTGTGTTCAAAATGACATGAATGTTTTCAAAGTGCACTGAAAAGGGAACGCAATTGTAAACATGAAGTTCGCTTAAACTGAACTGCAAAAATACTTTGAAAGCAAATGACACCTAAGAGAGATGACTTTAATGCTTTTTTATTTTTAATCATTCCAAGTTTAAATGTTAGAATGTTCTAAATGAATAGGACAGAGGGGGGATAAGTGGGAATAGAACACAGTTAGGATCTATGTTTCTACAGCTCCAGACATGTAGTTGCAAGCGCACAAGTTTGCGACGCAGTTTGCGAATGTTCGTTGGAACAACGATGGATTTGGAAAACGGCAAATCAAAGAACTATGTTTGTAATGACAGAACTTGCGACCTTAATTGGCTAACGATGGTTTTAGGAAACGCACCCCAGGCTGGAAATGGCCAAACCCCCTATAAAACCAGGCTAGTCGAACAGTTAAAATCAGCTTAGGCTGGTTTAAGCTGTTTTTTTCAGCAAGGATCTGCTCATAAACACGGCATGTATGTTCCAATTTCAGTGCTAACTGAAACCACTAGACTAAAGCACTGAGAATATCAACAAACAGAGGGTCGAGAGCACACCTAACCCAAGTCTGGCCTGAGCACAACCAAGACCGCACTCATTACAAAGACAGGAGAAATGAGTGCACGGCCCAAGTAAACTCAAGCTGATCTCATCATTCATGACAAGACAGGACTAGTGTCCAGACTCTGCCACCAAAACAAGAATAAACAAGACTGAAGTGGCAGAGCTCTGACATGTACTGTAAAAACAGATGAGTATTGTCTTTTTTGTGTATTGCAGCCAGAAAACTGATATATGTTTTACATTTACATCTATCCATTTACCAGACAATTTATCTAAATGACTTACAAATGATGACATGTGATGTGCTAGTTTAGATAATTAGCTAAACTGTTTACACCTGTGCCAAATTGATTACCTGCTCATGCTTCTTCAGCTTTAAGCCGCGGTCACACTGGACTTTACTCCCCATAGGCTTTCATTCATACGCACACGAATGCGTCAGACCGGAAACGCAGGGTCATGCGTCGAATTTCGCAGGTTGCTGCAGTGCAAAGTTCAAGCTTGGTGAACTCTGACCTGCGAAATCGCATCACTTGACTGCGTGAGACCAATCCAGGATCAAAACATGACCTCTCTGGACAGAAATTTAAAACATGGAACAATCGCTCGCTTTTTTTAATGTCTAATCATCTTGTTTAATCCCGCCCCTTTTCGCAGTGCCGTACGACAGAATTTCGCAAGCTCAAACTCTAGTGTGACTTCGATTTTAAGCTGCGGTCACACTGGACTTTTCTCCCCATAGACTTCCATTCATTCGCACACGAATGCGTTAGACCGGAAACGCAGGGTCATGTGTCAAGTTTCGCATTTCACTGAGGTGCAATGTTCAAGCTTGGTGCACTCTGACCTGCGAAATTACATCATATGATTGCGTGAGACCAATCGAGGATCAAAACACTCTCTGGAAAAATATTTAAATAAACATGGACCTATCGCTCGCTTTATTAATGTCTAATCATCTTGTTTATTCCCTCCCCTTTTCGCAGCGCCGTACAACTGAATTTCCACGCACAAACTCAAGTGTGACTGCGGCATTACAGGTCTTTCAGTCTCTGTTAATGAGCTGATGATCTGAATCAAGTGTGTTTGGTTAAGGAGACAAGGAAAATGTGCAGAGCTGGTGGTCCTCCAGGAACGTGGTTGAGAAACACTGCTCTAAACAACTCCAGGTAAATGATGAACAATTAAATGAAAGAATGAGATGTTGAAAATAGTCGTAGTAGTCAAAGGTAAAAACAGGAACTTGTGGAAATTTATTGTGGAAATTATTATATTTTCAATATGAACAAATGCTGGAGTCACTTAAAGAGATTCTTTAACACAATGGTCTCAAACTCAATTCCTGGAGGGCCACAGCTCTGCACAGTTTAGCTTCAACCAGCTCCAACTCACACCTGCTTACTATTTTCTAGTACTCTTGAACACCTTGATTAGTTGAATCAGGAGTGTTTAATTAGAGATAGAGCAAAAATGTTCATTCATGTAGCCCACACATTTGTTTAAGCTTTACAGTTCACAGCATGAGGACAGTAGTTGCTTTGATCAATGAATAAACATGTGTCCTTTGTTTTTCTGAAGAACAAAAGTGTGAAAAGGCCGAACTTGCAGAACTGGTTCTTGACCTAATCAACATTTGCCTTTTAATGAATCGTCTCAGGCACAGAAAGACAAAGAGGGAGCACACAGAGAGCCACCTGCATCTATCTGCCACAAAAATATTTAAAAATGTTCAGAACATAAAGCGATGTCCACAGAAGTCAATCATTTTTGGAGGAGACAAGCAAACATTATCACTGTGTGATAGCCCTGGCTATCAGCCGCTTGTCACCAAGCTAGGTAATACACAGACATACACACACAAATGAACGTTATGAAAACTAAAGTTTGTTGTACAGGAATGGTATTCCATTCATAACAGAAGGGAACTAAACCAGACTTTGCGAACCGTACTCTAGACCACTTCTTTTGGGCGAACTCAGGTACAGTTCATGGGTGCGCACCAGAGTTATATATATATAAGTTTCAGAAACTGATGGTCTACTGGGATTTTCATGCACAATCATCTCTAGGGTTTATAGAGAATGATCAGAAAAACAGAAAATAGCCAGTGAGCAGCAGTTCAGTGGGAGCAAATGCCTTGTTGATGCCAGAGATCAGAGGAGAATGGCCAGACTGGTTCGAGCTGATAGAAAGGCAACAGTAACTTAAATACCTCGTTACAACCATCCCACATAGCAAACGGACTTGGCCCAAATGTGGCCTCATTATGGCACTGCTGGCGTGTTGCCGGCACTGGCATGCATAATGTCAGCCGAATGTGGGCCATGCATAGCAATAATGGCACTGCATGCATGACGGCAAACTACATTTGGGCCAGTTGTGGATGGGAGGTGTGTGGCCCAGATCAGTGTAGCGATTGTTCACATTGTTTAGGTAACATTAGGCTGGATTATGGCTCAGTTTTTGGGGTTTTTGGTCAAAGGGTGGTGTTGATATTTTTAACTTACAGCTGAGAATCGGTACCAATAATAAACCTGTTTTGGCCCAGTTCAGGGCCAGTTGAGGGTAATAAATTGGCTGAGATTCGGGCCGGTTATGGCCCATGTGTGGCCCTTGTCTTTAATTCAGCTATGGGCCACTTCAGGACCGTCATTCTTTGCGGTACTTGGGCCGTGGGAAAAATTATTGTGTGGCCCGGAGCTGGACCAGAAAACATTTGCTATGTGGGATGGTATGCAGAAGAGCATCTCTGAACGCACAACACATCAAACCTTGAGGCCGATGGGCTACAGCAACAGAAGACCACACCGGGTGCCACTCCTGTCAGCTAAGAACAGAAAAATGTGTATATATATATATATATATATATATATATATATATATATATATATATATATATATATATATATATATATATATATGTATATATATATATATATGTGTGTACACACACACACACACACACACACACACACACACATTTCAAATAATTGTAAAAAAATAACATAAAAACAGACACATTAATTCTAGATGTGGTTAGACACGTATGCAAACAACAAATATATAAACAATTATAAACTCTGCAACACCAAGGATGCAAAAACGTTTTTCATATGATATACTTTAAACGTTTCTACTGTCCTGAATATGAATTCACCGAAGAAACACAATTCTGAAAATACTTAGCAACAAATTCACAACCTGGAACATGACAGTGGAGGTTTGCGTGTTAATGGCTATATGTATCATCTTCTTGTGATTCCCTGTGATGATTTGATGTGATCTGACTGAAAAGAATTTTTGAAATGTGCAAGAGCCATATCACCCTGCAGGCCAAGGCTGGTTACTCACTGCAGCTAAGCAGGACTGAGGCCCCGTTTACACTAATAAGTTTTAGTTTTAAAACGCATAAGTTTTGCTATGGTTACGCCATCCGTCCACACTACGAGCCCCAAAAACGGAGCGTTTTGGAAACGCTGGAGAGGCCGTTTTCATTCTAAAACACTGCTGCTCCGTCTCAGTGTAAATGGGGGAAAACGGAGACATCTGAAAACGGAGGTGGGGCTGCAGACATTCGCCTATCTGATTGGGGCTTTTTCCTCAATATTAAGTAGCCTTCACACAGTTCAGTCCTGCATCCTCTACGTGTAAGTTCAGACTTCGCAAGTTTGATATGGAAAACATACTCCCGAGTGTGTACTGGCTATGCTGTTTCACAATCTTAACAATAAAATGAAAACATGATGTGAGGAGCTGCCTATTTTCATTTTGATATTAGCAACAGACATCAAAAATGTTGATGCGTCGTGTAGCTGCATGATATGACCGTCATCTTCATGAATATTTATAACAAAACGGAGCCTATAACATTACTGCCTCCTTTCATTATCATTGAAAATACGAAACATAACCTCTCTCTTTCATTGACTATCAGTTTTAATGATCAATAATGGCCATTATAAAAGTATAACGTACAATAAGTTTATACAATAGAGAAAATAAAGGCAAGCGATCAGTCAGATGTGCAGAATCGGTGTCCGCGGTTACATTAGTTAAGATATTAACCTAACTTATCTTTGCGCTCAGCCAAAACACGTTACCTGAGAACAAGTAATAGATTCAAAAGACCAAAGTCGGGGAATATGACGTTAGATATAGACAACAAGATGAGTTAAATATCACGTTTAACAAATATAGTGAGATTATATCCAGCGGGAGATGCTTATTGAACAGTCCGCCGTGCACAGCTCTCGTGGGTGTGTGCTCAAAGCAGGCTGCAGTGCATGCCAGAGAGTGTGTGTGTGGTCACGTGATGTGCGTTTTCACCGTTCCTTTAGACGGAGAGCTGTTCAGAAACGCTGGGTGAAACGCCTGTGTGGACGCGGATCGTTTTCATTCTAAAACGCAGTTTTAAAACTAAAACGTACTAGTGTAAACAGGGCCTGAGCCTGGTCAGTACCTGGATAGGGGACCACATGGGAAAACTAGGTTCCTGTTGGAAGTGGTGTTAATGAGGCCAGCAGGGGGTGCTCAACCTGTGGTCTCTGTGAGTCCTAATGTCCCAGTATAGCGAACGGGACATTATACTGTTAGTGAGTGCTGTATTTTGTAAAAAATCCCATGGCACATCTTGTAAAGAGTAGAGGTATAACTTCTGCCCAAATCCCTTCATCAACCTTTACCAATCATGCCCTCCTAATCACCACCATCCAGCGAATTGGCTCTATCACTGTCCCTCCACTCCACCAGTAGCTAGTATGTGGTGAGCGCACCATTGTCCTGTGGCTGTTGTGACATCATCCAAGTCGATGCTGCGCACTGTTGGTGGTGTGGAGAGACCCCCTCATGATTGTGAAGTGCTTTCGGTGTATGACCATACACATAACATAAGAGCAATGCTGCATTCAACAGTAAAATTAAAAATTAGATATGTTTGTGTCTTTTATTGTGTATAAAAACTGTATTTTTTTTGTTTTGTTTTTTGAAAACTGAAACTTTTGAATGCAAAAAAGCCTCATTAAGTATGACTTCACTGATTTAATAATTTGTTGCTGGATAACCATTCAAAGCACTCTCTTTAGTTGACGGCAGATTCTACATGCTGAATTGGGTCAAATCGACGTCTGAAACACACCAAACAAACAAACAAACAAACTTTTCCATTGCTTTTATAACTCTTTGAAAAGTGTGCTTCATCAGACTCGAACCTGAGTACTTTGCATCAGAAGTAAAACACTGTAAAAAGGGAGCTACTGAGTAAAATGACTGCACAAATAAAGTTGTCCATATGGAGATAGATAGGTGAGACAGACAAATGTATTTGATTACAAATTATGGACATTGTTAAGGTTTTTTTTTTGGAAGTTGTGGAGAAAACTGCACACAAATAATCCTTTTTTCATCAATAATATGTCCCTGTAAATAGCATTAGAGTGAAAAGGAACAAAATTTCTCAATCTGCCCCATAGCATTCATTAGAAACGACAGTCAAACATATGGTGACATATTTGCAGTTTCATAAAAATGTATAGGCTGATGAGGCACATATTTCCAATGAGCTCGTGTTTATTTTTTCCTGTCTTTTGCATACACTTAGAAAAGAAAACACTGATACACTGTCTGCAGGGTGCTTTCAGAAATTAGTTGGAGAGACAGAGATAATGGCTCTGCAGGGTTTTGCCTTAAAGGTAATGGGACACAAGACAAGTCAAATGAGGAAAAATTGTCTGCAATGATTGGGTTTCTGAGCAGATGCTTGCCAGAGGAGCATTTGATTGGGTGGTTTGAACTGCAACAACTAGATACTAAACAGATTTCCACTCAAACATTCAGCCACCTCTCGTCTGCTGGCTGATAGCTAATAACATAGTTAGGGATGGTGCTTCAGTGATGAGTGCATGGAGTTTGAGGCAGTGTACGAGCCCTGCTGCCATGCACATTTCTATGTAATTGACTTATGCTTATTGCTAATGACCTTATTCTTCAATGCAGAAGTGCACCCGATTCAGCTGCCTATGGGAGAAATTACTAGGAATAATAAACTGCAGAAAACGGTCAAGCTACTTGCTCTAAAGTGTTTGCATGACTATACAGACAAAGCAGAATAATATAATAAGAAAATATCAGTTTGCAACATCAAGCAGCAGAACAAGCTGTTTTTAACATCTAAAAATGAATGGAAGTGAATGAGACCGGAAGTCTCAAGCCAAAAAGATTGAAATGGCTGCGCCCACTCATACGCAAAGAATAAGGTGAATATAGCTTACACTTCTAGCAGTTATGCACAAAATCTGATGTGAGTAAAAGGCTTTTTTTTTCATTCTTAGTCTGCATGCCTGGGGTCCCAGTGCTATGCAGTCTCAGAAATTGGAGTTGCTTAAAGTAAATGAGTATGTCAGTGCTTTGTTTATAGAGATGCATTTCAGATGTACGCCCTTGCAAGAGAAGAACACTGAATTGTTATATTGTTTGAATTGAGCTATACAGATGTTGATACATGCACAATACACAGCAGTCTCTGAAAAGATCCTTGCTTTACATTCTCGACTGAGCCATTGTTGAGATGGAAAAAGTGACATGATAAACAGTACCTTGTCCCATGCCTTCATCTTGCACATTTCTACCTGACTCGTTGTTGAGCCCTCTGTATTTGCTTGTTAGCAATAAAGAAATCTTGCAAAAATGACGCTTTCATCTGTTATTTTTATATAACAATATATATCAAGAACCTTTTGATTTTCTATTTCATGTCTCTTTTAAAGTATCTATTTATGCTTGCCAACTTAATTAGCAAACATATTAGTCACAGAACTGATTATGATTGTTTACATGATGGTATGGTTTTTTAATTATTTATTGTTTGTCACATTTGCTGTGTTACGGATTATACACTGTTATTTAGAGTACAACTTTGTGTGCACTACATGATTTGTGGAGTGCTGTGTGATTACAGAAACGAATGCATTTGCTTTGAAGATAAAAGAGCACTCAGATGCTATATTGATGACTTTTACAGGAGTAATTTTAATGAGCAATTGACATTTTAGAGTGGCTGGAGTGCCGTCAACCTTTTAGCGCATCTTGAAGAAAAAGCTGTAATTATAAATGATCACATAAATATTGGCAACAAAAAAAACATCAACGTTCACATTGTGAAATTTTTATGGTTATGCTTTCTCTGATGCAATACTTTGAGATATAATGAGAATATGCTTTGAACCTGCTGTTGAATACACGACTGAAGCGAATATACAGACTAGTGAAGTATTGTTCATCTGTGGACACGTCAGGATTCAAAAGAGGCAATGAAAGTCTCGGTTGGCAAACAACTTTCTGTTGCTGTGACAAAATACACTCAATATGTATTCATGTCGTTCCCTTTAACACAGCTACGAAGCAGCTTTTGCTCTTTCAGCTTCTTTTTATGACCCAAGGATTTTTCTGTTTAGCACACAACCTAAAATCTTGTATGTCTGTATAAAACTTGAAGAGGGCTGAACAAAATTTCAAGATGAATGACGAGGTGATATGTGTAATTTCTGTGGCACAAAACAGCAGGACACAACCTCTCAAGCAGAAATGTCTTTCCACAATTATTTTCTCAACAAGAAACTTACAGAAAGCCTTGGACCACAACAATCAGGCTTGAGATGAATCACACCAGGCTTGAAAAGACCAACACAATCTCATGGCAATTCATAACTTTTTGATTTAGTGACTAATTCGTATGAATTCGTCAGCCTGATCTCACGAGGAAACGTAAGTATTTTACGTTCTGTCAGTTTAGTTCAGTCGTACGAAAAAGTACGATTTTAAAAAGGAGGCGTGGCACCCAACCCCGCCCCTAAACCCAACCGTCATTGGGTGATGGGCAAATCGTACTAATTTGTACGAATTAGATCGTACGAATTCATACGAATTAGCCACTAATCAAAAAGTTACGAATTGGCCGTGAGATAGCGTTGGAATTCGTACAATCTCATTCATACAATTTAGTATGATTTGCTTATCCCCCAATGATGGTTGGGTTTAGGGGTGGGGTTGGGTGCCACGCCTCCTTTTTGAAATCGTACATTTTCATATAACTGAACTTTGAATTTGTACGAATTAGCCACTAAACTGACAAAACGTAAAATAGTTAAGTTTCCTCATGAGACATGCACTTGATTTAACAAGGAAATAAGCTATTCATACCGTTAGCCTTCCTATATATATATATATATATATATATATATATATATATATATATATATATATATATATATATATATATATATATATATATATATATATATATATATATATATATATATATATATATATATATGGGCATCCTGGTGGCACAGTAGGTAGTGTTGTCGCCTCACAGCAAGAAGGTCGCTGGTTCGAGCCTTGGCTGGGTCAGTTGCCGTTTCTGTGTGGAGTTTGCATGTTCTCCAAGCGTTCACATGGGTTTCCTCCGGGTGCTCCGGTTTACCCCGAACAAATACGTTAATTGAGAAAGAATACTTTAAATTGATCAGAAGTGACAGTAATTTACAATGACACAACATTAATAGTCACACAAACATTTCTGTTTTAAATAAATGTTTTTGTTTTTTTCCCATGTTTATTCATAAACATGAATAAATTCATGAATTTGGAACACATATATCATGGTTTGCACAAAATAGTACAGAGTATTACACAAAGTTTTACATAGTACAACTGTTTCCAGCATTCCTAATAATAATATTATTAATTCAGAATCAAAAATATCAGCAATTTTCTGTAGATTTCAACATCAAACCACTGATTAACCCTGTGCTGTTTACATTAAACATTCAAGTTGTCAAGTAATTCAAGACAAATAAACAGTCAACAATATTTAGAAACAAAACACAGAACAGTATAAAACAAATTTAAAAAGTGGTTAACACTGTCACCTCACAGCAAGAAGGTTGCTGGTTCAAGGTCAGAGACTAAGCCGAAGGAAAATTAATGAATAAATTACATAAGAGCTTCTACAGAAGTATACTTAAATTAGCTAACATCGCATGACAGTTTATGTTCTTTGTGTGTGATTTAAAACACACTGGGTTTTGATTGTTGCATTTACACCAAGAGAACTACCAAAAACAACATCATCATAATCATCACAAAATTTCAAATACAATAACAATATTCAACAACAACATATAATGATAATAATTTATTAGTGGATAACTCAATAAAATGATACAAATGTTCACTTTTTTCCAAATACATAATGCAAATGCACACAGAGTACGCAGAGATGACAGCATGTCAAACCATTGTTCCACCACTTTGTTGTTCTTTCATTTAACTTTTTTCTTTAGCTAGAACTGATATTATATTCACAGTGTTAACATTGTTTTAATGACAAGACAAGCAGCTGCTGTGTTTTTTGTTCTACGGTGATGGATGAACAACTGCTCAAAGATTCTTGACTACACCATACAGTAATTATATACAACTGTTCCACCTGACTGTCAGTCAATCTATTGTGCTCTGTAAGCAAATTTTCCATCTATACTGTAGCTACTAAGAAAGCAAATTCATCATAAATAAATAAATAAACAAACTTACACACCTCAATTGCATTTTTTTAGATCGTCATGAAAAGCAACATATTAATTGTCATGAAATTATTTGAAGGCAAATTACAGAAGCACATTTGTTGCTGTTGGTGTTGATCTGCTAGCCAACTCTGTTGACTTATAACTGTGGTGTATGATCATTTCTAATGTTATATTTTCTTTATTCATTTTATTATTCTTCATAATTATACATGTACTTTTCATCATTTTCATATTGCTAGCTTGGGTTACTTATACATCCAGTTTTATTAGATTATTATTTCACAGATATAAAGTATGTTTGCTTTAGATTGAAATTCAAAATGTATGACCTGTATGTCTTTGAATTTGCACCAGAAGTTGTTTTCAAGAGCTGAGATTTGCAAAGTTCTGCTCTGTTGTTGTTTTTTCAAAACCATAACATATCTTCCCTACATTTTTCTGACCTTGCCTACAATGCTCCACCAACGTTCACACTGACATGACCTAGCCTTCACACTGACCTAACTTTGGTGGAGGAACCATTTTTAATTTGTAGATTAGTGACATATCAGATATGTTTGTTTGGCATTTACTGATCAACATGAACATCTGGTGCTGATAAGGTCCAGAAAAGAAATCAAAAACTTTGTCAAAACATTCTATGTGACTTCAGTGGTTCAAAAAAACTGTAAAAATGATTGGTTTGGCAATATGTTCTGTTCCTCATCAAGTCGCCAGGGTGCGTGTTTTACAATGCAAAATAGTCAGCAGGGCAACACGCAAGCAAAACACACCGGTAAACAAAGTCATGTTTTCAGTTTAGTTTTTGTGCTAAGAAAGTGTTCTTTTGTGAACTGACACATGGAATGTTTTGAAAATGTTTTGGCTCCTTTTCTGGACTTTAGGACCAATGCTGTCTATTGTGGATGAGGGAGCTCTCTGATTTCATCTAAAATATTTTTATTTGTGTTCTGAATTTGAATATCGAAAAAAAAATTATATTAAATAAATAAATTATATATATATATATATATATATATATATATATATATATATATATATATATATATATATATATATATATATATACAGTATGGACTATTGCTGTCCATGGAGGATGAGGGAGCTCTCAGATCATTTGTGTTCTGAAAATGAATGAAGGTCTCTGGATTGGAATGAGATGATGGTGAGTAATTCATGTAGACCTATAAAGCCCCTTTCACACAGTAATACCAGTAAATATACTAAATTTACCGGTAAATTCATAAAAAAAGGTGTTCACACAGGCACGGACGTTCCGTAACTTTTTTCCAGAAAAGACCATTTATACACATCCATTCCAAAATACTGGTAAATTCTGACATCATTAACCAGAAATGAGCTCTAAACGCTGCGCTTGTATTTGTAAACATAGAAGGGGTCGGGCTTTTCTTGATGTTTTCACTTTTATTTAAAGCTTTGACATTCATGCAGTTGCTTTGTGAGACATCTAAAGGCAGAAACTCGAACCGCTGCTAAATGTTCACACATTTTCACACATTTAACTACATTACAAATTATGAGGATGGATAAGTATTGTGAACAACTTATATGAAAACATGGAGGAACACTTTCACATGTAGACATGTTCATAATATGTGTGGTGCTCACCGGCTCCTTCACGTGCACATGCGTCAAGCAACTGAAACAGAGCTTGAAGGTAAACAAACAGCGGTTTATCATAAGCATTTTATCGACAGATTTTTCACAGTTGGCATTAAGGGGGAACATAGAAATGTTATCTGACTAACATCTAGCTGCTAAATGTGTCTGGAAAAATATTCAAAGGCTTTTTTTTATTTTCAGAAACCGTGCGGATGTGAATGCGTCTGAGTGTTCTGATTGGCTAAAGTAGACGTCTCACGTCAGTGCGTTCTAAATGTGAACGCGCTCTTTCCGGCAATCTTTCTTCTGCGTTCACACAGTGCAGCATTCCGGCAAATTACCGGTAATGTTATAACTTCTCTGTCCGGAAAATTGCCAGAACAAATTTACCGGTATTTTAAAAAAGGGCCTGTTCACACATACAGACCTTTCTGGTAAATTGCCGGTAATTTTCCGGAAAGGTCTGTATGTGTGAAAGGGGCTTTAGACTCATGTATTTGCTGTTTATGTGAAGCTTTACATCATATCTGTTATACTGATTATCTGATATCACTTTCTAAAGTTAATTATTCCCCTGTAATTTGGCTCCCTTTTTCTATTTTGAACTCCTCTACAAAATAGTGGGTCACTTGCTTAATAAACATCCTTCACCAGAAAGAAAAGAAAAGCAACATTAAGCAGGGGTACCTCAGGTTGAGTTGTTTTAGAATGGCTCATCTGTAGGTATTTATTGGAGCAGACATTTGTTTATTACTCTGAGTTGTCAGCAGGAACATGTCGTTGGCAGTCTGTGGCAAGACGAAGGGACACAGTGGCCTCTGTGCTGCTCGGGTTGACTCGGAAGTGATTGTGCGCAGGCTGGATAGCAACTATGAATTGTCTCTTAAAGGTCTTACTCAGAATGATATAGAGAAAAGGATTAATGCAGCTGTTAGCATAGCCCATGCTAATGGCCACATGATAGACATAATAAAACGAGGCGCTGGGTTTCTGTATTCCCAAATGGACAATCTGAAGGATGTAGTATGGAGCCCAACAGATGAAAAAGGCCAAACAGATGGCCACAGCCATCCGAGTCACACTTTTGGTGCGCACCTGTTGGTTCCTCGGAGGAAGAGGTGCCACTGTGGTAGACATATGCTTTAAGATTTTAAAGAAAACCACGCAAATAATCATGAGTGGGAGGGCGAACGCAAACACAAACTGATAGATGGTGAACCAGCAGATGTTTGTGGATGGATTTGGTAGCAGGAGAGCACATCCCACCTGCCCGCTCTGAAGAGGCATCAAACCAGTGTACATTAGGACAGGAGTGATGGAGATTAGAGAGAGTGCCCACACCGCCGCCACAACAGCACTGGCCACACAGGTTGTCCGCACATGGTTGAAGCGAAAAGGGTGGACAGTAGCCACATACCGGTCCAAGGTCATCACTGTAAGGATGTAAGTGCTCACTGTCTGGCTGTTCGAATCTAAAGCAGATATAACTTTGCACATAGTGGCTCCAAAACACCAAGATCCATTGCCCAGGAGCTGATGGATGAGAAAGGGCATGCCGAGAAGAAAAAGCAAATCCACAATAGAGAGATTGAATATGAAAATGTCTGGTACTGTTTGTTTAGCCTGGCATTTGGTCTTTTTAATGATCGTGTAGATGACAATAGAATTTCCAGAGATGCCCAAAAAACATATAATTCCAAAAATACTGGGCAAGATGGCATTTCCATACTGGTCATCCGTGTTCACTAAGCACACAACACATGCACATAGAAAAAAAATAAACTTAAACACAAAGACCACAGTGCTTTCTCATATTTATTCACAGAAAACTGATATAGCTATTGGATATGTTTATTTAACATATAAAAAAGCTCATGGACATGATGTCCCACATACACATATAACTACACACATATTAATAATAACAGCAATAATAATAATTGTTATATTTTTTTCTGAATTATACTTTACAAATGTTTGCCTTGCATTAAAACATTCGTGACAAGTTCATAACTTCTGTTTCTGTGTCACCTGTTAATCTTTGAATAAATTACTACAGTATCTCAGAAATGATTCCCTGCATTATCACCTTACCTCGTGTATGTTCCGACGAGTTAGACAGACGCAGAGATGAGTTTTCAGAGTCTTCGGGAAAATCCATGGTGAAGACTGTGAAAGAAATGCCGTATCAACCTCTACCTCTGCAGACAACAGAGCATCTAATAACTTTCTCACACTGAAAGTCACACCTTCAGCACCGGCTTACATTTGTTGCTTAGGCTGTTATAGTTCTATTTTCGCCGCACACGCACATATAGGTACGCATTTAATAAAGTCACATTAAAACGAAACAATAGAAACTTGTTAGACGAGTGAGATGATGAGAAGCAGCACCACCAGCAGCAGCAGCCTTCATCCATGAATGTCTCTGTGCAGAGACGGGTTATACAGTCTAGCACAAGAGGACACCTCTAGTTGTAGAATGGAAACTGCACCTCTATTCATCATGATCAGCATTTGAATTATGTTTGATTAAATGTTTGCCGATGTTCAAATGTCAATGAGAGATTTGTGTGCCCTAAACTTGATATGTTGCTTTCTTGACGCAGCGTATTCGATACATTATAGCTAGGTCTTATAAATATAAATTATTGCAATAATGTGAATATAATACGAAATATAAATAAGTATTTAATATAAATGAGAAATGTTTATATTTAGGCTAAAGAATTAGGTATATTTATCTTTACATTTTGCTAAAGCCTATTGAAGTCCTATTCTTTTGTTATACTTTGTATGAACTGTTTTTTTTTTTGCCACATTTTTTTTACCTTAAATGTGCAAATATATTTGATTAATCCGCCGACCTTATTATAACTTTCTGTTACTCAGATTGCATATGTTTTTTCCTTCTTTGTTTGTAATGCAAATTATGGTCCTGAAATGATTATTTATTAAAATCGAATTTGCGATCAGACTCTTCTCTGAATACTAGTGGAGCATATCATTCTTTAACCACTAGATGTCGCTCCGGTCATCTGTGTGTCATCGTGCTGCATTATTCTCATGGACAACTGGATCCACCAATCTGTACTGTTTTATGCCAATCCGTACTAATGTCTTCACTGCGAGACTACAAGGCTTAGATAGCAGGACACGTACGTTTAAATCGGATCGTCTGATATGTAATACACTGTCGATGTGTGTAGTTTCACTTGAAACAAATCACCGTGCGAAGTTTTTGTTTGGACCTTTCCATCTTTGTGGACCATAACACGAAGGAAGCGGAAATTAACAGCCAGCCTGCCTTTCTCAGAGAGCTGCTGCGGAGTTGGGAGAAATAGAAAAGCGATCACTATAACATGATTTTGCTGCTGTTAAGATTAAGTATTTATATATAGATCATTTTTCGCTGGACAGCGGAGATCGGAGAGGAACACTTTACACCTCTGGGTAAGTGATGTTTCTACACGAATAGGAAGAACATCCGTTTCAATCAGATCGATGGCTATCTGCAGAGAAAAATATTAAACAGAACCTAGGAAAGATTTTTTTTCACAGGGTTTAAAAGTTTAGTGACACAACAAAGGATAGTAACTAAAGAATCATATCAATCATTAAACGACCTAGTTATAATTCACATGTATTAAAATGATGATAAAGCCTATTGTAACACATCTACAACTGCAAATGTGCGACGAAAGTTAAGTGTAATGATCATATCTGTTTACAAGATTGGGGCCCACTGCACATTAGTTCATTGTTATTCAGGGGATTCTCGCAGTCACAAGCAAGCTTGCAGCGTGTTGACAGCTTTATTATATTTTTGAAGTTCTAGCAGTACGCATAAACACAGCGAACTGTGTCGAATAGAGGAGTGAACAAATCTTTTAAGTGAGTCATTCTCGTTCAGTCCGATGCAGTGACTCGTATTTTGTTCATAATTCAGCGCGTGGTTCTATTGGCCTTTCTCTACTTAGGCCGCGAAGGAACATATTTTTTATTGGTTGGATCGTGTGACCGAATAAGACCATCTCGATTCGCGAATCATGATAATTAGGCGAAAGGGGATGAAGTATTATGACCATGCAAAATTAAAATGAAACAAGGACGTATACTGGGCACATTGATTTTGGTATATATATATATATATATATATATATATAAAGTCATGTCTGTTGTTGTGTGTGACTATATTTTTAGGCACACTTTTTTGATTTTTTTTTTTTTTTTTTGATTTAAGAAATGTTTACAGTTTCAGCTTTAAAAAAATTTCACATAGTGTAAATGTGTGTTATCTGTGTGTATACTATAGCAATCTTGTCATTGTGACATGACCTTCACACACATCATTCACACTAGGGCTGCAGAATATTGAAAAAATCTAACATTGCGATATTTTGTTATTCTGCGATATATTTTGCAATATAAATACAATTACACCAGATGACTTGAATCTCTCTATTTGGAAAGAATTTATCATTTTACATTGATTGGGATGATTTTGTAGGGAAGTGCATCTGCATAAAAAGGGCTGTTAATCGCAATCGCAATTTGAAACGTTACGATTAGTTAATTGCAAGAGGCTGTGATATGAAAAATATATGTATTATTTAATTTCCCCCGCCCAGAGCAAATGCATGACTGCCGTCACCCGATTCACATGGGGCTTCAGCGTCAACGCTTGACAGAGGGCGTGTCTGAAGTTGGGGCTGACGCGATCGTCATAGCAGCGTCAGCCAATAAAATTAGTCAGCAATCGGCTACTGTCTGAGCAAAGTCCCAACTTCTGCAGCGAGCAACGCCAGTGAAGCGGTTGTTGCTAGATCGGATATGGATGTGGCCGGAAGTTAACGAGATTCATTTATACTATTTATAAAATTTCCCATTTATTGTATTTTATTAACGTCTACCCCAACCCTAAACCCAACCGTCACAGTAATGTAAAAGCAGTAGTTGTACCGAGTATTATTTATGTTATCTATTAAATAACCCAATAAATTGTATTTTTTAACGCCCAACCCCCACCACAACCCTAAACCCAACCGTCACAGTACTGTAAAAATATTAATTATTGTTATACAGTGGCATACAAAAATGCTGCTATATTAATGTGCATATCGCACTTCCGGCCGACCCCGTATGCGATCTAGACTTTACCCAGTGAAGCGGCGCTGACAGATCCACAATGCAGTTCGGCAACGCCTGACATCACCCATTCAAAGTGAATGGGAAGCATTGAAGCTGACGCCCTGTGTGAATGGGGTGTTACTAGCCAATTGAGTGAGCACACTTTCGTTGTGCCCAATCAGAATTGCGCAACCAAACTATGTGGAACGGCCACAATAAAAAAATAAATAAATAAAAAAGCAAACAAACAGGAAAACGTGGACAATTGAGATAATGGCGTCTGCTGCTTCAGAAACATTAATAGACAAATTAATATCAAAGAAAAACAGGACATCAGTAATATGGGAACATTTTGGTTTCAAAGTCACAGACACCAAACAAAAACAGGTAATTTTTAAGAGCTGTCATGGCTTACAATTGTTGCCATGGCTCACAGATGATTGAGCTGAAGCTTGACTACAAAATTAAATCGCAAATCAAATCGCAATATCTGTCAAAAAAAATCGCAATTAGGTATTTTCCCCAAATTGCACAGCCCTAGCATAAAATATAATGAACAAATTAAAAGCATAGATAAATACAATATAGAAAAGTTACAATTGAAACAAACAGTGTTTATTGTTTTCCGTGTCTAACAGTACACAGGTACAGTAATTAAATAATAAAAAAAGTAGGTTAATAATATTAATCATTATTAAAGGTGCTATTTCTTATGCCTGAATGCTTTTAAAATCTTCATACAGTCACAGGCCTCAAAGACACATGCAAATGATAAATTTTTATACAAACTAAACATTACGTATCCTGCGAAGGGACCATTGTGAATGATCACACTGCAATATCGATATTGAAACGTTATATTGTGCAGCCCTAATTGCCTGTTGCCTTCTGGTACAGTGAACCAGATAGCAGTCATGAACATTCTGAATCATAAACATCTTAAAGAAAACATCTATTTAACATCTGACAGGAGATTTATTTTTTTAATTTTTTTAATCTAATTAATTAATTAATAATATTGGGTTGTCTTTCAAATCTTTTTGCACACACATACACAATTATGATATAATAATTCTCACTCCAATTCTCACTCCAACCAAAAGTTGGCAAACCTATTCACAAATACTGTTTTACGCCTGCTACATTGTAATCACAGGTAATAATCGAATCCTCCAACTGCTAGCATTTAAATAATGCATCACATTGAGGAATGAAGAATTAGTTTGTTGTAAAATGTAAAAGACATTTGTTGTGACTTCACTTTTGCAACAAATTTGTCAGACCTGCATGACTCAAAATCTCACCGGCATCCAGTATTACCAAGGCACCCCACTCTACCTCTCTTATTGGCTCATAGTCGGTTGCAAGAAGACGTCAGCTCGACCCAGTTATTCCCTTCCATTTGTATTTGCATACATTGCACGCTGCTTCACACTAGAGCTGATTAAAAGGCACACAAATCTTTTCCTGATGCTTTGAACCATAGATAACTATATTTGCTTCAAAATCTCTGTGTCCGTTTGCAGGCTGACAGCAAGCAAACAAAGAAGATCTGTCACTCCACGGTCAGCAGGGACAAGGACAGAAATTAGGAGACTGAAGCTGATCAGTCAGAGGTGTTATTCTTGACTGTAGAAGCACTTCTTTTTGGAGATTTATATCTGTCTTTCGTCCACAAAGTCATTGGCATGGAGGCAATAGCTAAATATGATTTCAAAGCTACTGCGGATGATGAATTAAGTTTCAAGCGAGGAGAGATTCTTAAGGTAAGTGCTGATTATTATTGTTGCATTTTTCATTTTTATCTTTCTATGTGATGGATATAAAGAACCTGATTTGTACAGAGATTTCTAGATGATCTGTTTACATAATAGACACTGATTAACTTTAATTCGTGTCTCAAATCTGCATCAATTTCATAAAGTTTATAAATGTACAGTGATGTGAAGTGTGGTTAATTTATCAGTTTTTTACAATATGCTTTTAGCAATATTGTTTCAAAGAAGCTTTACAGATAGTCATGTTGCTTATGAATGTAATATCTCACAGTTTGTCATTTCGGTCTGTTGTTAGTAACTCTATGGCATTGTATTTATCTTTTTTTGTATCATGAAGTCTTGCAAATATGCTTTAAACTGACCACACATTAAATGATTCTGTATTACTGTTTTGAAAATTAGCTTTTAATTAGGGCTGGACGATATGGCAAAAATTTATATCACGATATATTTTTTTATTTCGGTCGATACGATATAATTCCGATATCGATATGGACAATATTAAAAAGAAAGGAAAAACTCCCAAGAATTCACACAATGGATGTCTGTACCTACAAATGTCTGCAAAGTGAATTTGCAAAGTCGATAATACCTCCAGACTCTTATAACTTTTCAGCTTTTGTAGTATAGGTTTTTGAGTTTTGCTCTTTGTAGACGGTCCCTAAGGATAGGTCTCTTTGCCGCCTGCGCATAGAGATCAATATAATGCGTCCAGCGCGTAGGAAAGCTCATTTTTAGGAAAATAAGGTTGTAGGTGGTTGTATACATTGCGACAGTTGAAAAAATGTGCTATTTGTGTAGGAACAATGTTTCGGTCATGAGTTATTGATCCGGAAAATACGAATCTGCGAATCTGTTGCTAACTTTACTGAACTGAACCACTTCTACACCACTGCATTAGTCTTTCCTTTCTTATCAACTATTTTGTCTGCATTCTTACTTGTGGAAGCTTGTTCATTCGCATCTGTATTCAGAGCACTCATTTTGTAGCTAAAACTTTCTGCGGCACAGCTTAAACCAACTGCTATGCTGAGCGCTGGCAGCGTGTCTGTGTTGTTCGTCATCACATAAGTGAGATCAGATCACGCTCTTTCTGACGGCTGAGCACTGAACGTCATTCAGTGACAAGTGATACATGTATAAGATCTTATATAAATAATAATATATATATTTATATATATGCAAATTTATATCGAAATATCGGAAATGGGTTCAAAAATAATATCATCGTTATTGAAAAAAATTCTATCGCGATATATATTGATATCGAATTATTGTCCAGCCCTACTTTTAATCTATATTTGTTATTTCCAAGCTGAAAATGTAGCCTTTCAAACTATAGTTCAGGTGTTAACCATAGACTGTAGATATGGACGTAGTATCCGTGACGTCACCCATAGGTTTCTGAAGAACGCAAATGAAGCAACAAGTAGGTGTGGCTAACCGTCATTATTTTGTTCGCACGTCATCGCACCCACTGGGGGTGACCAGATAAGGGCAAAGAGGCGGACCGTCAGTAGAGCTACAAACGCCTGCTAGCATTTTGCTTACATAGGCTTTTCTTTGGGAGAAATGCTTAATACTTCATTAGCTGCAACTCATTTGTGTTCTGATCACATGTACTTGGTTGTACATTATATCAATAAAGTGTTTAGTCTTTTAAAAACTGTTGTAATACATTGATCCACTAAGCATTGTTCATATGACATTTTTCTACAAAAGGAAAACACAAATTCCTTCTGAATAATTCAAATATAGTCTTTGTAAGTAAATGCAAGGCTATTTATGAAATCCAGGCATAAAACTGCTCCAGTTTTATAGCCTACAATCTGTCAGTTTCTGGAGTGCATTCAGGTTCTAAAGAAAATGATAAATAATAAATTATCTTAAAACAAATACATTTATAGATATGATAGAAGTGTATATTTTCACTCACCTGGGAAATGGAGGCAACTTGAACCGTTTGTGAGCACAATTAAGTGCACACAGCATGCCACATTATCTGATAATTGTTGGAAATAAATCCAAAAGGCAATTGACAGTGTAAAGCCATATAAAACAACACAAAAAAATATGATGTATTTGCCGAGTTCAGCAGCTAATCAGCCGGAATCAGCTGAGGTGACGAGACTGCGAGCAGCAAGACTTAGCTGTCACTCAAGTGGCCATGCCCTTAATTATGCAGACTTAAAATAAACAGATGAGTTATAAAAAAAATTCACCCCCCTCACAGTTGTCATGAAGGGTAATATTAGCTATATACACCAAAACCATCTTTTGTACCAGGCTGTAAACATGTTTTTAATCAGCTGTAAAATTGGCCAATTTACCATTGCAGTCAGAAAACATCTGGATTTCCTGGAGCCAGCCCCCAAAGGCTAGTCGATGAATTGCAGTTTTAGTTACTTCCGTATTGGTTTCCCGAGAGAGAGCAGGAGGTTGCCGCTTGGTGTTAACATGCACACAGGCAAACATAGTTTGTATTATTTCCCTCCAGAAGTTAAAATGGATAACATTGTCTTTGTACTGTTTAATTAAAAAAGAGTTGTGGATGTTCCTCATAGGGATAGTTTCATTTACTTAAGTCATCTCTTACTTATGCTCCACTTTTTTGAAGATATACTAAAAAAAAGCATCCATTGACTTCCATAGATTTTTTTTTTTGCTTTTAGTGTGGATGTAAATATACCAACAAGCTTTTTGTGTTTAACAGAAGAACAAAATTCAAGCGTGAGATCACACGATTGTAAAGTTGCCAAAATGGTTCTTACCTGTGATTGGCCAGTATTTTCACTGATTGCATGAAGGAGAGATTTCTTGACTGAGCCAAGATATGTTGCGCAACTGACCTGAAATTTCAGAATTTCTGAGCTCTGTGTAGAGTTTATCAAATGTAAGTGTCCTTTTGGTGAACTCGGCATGCCTTGCTCAACCCCACATTAAGAATTCAAGATGGCTGCTACTTACAAGAAAAGTTAGAGAAAGCCATAAATTTTAAATTATTTTGAAACCTTCAGATATAACCTGCAGCTCTGCATCTGAACATGTTGCAATGGTGTATGTGAGGGTTTTCATTTACATTATTTGGTGTAATATTAACACTGCTACAGCCAACCTAAGTGAACTCAAATTACGCACTGTGATGCTTTGTGTAAATTACAGTAGTAACTTCAGTTAAACTGTAAACAAGCTACAACTGGTATAAAGAGGTGTTATTATTCTCCTGACTGTTCATCCATCAAATATTTAAAGAGGATATTTTTGAATTGTCTAACAAATTACTTTCCGCAGACAATGAGTAACCCCAAACACTGCTCAAAGTATTTTCTAAAACTGTATGACTATTTTTTGGCTGGTGCGTCAACATTCACCTCATGAGATTTTTTTGTTCTTTTTTTGCATCTCAAATATAATAAAAGCAATCGTATTGTATGCATTTTTGATCACCCCTAGATGTGGTGAAAAGTGGACACGCTCACTTGGGATGTGATGACAATCATCCTAATTCCAGGTGTAAATAGTGCCTCAAACAACTTGAACCGGTTGACTATGTTACTATTTAGTTGAGGAGCTGACTGTCTTTAGAAAAGATTACATGGTGCTTTCTGTTAATCTTGCCTGTGATTTATACATATTACAGTGCGCCATTATGGATTTTAGAAAACTTTATTTTGATGGTCCATTTGTTGAATTTAAGTTACATTGCATTTACATGCCAACTAATTCTCATTAGATTAGAAGTAGACTGTTAGGTTAGGGTTAGTGTAAGTTGACATGTACTTGCAAAGTTTCTATAGTCAGTTAAATGTCTGTTGAAGGAGCAGTATCAGCAGATATTAAGCAGACAGTCCACTAATACTCAAATGGACCATCAAAATAAAGTGTTACCAACTACTTTCCATGCAGTGTGTAACACAGCTCTAGATCAATGATAATGTCCAGCTGAGGTTTAAATCTTAAAGTGCACTGTGTAATATTTTTATTTGTATATATTATAATTGCCGGCGGCGCAGTGGGTAGTACTGTCACCTCACAGCAAGAAGGTCACTGGTTCCAAGCCTCGGCTGGGTCAGGTGGCGTTTCTGTGTAGAGTTTGCATGTTCTCCCTGCGTTCGCGTGGGTTTCCTCCAGGTGCTCCGGTTTCCCTGGAGTCCAAAGACATGCGGTACAGGTGAATTGGGTAGGCTAAATTGTCCATAGTGAATGAGTCTGAATAAGTGTGTATGGATGTTTCCCAGAGATGGGTTGCAGCTGGAAGGGCATCCGCTGTGTAAAACAAATGCTAGATAAGTTGGCGGTTCATTCCGCTGTGGCGACCCCGGATTAAATAAAAGGACTAAGCCGAAAAAAATGAATGAATGATTATAATTTCCCTTTGTCTGTACAAAACACGGCCTGCCCACTTGTTGTGTGGCCAGACCTGAAAAAACTTGAACCCCCAGTCATTCAAACACTAGTGCATTGTGGATTGCATTATGACGTGAAGATGTTCTGCACTGTGAGGGAAAACCAGTTTTACTGCATAAATACGAGGCTGTGAGGAATATATTGTTAAAAGTTATTTTTCACAACAATACAACAGTATAGCCCCAACCTTTTCCTGTCATTTTACTGATGACTGCTACAGCAAGCTACCCTACAACACGATAGTCGCTGGCTATTTGTTATTAAATGAAGGATCAATACCAAAGACTATTGATGTACTTGAGACTTATTTAGACTAACTTTTGTTGTATGCAAATATGCATTTAATTGTTTGCGTTTGTGTTTTTTTTTTTTTTTTTTTTTTTTTTTAAACTTTATTAATCCCCTTGGGGCAATTCATTCTGACATGGTGGTGGTGCTTTACATATAATAAGAATGACACACTTAACACAATAAACCCAACACTTAACATCAAGTAAACAAACTAAAAACTGGGAAAGAAAGAAAAAAAAATCAATAATAATAACAAATAATAATCCATTTATTTACTACATTTCTTATGTAACCAAATTACTTCAGGCACAAAAGTGAATGTATAATGATTTGTGGAACATCTTATTGTCCTTAAACGTCGCCCAAGGGGCATCCACTCAAAATATTTGTTTAAACCTCTTAAGGCCCAAGGTGTTTTTTTACATGCATTTTTTATTTCACTTTGCTATTTGAGCTTATTGGAACCTAGTTAGAATAAAAATCTAAGTATCATCTTTTAATATGATGTACTTTTAGAGAAAAATGATGTCCATATACAGTATGTGGACTCGTGGTCCGAATTGACATAAAACACTTTTTCCTGAATTTTTTTTATGCATATTTAACATATGCACTTGCTTTGACTATCAGAGAGTAAAAACAAAACTTTTTCCCATTTTGGACAGTTAAAAATAGGGTTTGAGACATTTCATATGCTGCAAAACAGTTGCAGGATGACACTGTATGTCTGTAACAAAATATAAAACATTCAAAGTATTTTAAATAGCCACTTAAGAGCTAAAAATGTGCTGTCCACATATGTGGACACTTGGGCCCTAGGAGGTTATGGCGTGTATGCTCCTAGTATTTTATGTGCCATCTTCAACACTTGCTGTTTGTAATAGGATGCAAAACTTTGCAGAGGAACTCCTAAAATTTTTGAGCACAAATTAACAATGGCTTGAAAACGATTCTTGTTTTTTATAGACAGTGAGGAAAACCAACAAATAAAGGAAAAGGACAAAATACTTTTAATAAATTAATTGTAAAAGGTCTTAAGAATAACTTTCTCTACATTAAAAGAGTTGAGTTTCCGCAATAAAAACTCTAAAATAAAAAGCTCTTTGATGAGCCTTATTAATAATTTTATGTGTGTTTTGATCAAATTTCAACCGGTTGTCAATAAATGTTCCTAAGTACCTATATTCCTCGACCTGTGTGTCATTTATGACGACCCTTTGGAGAGCAGGTGTTGTTTTTGCCAAAGTTAATGAGCATTTCATTGTTTTTTGACACATTCAGGTCTAGTTTCATTTTACTGCATCATGAGATAAAATCATGCAAGGCTGGACCATGTTTCTGGTCTGAGTGAGAAAGCAAGGATAAAAGCACAGTATCAGCTGCGTATTTAACCAAGTACCTGTTTTCCTGTGTACTTCGACAATCATTTGTATATAATATAAAAAGAACAGCAGAAAGTACTCAGCCTTGTGGAGAGCCTGTAGAAATATTAATTAATATATTAAAGTACACCATTATATTAACCTTTTGTTTCTTGCATGTTAAGAAATTCATAATCCATAAGACTATAATATAGTTAAAATTTAACTGAGTTATAAGTTTCGAACAATAGGTTGCAAACAATTGAAAGCAGAGAAGTCTAGAAACAAAAGCTCCACTATTATCCAAATGGTGAGAGAATTCAACAAAAACAGTTTTGCATACTCCTCTTCTGGCGCGATATGCAAATCATATTGCTCACAACGTATGTTCATAATGTCACTATGTATGATATGTTCACAACGTGCAGCATGTAGCTCTGGTTAACAGGCTATAGGGCTATTCACAGCACATATCATGTCTAAAAACTTTTGCCGCTGTGGCAGATAATACTGAACATATGTTGATGTTAATACTTGGAGTTATGTTGAAGAATAGAGCAATATGCTGGTGTACAAACTAGGGTTGCATCGTTTACTGGTACTATGGTAGTAGTCTGCGATACTATGGCTCCAAAATACTGGCGGTGCCACTGTAATTTGCAGAGATGGGAAGTAACGAAGTACAAATACTTCGTTACTGTACTTAAGTAGTTTTTTCGGGTATCAGTACTTTACTCCACTACTAATTTTTTTGACTACTTTTTACTTTTACTTCTTACATTTTTACACAAATATCTGTACTTTCTACTTCTTACATTTTTGAAACCACGGTCGTTACTTTCGTTTTTATGTGTTTGGTGGCGCGATCTATATTATTTCTTATCATTGCGCATTAATATGAGCGCATTTCTGATGCAGTCAGTCTCTTTTTCCTCATTGCGCGCCTGCGTGCTGTAGCGCGCGGCTTCTTCAAGGCTATTGCACACCGTACATGGCCTAGTTCATGAGGATTACTATGAGAAAGGCTAGGATTACTACGCAGTGTCAGAGGGAAACGGCGAATTTAACATGACTGATGCTGCCCTGTTTACACGGTAATAAGACACCTTTTGCTCGATCGGATCACAGGTAAACGAGACACATTCCAGTCAAAAACATGCTGTTTAACGCCTTTTTTTCCACTTCCGATCATACTGCATAAGCTTTCTCTGGTCTTTCAATCTAATACCGCGAAAAATAGTGCTTTTTTTGTAAAACAATCAAATACTTTATAAAAAATGTATGCATTGCGGTTTATTTCCTTTATTTCTGATGAGTTCATATTTCCTAATACAGAATTTATGCTGTTTTTCAGGTTTTATTGACTATATGATTTTACATAGGCCTATACTGTTGTCTTCAATTAATAATTTTTAACAAATATTTTACAACAACAAAGGTAGTTATACTGGGCAATTTATGTGTATGTTACCTGTCTTACCTGTGTATGTTGCTTTTAGCATAGAATAAATGTAGGCTATTACAGTTTTTCTCAGTCACTTTAGTACATTTCTCAGATCAGAACTGAAATTTGTAAAACAGTAGGCCTGTGTATTTCTCAAAACAACACGTATAAATAGCAAAACACCATGGATTACCTGCAAAAGCCAGTCTCCTGCTCAAAATTCTTCAGTTCATCTCTCAAAACTAAATTTCAGTGTCAGTGAACATGTCAGTGGTGCAGAATGACATGTCCTTGTGTCATTGTATATGAATAAGTATGTGTCATTGTATATGAATAAGACTCAAATTACTTAGTCATGTTATCAGTATCAGTGTACCGTGGAGGGCTGTTCTGGTGTAAACTATGGCAATATTTTTGCTGTTTGTTCTGTAATTTGTTGCCAGATCATGTCATTCTGATACAGAAAGGAAAAGAGAGCACCACATAGCACAAAGAAAAAACAAAAGTAAAAATGTGAACAGGACAACCTCCTTTTAGACCTTTATTAGAAAAAGTCAAGATTCATCTGGGAGAAATGTAAAAAATGCATTATGACTAAATATTAAGACAACTTGTTCAGGCATTTGAACGATTAAATGTTGTGGGGGTGAGTCTATTCAACAGAGATAAAATAATACATGTTGATCAACATGACATGAGCAACTGATAATATAGGAAACATCAGAGAATTGCACATAATCATTTGCATGGATGAACAAAAATATTTGCAACTTGTTCATAAAGAGGAACTGCTTTTCTGATGTGCACAAGTGACACAATGATAATCTGAAGATTGAACAGGGAGTTTAAAGAATTTCAATTCTGATCTGAGAAATGGACCAAAGTGACTAAGAAAAACTGTAACAGAATTAATGTTTATACATTAAATAAAATAACCACAATACCTGAAAAAACAATGAAATAGCAGGTTAAATAAAAGAGCTGCTTTTTGAAGAGAATAAGCAGCTTTAGCCTAATGCAAAAAAAATAGTTTGCAGTCATATCTGATAAGTATTTATTTTAGCAAAAGAAAAAAATCAATATATTTTGGACAGAATTCAGTGTAAAATGTAAGACATTATTTATTAAGATAGACAGAGTGTATCAACATGAATTGCAGCTGTTGTTTTTGATCTAACAGTGGCAAAACTACATGCTGAACACTGTGAGTTTGTGTCAGGATGATTACCTACTTATCTCACTCGCTATCCTTCAGCTTCGTCCCTGATTTATCAGGGGTCGCCACAGCAGAATGAACCGCCAATTATTCCAGCATTTTTTTTACGCAGTGGATACTTTTCCAGCTGCATCCTAGTACTGGGAACACCTATACACATTCACACACACACACTTATAAACTACTGCAAATTTAGTTGAATTATTATTCGCCTATACCGCATGTCTTTGGGACTGTGGTTGAAATTAGTACTTTTTACTTTTGTACATTTTTCAGGCGGTACTTCTTTACTTTTACTTAAGTACAAAAGTGTAGTCAGTACTTCTACTTTTACCAAAGTCGTTTTAAACACGAGTATCTGTACTTCTACTTAAGTAAAGGATGTGTGTACTTTTGCCATCTCTGGTAATTTGTAAATGATAGTATCATCATTAACTGTTCTACAATAGTTAATGTTGCATGTGAAAAACTCACTATAATACTGCAAATAAAACAATAGACCACTTTATTTTATTTTAATTCTAGTGCGTGGAGCCTTTTCAGGTTTCAAAACTGTATTCATGCCCTTTATGTTATTGCACATTTTCTGACGCTTCAGTTCGAGCGCATATCTAAATCAGTTCATTTCTGTTCCTCTCAATATGATTTAGTAGCTACAACGACCGCAACAAAAGATCACGATTTTCTCACGATTCCGTAGATGTAAAATAAAAGTGGGATATTATTATTGTTAATTCCCAAACATATGGTAAATCAACAATAATAATATTATGCCTATGTGTAGGTCTATTGTTGGTTAAAAAATTATTGGTTTGGTAAAATTGGTAAATCTTCGCTTTCGCCAAATGGTGAAGTTTTTTCCTCGCCGCTGTCGCCACTGGCTTGCATGGTTCGGGATCTGTAGAGCTAAGCATCGATGGATTTGCTATTCAGTGTTTGGACTCTCAGTAGTGATTATTAACCCACACTGAACTGAGCTAAACTGAACTGAACTTAATCTCTGAAAACTGAACTGACACTGTTTCAATTCACTATAATCTTCCATGTGAAGCTGGTTTGACACAATCTACATTGTATAAGCGCTATACAAATAAAGATGAATTGAAAAAACTAAATTTTGTATAGTCTTGGAATGGTGGATTTTAATAGGCTTTAAAAATGTAAAGTGATGACATCAGAATACAACTATTCATAATAATGAAGTTGAATTATCATGTATGAGACATGCTTGAAATCTGTCATTGACAACATTGTTAGACCATTTATTCACTGGTAAAATGAGACATTTGTCATTATCAGATTCCCTTTTGCATTATGTTCAACATTATGGCTAGAGTAGTTATACTGACACTGTTAAACATTTTTTTTCATGCACAACACTCTGTGTTCACTATGAAAGAAAAAAACATATCAAAAGCTTGTCGTAATCATAACTCTAAAATGCTATATGATTATTTAAATGATTTGCGCGTCGGTTTCATTTTCACTTCCGAGTGCGGCTCATGGCTGCCTTCACTGTGAGAAAAAAACACACACATGCAAATCATACTCCACTTGCGGCTCCCAAACGATTGCTCTGAATATCAGGTAAAAAAGTTCAGTTTGTTGCACACAGCCTATGCAGGTTCTGTTCACTGAAGTAGGCATCATTGGCGGCCACGCTCGTGTCCTCTCGGTAGTAAACAAACAGCTCACGGTCAGCTCACATGTGATTTCGCAGCCACGAATAGCCTACATCATTACATTAAGAGAGAAATGATTTTGGGAGAATTATACCTTATATAAATACAGTACGTGACACTTTTAACGGCATTTGGATGTGTCCATGTTGTTGTGAAGACTTTTGCGTTCACCTCTATGCTTCTCACCAGACCTTGAAAATATAATTAGCTGAATCTTAGAAAAGCTGAATTAAGATCGCGTGTAGGGTAGAATCGAGATCGAGATCTTTTTTCGTTAATCGGGCAGCCCTAAAATATAGCCTAATTTTGTTGAAAAAAAATAAAAATTGTCACGAATTTCATTTGGTATCCTTTGTATGTTCATTTTTATGCATTTTTTGTTGGTTACTTATCTACAAATTAAGCAAAAATACCAAATAACAATTGAGGTGAAGTGACTTGTATCAAGAAAATTGCCAGTATTTTTAGATAAAAGTGAAATATTCAAAGTTTCAAATAATGTCTTATTGTTAACTGTATGACCACAAAAACAAGAATACTATATTTTAAAGGGGTGGTCCAGAATGTAATTTTAAGGCTTGGTTGTTTTTATAAGATGCAAACCAATGTGTGCTCATGCTTCACTTGTAGAAAATCATGTTATTTTTTTTCAAATATCTTACTTTGATTATATACAGCTACTTAGCTAACATGAAAACGAATGTAAGATTTCCTAGTTCCTCAGAAAAACTTAACACATTATGTTAGCTGATTGGTCAGCTAACATAATGTGCTGTGATTCGCAGATCAGCTCCACGTCACCAGTCAAGCGTCATGCCTCCACATGCATGCGCTTTGATTCTGCTGTGTAAATAGTGTCAGTCAGAGTAGCTGTTTGCTGTATAAGTTTAAGCCTTAATCAGACAGAAAATGAAAAGGATGAACCTCACGCCTGCTCTCTAACATAAAATCTGACAAGTGTCTGTTGCGAGTGAAAATAGGGTGTGGCTCCTTTAAGAGAGGATCGACATTTTATGTATGTGTGTGTCTATAGACTAATGTAACACAAGCACCGCATGTGTGCAGGACTGATGTTTCTTTTTCTTTTTCTCTGATGCTCAAATTAAGTTATTTTTCTGTATTATAAAGTGACGCTGTAGGCAGAAGAAGGAGGAGTTAGGAGGGCTGTGCTTTTTTTTTACCTAACTCAACGCATCACACGAATAAGCATGTGTAAGTACTATGAAACGTTCACATCTTTTGTGAGTTCATTATCTGAGATGTATAATGCATGAAAAGCGGCCGTATAGAGAGATACTGCACGTGCTGGTGAAGATTGTGAGTGTTTACAGTGGTTTGATGGATAAATATAAATTTGTAGCTAAATTGTTTGCAGTGCCAAACAGCATTTCCCGTTGTTTACATCCTTGCTACAACATAGCGTTAACGCTAGACACTGTGCATGTCATAGATCAATTTTAACAAATTAAAAATACTTACAGGTTGTGGCTCACAATCCACAGCTTCTGCTTGTTGGAGCTGCTCCTTTGAGGAGTTTTTAGCCGAGTTCAGCACTGAACCAGGAGAGATTCTGGAAGCTGTCCTTTGTCAAATGCTAGCTATATATATTTTTTATAATTCTCTGGAACATAATTAAAATTAAACTGTAAGCACTTTTGTCTTTGTGTCATGTCCTTTGTAAGCCCAAATACAGAAACAGAAGAAGCTCTGGAAATAGCAGCATTTGGATGACATTTTAGCTTTCTCTGTTGTAACATTACAGCGCCTCTGGCAACACCCCTAAATGCGTGTAACCGGAGGCCCTTGTGATCTCACTAGCCCTGATGTATTTTTTGTAGTCCCCAAACTTCGTTCGCTGTAGGTTTTGCTAAGCTAACTCTGTAAAAGCCAATGTGTCCCTTTACATTAAACTTTGAGCATATTACACTCAGAGCTGTTGTTTATGTTCACACAGCTACATTACACATCAGCTAAAGTTTAAAATATAATATTGTAGTGGACCACCCCTTTGAACTCACTGTTAATAAAAAGCATCTGCTGAAACCCTGCGTCTGATTCCTCGAGTCTGACTACAATGTGCCTTATTTAACATAGGAGTCTGGATGTTTGAGCCAGTCTGTCAGATAAAAATGATTAAAACATATATTTCAGAAAGCAATCCACCCGCAGTTAAACTTTGTTTTTTAAATAGCAGACCTGCAAATGAACAGCAGCACCTGGGAATCTCAGTTATATAGTGGGCATATATCCTACTGAGTCAAGTAAAATGATAAACTCTGTTGAAAACTGCATTTATATTTAATGATGTGACACTATTAGGCTGTTAAAATCAGCATGTGTTTCATGTATCTGTTTTTGAACACTTCAGGTGACTGAATTATTAATATGCCATTAATAAAATAAGCTGTGGGTGTAAATAATGAGTTTATTTTTAAAGCAATCAGCTGCATATACAATTTGACATCTTCAGTGGTTAAAGTTGTGCCAAATAATTTTTTTAAGTTGACTGAAAAGACAAGTATACTTTATTGTAGTAATGGCCGATATAAACGATATGCGATATAAACGATACAAAGTTGGCCTACGATAGAGATTCTAAGTCTATTGCACTATCGCGATAATGCATGTTTGATGACGCAATCTACCCGCGAAATTAAGAGCAACGAGCTGCAGCCAGCTGCAACGCATCATCTTGAATAAACAACAGTGCGACCATTTGGCTGCGGCCGATATATTATTGGGGCGGCCCGGTTCTGTGTTCGCGAGAAACTGAGAACACTCTGCCACAGACTTGCATGCTCTTGCATGCAGACCCACAGAGACGCGTTGGATACAGAAGAGCGCGAAGACTAAATAGACTGATCCAGCTCATTATTTGGGGTGACAATACATTTTCCCCGGACATGTCAGAGAATCTGCTTTCGCTTTCGATATTAATTGTATTCATTTTTGCATTACTTTATAAGCAAACTTTGTCTGGTGCGTCTCAATCTATCAGCAGACAGAGAGAGAGTGAGGGAGAGAGAGAGAAAGAGCAGATCAAGACACCAGTTTTAATTTCATTAGGAGAACAAAATGTTCAAAATCAAATGTGTTACCTTAGGCTGCAGGTTAGAAATATGTTTTTATTTAAAGTATCTGCAATACACATTTTTTTTTTGACTAATTTAATACTGGAAGTATTTTCAGTACAGTGTAAGTTCCTTAACTAAAAAGACACCAGTTTTTTTGTTCTCTGCAACTTGGCATTTAGGAACCAAGGACTTAAAAGAAAAGTCTTTCTTTCTAAAAGGCACTACATTTAGTTTATTTATCTGCAACATTGTGTTGTTTAATTACAGTTTTGCTTTTGCACAATAAATGTTCTCAAAATGACATGCAACGTTTCTTTATTTCTTAAAAAAAATAGCAGTTTGGCTTTCCTAAGGGTCTATGTAACCTGTTCTGAAATGGTTCTATTATAATTTATATATCGCAATATATATCGTTATCGCAAGAGGCTGCAATGTATATCGCAATATGGATTTTAGGCCATATCTCCCATCCCTACTTTATTGAATAAGTAGATCTTACTTGTCATTATGAGTTTGCTAAAATTAAACAGGAGTTGAGTGAATTGTTTTAAATTAGTAAGCACAACTACTCAGAAGTTTAATTAATTCAAAAAAGTTTTTGCAGCTGGTTGCTTTACATTTTCAAGTTGATTGTTTTTCTATTCATTTAGAACTTCATTTAAATCTTACATCTGCACTTCTCACAGATTTATTAAACTTTTTAAAACTTTATTAAACAAAGGGATGGTCATGCAAGCAAGGGTCAACAGCTGTAAACAGTAACAACAGGGGTGATCCAAGGCATAATCCAATAGAGCAGGCAAAGGTCATGACAGGCAGCAAACAAACAATAAACCAGTCCAAAGTCAAAATGAAAACCAAAAAAAAGGTAATCAGTCATGATAAGCTTCAGCTGAGTGAGTGTGTAATCAAAGTTCATGAACATCAGGTGTGAGTTTTATGGGGTGTGTCGTCCGGTTCAGTGGCAGATGTGATGTGTAGTGCCCTCTAGTGTGTCTGGTGGGCACTCAACCTGGTGACAAAATGTTTGTCTAATTTATATTTTCGATAGTCTACAGAACAAACCATTATTATACAATGACTTGCCTAATTACCCTAACCTGCCTAGTTAACCTAATTAACCTAGTTAAGCCTTTAAATGTCACTTTAAGCTGGATAGAAGTGTCTTGTAAAATATCTAGTAAAATATTATTTACTTTCATCATGGCAAAGATAAAAAGAAATCAGTTGTTAGAGATGAATTATTAAAACTATTATGATTAGAAATGTGTTGAAAAAAATCTTCTCTCCGTTAAACAAAAATTGGGAAAAAAAACATGGGCTAATAACTCAGGGGGGCTAATAATTCTTCAACTAAGACTTCAACTGTATGTGAGAAAATTATTGACATGTTTAAAATGTTTAAAGAATGTTTCAAACATTTGGATATTTCACCTTCAACAGTGCATAACATAATTAAATGATTCAAGGAATCTGAAGAAATGTCAGTGCATACAGGACAAGGGCACAAGCCTAAGTTTAACTCCTGTGATCTCCAATTCCTCAGGTGACACTGCATCAAGAATCGTCATTCCTCTAAGTCAGGGGTGTCCAAACTCGGTCCTGGAGGGCCAGTGTGCTGGAGAGTTTAGCTCCAACCCTAATCAAACACACCTGAACCAGCTAATCAAGCTCTTACTAGATACTAGAAACTTCCTGGCAGGTGTGTTGAAGCAAGTTGGAGCTAAACTCAGCAGGACACTGGCCCTCCAGGACCGAGTTTGGACACCCCTGCTATAAGTGATATCAACACATGGGTTCAGGGCTATATTAAATGTTGAAAATATACAGTTTAATTTAAATTAAAAATACTTCAAGAAAGCACATAATTTTTATGTGTTGTAGGCTTCGTTCCCATTTTATTAAAACAACATTTTGAGAAAATTAAATTGTGAATCAAGAGTTCAGTGAATTGTTACATCCCTGTTTACCAGCAACTATCATTTACAGTATATGCTGTTCAGATGTGACCAGTTCACTTTTAAGAAGAAGAAATTAATATTGTAAGCAAAGCAAGGCTGTATTAAATAGATTAAAATAACTGCTGTCCTGCTTCTAAACCAAGGTCAGTCATCTTAGGAGCTCTAACTTCTCCAACTATCCACCCCTGATGGATTTAGCTCTATCCGAAAGATTTTGGACTGAATTCAGCAGTGCTTGCCATCCTACTATAATTTAATTTAGGTCATGTATCAGCTATTCCTGCCCCCTGGACCTTTCATCCAGCAAAATCCAAGGCTTCAAAGCCACACGTCATTCTCAGCGTTCCAGACAACTTTTAATCAACAGCCCAATTAAGCACTCTCTGCTTTTGCATTCTGCTAGCTTTAATATCATGCACTGCCCTTTTCACCTTCATATTACTTGAAGCATTTTAACTAAAAAATGAGGCATAGTGACACTATGCCAAGTTTTGCAACACTCGAGGGTCAGTAAAGGACAAGGAAAGTGTCGAGCTGTAGGGTCTTGAGATCAAATTGTTCATTGCCAGTGTAACATGACAAATTATAAGAAACAAGTCAGTTCATTTAAAATATATATTGCCTGTCTATGGTAGGGATGCATCAATACCATTTTTATATAAGTTGAGGGCAAAATGCTGAGTATCGGCCTGATACAGATAGTAATTCGATACCACTGCCAGTTTTTAAATATAATATCATATTTATACTTCTGACAATCTGAGATACAGAAGAGATATTATTTAGATATCTATATCAAACAATCCACTAAATACAGACTTTTTAATTAAAAAGAAAGACAAAATACTGTGTATATAATGTATGTGGATTTGTGCATCCTTTCTTTTAAATTTCAGGTACTTCGTACGTGAAGAGCAGCCAATAGCACTCTCTACTGCAGTGTTGTCCACTAATAAACCGTTAAAAAACATGATTAAGAACCAGCAATGAACTTCTGTAAGAAAGTAATGCATACTTTATAACAGAATGCTGTCCTCCACTGAATATTTATAATAATGGGAACAAAT
>LR812524.1:29620621-29635621 GCA_903798195.1 Danio kyathit | reverse complement strand
ATCTCGTTTTTCGTGTATTTTGTCAACATGATTATGATTTTCGTTGTTTTTGCTTAACTTTCGTTTGGGCAAAATTATTTAGCATTACTTTTGCCCACTCTGAGATATTTTTGTGATTTTTGTACATTTTTATTTTGATTGATTTGTTTGTTAGTTTTTGGCTCAGCTATTGTTGGCTATTTCCCGTTACATTGAGCTATACCTCCTCAAGTTCACTCTTTTCTCAGAGTAAGGTGGATAGGGAAGATGTCTTATGACTTCCATTTTGCAAACACATATATGTATTGTTAAAGACATCAGGTAAGAGGTGAACGTCATATTTGTATTTATTTTATTCTACAGTTCAGTATAGGGAAGAATGCGGTGCACGGCGCTGAAAACTGCAATGTCAATATATTGCCTGCGCGCCTATTCTCTCCGTCCATGCACAAAACTCCTGCGTGCCCCCATATATACTCCTCTCAAGTGCTCCTTAGTGTGTTTATGTAACATGTATGTCTCCAACCTTCATTAGATTTGCTAGAAATATTTATGAATGTCTCCAATAGACCCGAGCGGCATAAATGCTCCCTGAAGTAAAGTGAAACGGCTATAAACTCCATCAAGATAACCTCATCTATACATTTTAAAGTATTATAAAGCATTATCTATTATCTATAAAGTATAATTATGGAAACTGTGTTCATCTTAACTGAAAGCGGTCGTATTTGCCAGCCTCACACGCTGCATGCACCTGTCAGTCAGTTACTGATGCGTAATGCGTAAACACACTAAATCGCAATTCAGCTGCGTGTTTTTGAAAGCGCACTTGAGCAGAGTATACACGGGGGCACGCAAGAATCCCGTGCACCAACAGAGAAAATCGGCGCGCAAGCATCAGTCAGTGGCGGGGTGAATTTTGGTGTGGCGCCCTGCCATGGAAGAATGAATGTAGCGGAAACCATGCAGTAATGTAATGATCGAGTGATCGAGTGAATGCGGAAGTTTTTTTTCGTACCATTTGGCATGCGTCATTTAATACCATAACTCTCTCACCTGTCCTTACTCCGTATTTGCGTCTAATACCACAGAATGTCACGAAGGAATTAATAAAAAGTGAAACTGCCAAGCTGCAGTTAGAGTCTCTGCTGATTTGATTCAAAAGAGCAGACGGCTCACCAGTCAGGTATACATCCGCGGTAATATATCATGGTGAAAGCCATCATAGCTTGCGTAAAATAGATCCAGCTCCCAACCCAACTTTGAGAATAGATTAACGGCGATATTTTTTTTATCGCTCGATAAGAGTCTCGCGTTAACGCAGCATGTTAACGCCGTTAACGGCCCAGCACTAATATATATATATATACATATGTATGTATGTATGCATGTATGTATGTGTATATATATATATATATATATATATATATATATATATATATATATATATATATATATATATATATATATATATATATATATTACTGATTCCAGCGTTATGGATGTGACATTTGGAGTAAAAAAATGAAACATTTATACTCAGAGAAAGTATATGTTACCAGAATATTGAAATATCTGTTTATATTTTTCTTACCCCTTAACCATGGAGTTCAGGCATCAAAAAAATATCAGTCTATTCATGTGTTTTATATTTAAAATGACGGCAAAATGAATGCGTTACGGACGTGACAAAAAAAAGACATGCGTTTTTGTGAGTTGACATACTTTGTGGAAATTCTGTGAATGAAAATGCAGAAGCCAAAAAATATTATAACAGTCAAAAGGACAAGGGTTGGCTCTGCATGGAACATATATAATTTGTTTCATTTAGTTTTTCATTTTGTCTTAATGAGGAAAAACTGTCGTTACGGACGTGACTTCTCTTCGTTACGGACGTGACCGCTCTTTGTTACGGGCGTGACTGCTCTGAAATTGACACTTGACACGTTCTGAAAATCAGACAAATGCTTTCAAAACTTTAACAAAGACCTATTTGTGGATATCTGTTGGTCATGTAAACCAACAAACTTTGACCTCTGAGACTTCTGAATGGTAAGGTTGCACAATTAATCAAACTTAAATAGATATCACCTTGTTATATTTAATTCATTAGGGCATGTGTTGTTAAAGGTTAACGCGATTTCAAATGTTCAAAACTCAATTCGGAAACAATGTTGCATGCTAACATGCTGCTTATTTATTATTATGAATGATATAGAATTGCTAATAAACCTATTCAGCTATAATATGTTTATCGAGCTCCTGATGTCAGTGTTTCCAGACGAACTTGAATCATTGCTGGATTGTAAGTGCGCAAGACCGTGCTGCGTGGAGAATAGTATCAACATCTAGTTGTGTTACAGTTATAGCAATATTATATTTGATTACAAAGTTAATTCTAGTTAATGTGTTAGTCGATGGAATAAATAGTTTAATTTGTCCACTCTATGCGCTTGCTTTCGTTTTCTCGTCGGCAGTCATGTCAGGTTGTAAGAGTCCACAGAAGAAAAGGAAGAAAAGTTGTGCGTAGGCTATGTTAAACAAGAATAGAAAAAGAGCCATTGGTTATTGGCGTGTACGATATATAATGTTTATATTTTATAGGCTATAGTTTATAACCGATTGTGTAAAAATATTGAATGAAATATTTACAGCTGATCCTATCGATTTTCTAACAAATATACTCCTATAATGTAGTTAAAGCTTAGATCAATATCAAGATTTTATTTTTATTTTCCCGTCTGTAATATGATTTTAATAAGCACTCAAGCGCAATTGCCGGGTGCTGGAAATCTTTGAAAAGTGCTGAAGATTTTGGATAAAGTGCTTGGAAAATGAAGTGTCGCTTTAATAATTTATGTTTATAAATAGTTATTTAATAAATAAAATAAAAACATATTATGCTTTGCATGAAACGAAAACTCCGCTGGAACCTGTGCATGTGCCTGCACAGCGTGACCCGCGCATGAACCACAAACACCGCTCTTTTAAATGTGTGTGTGTGTATCGTGCGCATTTTGAGTAGTGGAAAAAAGACCAAATGCATGGAGGTTATTGTAGCATGAGCACTGGACTGAAGATATATTAAGAGGATATTAAGCGAGCCTCAAATCTGAGAGAGCCTCGTGCAAGTGGGCAGAAATAATTTGCAGATTTAACAGTATGGGAGATTGCTTGGGGCTTACGCAGGTCGCTTCTGCGTGAAGTGTTCAGGTACGAAATCTTTTATTTAATGTTTGCATTTGCTTTTTCGCACTTATCCGCGACATGATTTGTGTTGAACCCCCTGTTTTTCTTTTATTATATTTTTTAGTTATGCACCAGATTTCCCCTTGTAAAGATTTCGTACAATGTAGCCGCGATCATGATAGTGCCGATGAAACACTTTTTGACAGGATAAATGCTGTCTTTGCAATTTCTCAAGAAAATGATGTCGAACAAAATCACAGCTACATACATATAAAATAACCAGCCTTTATATGTATATATAAAGTATATATTTAATGTATTTAAAATGTATATTTCCCTGCCAGGCAAACGAAACCTTATTTTATACGGAACGGGAAAAAAACCGCAGAGTTTATATATTATTTATATACATTTCACATATTTCTCTTGGAAAAAATATCTTCTTGAAATGAATTTCGTTTGCTATAAATTGTATCTTAATTATTGGATGTATTATTTGATAGTCAGTTATCTACCAAATAAACAAGAAGTACTTCAACACAAGGTCCGCTATGCTGTATCGCCAAAACACCAAGATTATGCGCCAAGATTATGGCAATATGTAACATATTTATAAATCGTTATGTTCTCTTTGTTAAACATTTATTTATGAAATGTTACTAAAGTTGTTTGTTTAACTGAAATGTTCAGTTCTTGATATAACATATTATGGATATTATGTAATGTAAGTCAGTTGTAATGCAGCATCATAATGAACAAATATGCGCTATAGTCATTTGCTTATAATAGGGAGTTCAAATGATCACGTCCGTAACGCAAAATTATGGTTGTTTAGAACAAAGACCTGAGGTGAATTGTTAATCATAATGAGCATGGACATATTTTGGCTTTGTATGTATAGTTTCATTTTATTTGTGCTAATATTTATTACACAATATAAACTTTTTCATTAAATCGTTACGGACGTGACACGTGATCAAAGCTGCGTGATGTCTTAAATATGTAACTCATAAATTAAAAAGACAGCGATGTTATGAAAAAGTGAGGGTAATTATTTATACTACAGACCCCAATCCTTCTGCAGAATGCTTACTGTTAAAATAAAACATGGAAAAAAGTCTGTCTTTAACCTCTTTTTTGAAAGCATGCAATGTGGTTTGATGAAACAGAAATTTCCAATTGGCACTATCCTCATATTTCATGGATAAACAAAGCAATTTCCTTAAAAATTCGGCAAGAGCACATCATAACAATAAAATACAGACCTTTATGAGCAAATTTATGTTGGTTTTGTTATTTTGGTCAAAAGTTTATTTTTTCATGATAAGGTTGACATTTTCATGGAATCAGCCATATATATATATATATATATACATATATACATATATACATATACATACATACATACATATGTATGTATGTATGTATGTATATATATATATATATATATATATATATATATATATATATATATGTGTATATATATATATATATATATATATATATATATATATATATATATATATATATATATATATATATATATATATATATATGTATATATATACACACACACACAACACACACAGGGTGGGCCATTTATATGGATACGCCTTAATAATATATATATGTATGTGTGTGTGTGTGTGTGTGTGTGTATATGTAGTTATATGTATGTATGTATGTATGTATGTATGTATGTATGTGTATATATATATATATATATATATATATATATATATATATATATATATATATATATATATATATATATATATATATATATATATATATATATATATATATAATAAAAAATAAATCTAAAATAAAAATAAATAAATAATCAAATCCTGCAATGTGACTATTGCGGTTATGCACATTGCGATATCGATGATGATATATTCTTCAGCCCTGGAAGCTACAGTGCCAAGGCAAAAGATATTTTACAATACAGTTCTGAGTTTGCAGTCTCTTTGCAGTTGATTGTATTGATAATTGATGATGTTCCATTGAATTATTAAAAAACACACAAGGTGGTCATTGTGCAGCAACTGAATGCCACCTCATGTTTGTATTACTTTTCAAAAATCTATTGTCCTTGTCAATTCATTACTGTAGTTCTTAGGACAGGTTCTTAGGGTATTTTCATTTTATTTAAAATAGTTGTAGTAATAAATAGTAAATAAGTAAATAAATAAAAAATTATAATATTAATCAAAGATGATGATGATAATAATGATGTTCTGTTGAAAACTTTTAGAGGCAGAGATGTTTTCAGTTTTGCTGCTCTGGGTTGTGACAAACAGAAATTTTTTTATTTAAGAGGAGAAAAAACAGCCTAAACACATCTTGTGGATAACAGCATCTGCTTCTGTTGTGAATATCCCAAAGCCCCAAGAGTCTTTTTGGTTGGCCTAGAAATCCTGCCCAATTACTGTATCAGCCTTCTTGTCTGCAGGACAGGATTTGATCTTTTTTCTTGGGTTCTGTTTTTGAAGCTTTTACTTCAGGGAATACGTTTTTCCAGCAAGGGCCTCTTGTGATTATTGGTGCTTCCCCCATACATCCCCCAAGGCAGCACTTTTTATTTTAATTTTTTGCCGAATATCAGATATATATTTATAATATATTTAATGCCCTACTTTCTTAGTTTCATAGGAGTTGATTTTGCATTCATGAAAGTTAAAGAACAGGCCACCTGCAAATAAGAGGAATACTTTCACATACAGTCCTCAGCATATGTGAGTACACCCCCCACATATCTCTCATTTAAATTAATATTTCCTATAGGATGCATTACAATATTATATTTGTGCATATACATTAGTTTAGTCAGTACTGAAGCCAAATCTGGAGCTAATCTAACAAAATAACTTACAATAATGGTTAATAAATAGTATCCCAAATTTATATTAAATATATATATATATATATATATATATATATATATATATATATATATATATATATATATATATATATATATATATATATATATATATATATATGTATATATATATGTATATATATATATATATGTATATATATATATATATGTATATATATATATGTATATATATATATATATATATATATGTATATATATATATATATATATATGTATATATATATGTATATATATATATATATATGTATATATATATATATATATATATATATATATATATATATATATATATATATATATGTATATGTATATAATATTTATATATTAATATTTATATAGCAAAAATCAAGAGAAACAAAAAATATATACAATTTTGTTGAAATGTTGTAGTTTGTAATTTTCTTTGCAGTATTTTGTATGAATTTAAATGTATTATCTTTACATTTCTAAAGATGTTCTGTGACTAAAATATTATTTTAATAAATATATATCTTTAATAAATCTGTTTTGTTTAAATGCACTAATATATATTACCCATATTCACTGAGAAATGGATAAAAATATACATTTTCAAAATGAGGTGTACTGTAGCACTGTGCATGTCGCTCTTTCTTTGCTCACTCTCATGTTGTTAAAATCCATGTACCTTATTTATTAACCTTAAAGACTTTATTTCCTCTGTGAAATTCAACTTGTCTTTCAGGAGGAATTCTTCAATATAAAATGCAACTTACCACTCATGTACGTGTAAAAAGACAAATCAAGTTAGGTGGACGGGTGTCTGCTGCAATAGTGGTTGGGTCAGTGTTTTGGAAACACTGGTCAGTTCATTTTTTTTTTAAATAGCACAGATTCTATGTCTTGTGTACAAGTCTATGGAAAACTGATCATTCTAGGGTTTTCAGCAAAACAGAAAAAGTGGATTCTTTAAAGAAAGAAGACTTTGGTATTATTATTTTTTGTTGAATACCTGGTCATATGGCGTTAATTGGAAATGAACGGGCACATAAAGCAGCTAATGTTTAATGCATCACTTTAATGCTATGCGTATTAACATGATGGTGTTTAGCAGTTGTGTAAATGGCATTGAGTGGCTTCTATATTTTAGTATGTTTCTCTGCTTTCTCATCCCCACATGCATATGGTTGTGTTTTTGTTTGTTTTACAAAGGTACTACATTTTAGTACCTTAAAACATTGTTGCATAACACTATAAATGAGTAAAATACGGTAGTTTACTAATAATGTTAATTTCTTTTATGGTTCCTATCTTTACTTTTAACGGTACAATTCTGTCAGCCACAATCAGTTTAAATTTTATGTTTTTTTTTATATAGTGTACAGTTGGCCCTTGGAAGTAGCAGAAAGTAAAATTTCTGTCTGATGTTAAAGGTGTGCAGTATGCAAGTTTGACATCCAGTGGTTGAACTAGCTATTGCATTCCTGGATCAAAACAAACAAGTGCAAGTTGCCAGATTGATGACCAAAAGGAGCGATAGAGTCTGACGATCGAGCCTTAAGGCTGATTTTAACCGTGTTCTAAATAATGCGATAGAAGGAATATTTTCCATGTTAAAAGGAGTTTTTATTATAATCAACACCTCAAATCGATATACTAGAAACTAGGGGTGTAACGATACACCAAAGGCACGGTTCGGTTCGGTTCACGGTTTTGGAGCCACGGTTCGGTTCGGTTCGGTTTGGTTTCTGTTTGCTGTGGGGTTAGGGTTGATGTCATCTTAACAGCAATGCTAAGGAACAGTAGATTCAGGGCCGGCGCGTCCATTGAGGCGACCTAGGCGGCCGCCTAGAGCGGCATAATAATGAGGGCGGCAAACGCGCCCCGCCGCCCAACCCAACATACTGACTTTCATCCGCAACATCAACACAACACTGGCATAATAGGGGTCTGTCATAATAGTGAGGGCGGCAAACGCGCCCCGCCACCCTATCTAATGTAGAGGTGTAATCGGGCCATAAAAATTAGGCCCGATGGGGTCCGAGCCCGACAGAATTCAACCCGAGCCCGACATTTTGATTGACAGCTTTATAAAGCCCGAACCCGTTAATAACCCGACATTATTCAAATGTGCACATGGCATGCACACAGCTCTTTTGCCTTTTTTCAAGAATGAGTCATTTATATGTTTTAACATAATTTATTCATAACAAACATAGGGTATAGGTCACTTGGAAGTCGGAACAAAGAAATAAAATAAGTCCTCTGTAACATCGTAACATCTCAGCACTCTAAATAGACCTAGGTACATACACCTAGCCTTTAAATTGGCCAGCACACCAACGAAAAGAAGTCTTTCTTAACAAATTAAATTAAAATAAATTCTAAATTATGACTGGTATTTGGCAATAACGAAATTAAGATAAAGGCTCTGCGGGATTTCTTTTGCCACTTTTCTTCACAATCTGGCATTAAGGCGACGGGGAAGCTGAATAACGAACGAATAATGCCAACATTAGCCTGTATACTCTGTCTACATTATGATTTTATGGTTTAATAATATTTATTTACAATTTAAAAACCCTTTACTCACCAAGATTAGGCTATGTGCTTTTGTGCAGGTATTGAATTCACTGTAAATGGCTTTAGCGCAGTCCTGCGCTCAGGATGCTGCATACCGAACCTTTTACTGCAGCTGCTAGGCTGAGATGCAGAGTTCAGATCTGGCTAATTTTGCAAGTTTTGGGTAGGATTGTTTGTTCATCTTCTACCTGCCAAGAACATCCGTTTAATTTTCCATGACAGCAGTTTCAATGTAGCGAATGACCTCGTCCTCTTCCCTAACAGCTTGCTGTACATACGTTGCTGTTTAGCGCTCTACCGTAATATGCAGTGTATGAGTGACCGCCAAAATACCTTGGCGGCTAGAATAACCTTTCCTTCTGGACTGGCGGCTGACCTGACCACAGTCAAAAACTCGCTCTTTTTCACTTCTCTGTCATCATTTGTTTCACCTTTGCAGGGATGGATTTTAATGTTGTAACAAATGATATGATTACTTTCTCATGCTAATCGAAATGCATCACATGACTATCAATTTACTGCGCCAGCTAAGCCTCAGCACTCCCGCTGGGTCCCGTCGGGCTCGGGCAAAGATCTTCAGCTCTAATCCAACTACTGAAGCGGAGGAGCGCATCTTCCTTTGAACTCGTTTTTCGTGTATTTTGCTAACATGATTATGAATTTCGTTGTTTTTGCTTAACTTTCGTTTGGGCAAAATTATTTTGCATTAGTTTTGCCCACTTTGAGAAATTTTGTGATTTTTGTACACTTTTATTTCGATTGATTTGTTTGTTGCTTTTTTGTTCAGCTCTTTCTCGTCATATTGAGCTATACCTCCTCAAGTTCACTCTTTTCTCAGAGTAAGGTGGATAGGGAAGATGTCTTACGACTTCCATTTTGCAAACAGTAGAAAATGTATTGTTAAAGACATCAGGTAAGAGGTGAACGTCATCTTTGTATTTTATTCTACAGTTCAGTATAGGGAAGAATAAGGCGCATGGCGCTGAAACCCTTTTTTTCTTTTCATCAGTTTCTAGCGAGGTAAGGGGTTAAATCCCTTTTGTTGGCAGTTCTGTTGTCAGTGTCTTTTGCGTACACCCTCACATTGTGAAATTTACCACATTTTTTAAATGTTATTCCTTATTAAGTTTCGTGAAACAGTTAGTTACGACAGATAGTGTGCGCTTTGTCTACGACACGAATTCCATTCCTGTACTCCACTGGAAAACCAAAATGTTCCCAAACAGGAGACTTAAATGTATTTGGGGGATCTGCAATCTCAATATATGCGAAGCAGCCGTCCTGCATATTCAGTAGTAATGGAGTGTGATCGCTCACTCAAGTCACATGACATGACATGCACTTGGAAAATACTATTCTGAATTCTAAAACATTAGAATATAATATTTAGAACAAAAGCTCATCATTACTAATACACTTTAATCAAATGTGATAAAATAAAGATGTTTTGGTTCAATTAGAGACAAGTGACGTCAACCTTAACAGTGGGCAGCAGGGGGCGTGACAGTATCGCGGTCCGCCACGAGAGTTTCGCGATACGTATCGTGGTTGGTGTATCGCGATATTTCGGTTCGGTTTGTAGTATCGTTACACCCCTACTAGAAACGACTTCTATTTCTCACAGGTGTACAACAGAATACTGATCACCTCAGGTACACCTCAAGTGCTTTATTCAGTGTTAAATGCTAACAATGTGAGTTTGAATGCCAATGACATTTTTGTCATACTACTGAAAACAGCAGCAGACAGTTTACCTCAGAAAATAAAATTGAACCGTTTGAAATTAAACTTTAGAACTGTGACTCAAAACCAACACATAGTAATTTAGCATGTACATTTAATAATGTTAAAGAGGTTTAATATGTATTAATTAGATTATAAACCTTACCATTTCATGAGTGAGTGCATATTCTGTGCTTCTTAATGGCTGTATTTAAATTTCTGTTGCGTTTTGTCTGGTGCAAACAGCCAAGTTGCTTATTACTGCAAATCTCATCATGTAGCGTGTTGTTAGGACACGCGGTTACAATGTAACCTGCTCACCTAATGTTTACGCTCGTAATATTCAAATGATTTGCTAATTAATAACCTCATGGAGACCTCTGAATCTGTGTCTCATTTCAAAGTCTGCTACTGTCCACCGGAGGTTGCATTTCGGTCACAAGTGCATGCTTTGAGAGCCTTTCTGAATGAATGAAAGAAATGCGCGGTTTTCCAACAAGGCAGCCTGGGGTGCTAAAATATATTTAGCTAAAGTGGCATTGGGCGGGTTAAAAGAACCAAAACAAAGACAGCGTTCCGGCACGTAACCGACATTTTCAAAAAAAGAATAACTGACTTCAGCATTGTTTTTCAGATAAACAAGAATGTTCAGTTGGCATGTTTCCTAAATATCTGCAAACATATTATGGTGTTTTTATGCTTTAGAAGAGTCAAAAACTTACTTAAAGCACCTTTAAACCTGCTTTGACTCTGTACGTTAATAAAAAATGGCAATGGAATGGGATGAGTGTATAAACAACAAATTGTATGAAAATAGTCCATTTGTAAATTTAAAAAAATACTATTTTGAAAGACACAAATGGGACAGAATGGGACACTCAAGACTTGCCCACTGATATTTGTTGAAAGGGGAAGAGAAACCAGTTTGTAACGTGTATGCCTATTTTGAATATAAACATTTTAAAAGACTGTTGATTGTAAATTAATTATTGAATATTTGTATTACTAATGTTATACCATCAATGTATCCAATGTTGCTGACATGGCATTAAAACAAATGAATTGATTAAATATTTCCTCAGTGAAACAAAAGTACACATATGAATAAAATAGATAATACATTGGTCACACATGCTAATGGCAGTATAAATTAATATGAATAATTAATTATAAATTATCTTTATTAAAGATCAAGTGTGGCACAGAAACAAAAGAGATGGCAGAGATTAAATAAAGGCATTGGGGTTGGTGATTAAGGTTATGACCTCCAAATGGCATGATCCAACTTTGTACTGTACATATTCCATCTTTCTAAGGAAAAGGTTTGATGGGCGATTGTCAATTGGGTCTCTGATGATTTATTGAGTTGAACTAAGAAATATTATCCAAAAAAAAAAAAAAAATTCACTTTATGCCTTAGTAAAGTACTGTACAATAAATATTTTAAAATAACAAGTTCAAAATTCAAATAGAAACAGAATTGACATGTTTGGATAATTATTATTCAGCTTTGAGAAATTGATGTTGAATCAGAGACCTTGCAAGGCTATAGTCTGTACATGCAGAATATCTTTGCAGTTGTAGTTTTTCCTGTAGTACGCACCTAGATGCTTAGACTGGGAGACTGTGAGAACAGCGGAATGCAAGCTAAGTGGGTGTGCTTGTGTGTTTTTTGTGACATATCGGGACACAAATCTGTATAATGACATGGGTATGACACAGGTATTCCAAAAAGCAGGTCAAATATGAGGACATTGGTGACGTCCTCATTTCTCAAAAAGCTTATAAATCACACAGGATGAGTTTTTTCAGAGAGTAAAGCTGTACACTGTCTCCTGTGATGGTTGGGTTTAGGGGTAGGGTGGGGTGAGGGCAATATAATATACGGTTTGAACAGTATAAATGGAAACTTATGTAATGTACCCACTTTTCACAAAAACAAACGTGTGTGTGTGTTTCTGTGTCTGTGTCTGTCTTGAGTACGCACCTAGAAATATTGTATTACATTTATATTCATTTAATAGAATGGTGAAATTAATTAAGATTCGAATTGAGAAATGTAATTAAAAATGAATCGATAGCCAGTCCTAGTTCACTGTGTTCTCCTGACACACATTCTCCCGCCATTGTCCTTTCTTAATGACATTTACTTATTTCCGCCCACACAATAAATGACTTTCAAGGTCATTAGATTGCTGCACTTTTCTTATTATACATATGCGTGTTGTGTTGTCACTGTCGTTTCCAATCAAACCTATTTCAACTGCAGGACTTTGATTGCAGAAAGTAACTAATTGCGTTACATAGTTACTTTTATGAAAAGTAATGTGTTATATTACTTTTGCGTTACTTTTCCTTACCTGGCTGAGGTTTGATCTCTTTCAGAACTCTGAAGATGTTTTTTCACCTTTTTTTATAGAGAAACTCTGCATTTATCAACCACCTATAGAACCTACACCTTCATTTTCCTTTAAAAAATGTAGGATAAAATTACATTTTGATAGCTTTCTGAGCTCAGAGCTAGGGCTGGGCGATATGGCAAAAAAAAAAAAATCTCTTTTTTTTTTTTTTTTTTTTTTTTTTTTTTTTTCATAAAGTTTGACCGATTCACGATTTCGATTTTGATTTTTTTTATTAATTTTTTTTACTGTGTAACTACCTTACCAGTTTACCTTGTTCATTTAAATTTAAATAAATGCCGAAACTAGTTTTTTTCATGCTCACTTGTAAAAGAAAAGCAACTGTGTGACTAAACGTGGTTATGGCACTCTCTCATGTAGGGATGCTAAACATAGCTACAATAGAAATCACAGCACCCGTATTTATGTAGAGGTCATATGTTGTGCAGCTTTGGCCAATTTTTTTTTGGAGAGAAAATGACCAAAATGTAACGTGAAGATTGAAAAGGATTGGAGGGGAAATAAATATTTCAAATAACAGAAAAATAAACAATGATAATGCAACAATAGTTTATCTGTATTAGTGGCATGGCAGAAATATATATTTGGACAGGCCTTGTCAAAGTGAGCGGGCACTTTCACTAATAAAAAATATAGCACTTAAATTATTTCATAACAATCAATAAAATAACAGCGGTTTTATATCAAAAGTTGGTAATGATATAAAATATACTACATTTTGATGGTAAAATATAACCATTTAAATGATTTCAGTATTCAAACATTAAATAACGAATTCATCAAGTTAAATCTAAAAAAACAAATGAATCAACACAGCATATCAGGATATAAAGGACTATATTTAGCAAAATGCTGCTCTTTTGTTTTATGTTTACTTCAGTAATTCCACCCGGGAGCTGTTTTGCACTGTGAAACTGAAAACACTGAAAAAGTAAAAGAAGGGCATGCATCGAGTACTTTTGTCCGTCTCATCATTTGCTCGAGCATGAATTAACGAGCTGTTACTCTGCCGCCGGACATTGCGGAGAAAGTTACACCTATCATCATGCTTAAAACAAAGAATTAGAATTATTAAAGTGGCGATCGGGTGCGGATATATATATATATATATATCAGATAAAATAATATGTGCGGGCGGGTGGATGATTAGAATGAAGGAGCGGACCTCCGCCTGTCGAGCCTTCTCTCCTCTCCTCGCGCGCGCGCCCGTCTCGCAGCTCGCGCGGGAGAGCCAGGCGGCTGCGGGACAGAGCCGCGACATCAACACACAGAATCAGCACAATTCAGCACGGTTGTCTAACAGTTTAGAACGGTTTGGCACGATAGTGGAAAAGCGGCTTTAATATTTTTATTTAAAAAATCGCGATTTCTCGATTTTATAAAAAATAAAATCGTCTTAAAACGTAAATTCGAATTAATCGAAAAAATCGAAAAAATCGCCCAGCCCTACTCAGAGCTATACATGCTGTATATATAGATTAATGAAAGCATGTAATGTGTTTGCTACTTTTGTATGTTTTGCGTTATTAGTTAAGTAAATTCACTGTCCATTGAGATAAAGACTGCAAGAAAGCCTAAGAGTACTAACATGAAATAATTTATATAAAAGGGCACCTATGGTGAAAAATCTACTTTTCAAGCTGTTTGGACAGACATATGTGTAGGTATAGTGTATAGACCGTCATAGTGAGGTGATACAAACAGACTCTGTCCTTTTTTTTTTTTTCAATTTAACAACATAAAAACGGTGGACCAATTGGAGCGGTTTTCAGACTGACCGCAACTTGACGTTGGAGTGTGGTCCCCCCGCCCACCCAATTGATTGACAGCTGCGTATTAACATGTCTCCGTAGTAACGTATATAATCATATAAACAAGACAGGACGTGTGCAAAGCAACCGGGGATAAATGTCTTTTCAGTTTGCTAGGATCATCAATCATCATCAAATGTGATCAAGAGTGAGTTTTACAAGTTTAAAATGTTTTAAAACAGCGCATGTTTGTAATGATTTACAGCGTTTTTCTTCAGCTTTACTTCATCAGCACAGCCGCGTGTCAGAACAATTATAAAAGTAGACGCTTCAATCCCGGTTTGTTGACGTTAAATCAGGTTTATTTTGTACATTAACATAACAGATATCGATACAGCAGTGGATATTAACCTGTATCCTGTCACATTTGCGTGCAAAAAGAGTGTGTGTGTGTGTGTGTGTGTGTGTGTGTGTGTGTGTGTGTGTCCGT